>CM021104.1:164679226-165000419 GCA_007115665.2 Sequoiadendron giganteum | reverse complement strand
AGATCCTTACCCTGCCACCCCCTAAACCAATTAGGGAACCATATCCTAACTGGTATCATGAAAACACATATTTTTAGAACCATTGAGTCAATGGACACAATACCGAATGCTGCATGCACCTACATCATGAGATATAGGACCACATCGAGGATGGTACTATTCATCTTGATGGGAGTAAGAAAAACATGAAAAAATCGGTGGTGAAAGCTAATGGTGACTTGCAGATATACACAGACCTATTTCTATCACACTTTGCCAACATGATTATCAATCCCTTGAATTCTATTTCTTTCCCCGAGGCATACGTTAACATGGTCATTGTTACTTCCCCTCCTCGTCTTGCAACTAGCTTGCCAGATGTAGCATTTACGTCACAGGACATTTCAGCCAACAGAAAACCTTCTCCATTGTATATTCTCACTCGCCTCAATGGTAACATTGTGACAGGGGTCTTAGTCGACCCCACGAATAGAGTGAACATCATAACAGAGGAGACATTACTTTAAAATTCCATACAAAGGTAGCAGTACGAAAAGAAAAATCCATCATCTGCACACATGATGGACTTTCTCTTAAACCTTACGGATCGATAATGTTGTCCATCCTGGTTGGACCCAGGAACGTAGACACGGTCTTCAATGTTATTCCCGAGTCGGACCTATTTAGAGTGAAGCTAGGCATACCTTGGCTGGCTTCCATGAATGGGATCACCTCTATAATCCATGAATGCCTTAAGTTTTCCCATGAGGGCGTCATGCACGTGGTGCATGATATTGGATATCAGCCTATGGTATCTTGTGGTGGATACTCATTGGATCACTTTTGGCCCTCTCCCGTGAGTTCGCTCCCACAAAGAACGAACCTACTTTACAAGAACTATGTGAAGTATAAGACTGGAGCCAAGAGACAACCAAAGTTGACCCTTCCCATGGTTGAGCAGCCTGTTGCCTCCCCCTCCTAAAAGGGAAAGGAGAAGCTCGCTCCCTCTCGGGCTAACTTGTGTACTTCTCTCTCTTGGGAAGAGTATTGGATGAAGAAGCCCGGCTTCTACCCGCCGAGTCCAATGATGCCTCCTTGTCGAACGCCCAAGATTAGGATATTGAATCTCCCTAATGGATCCCTAGGACCCTGGTATTATTTGTATGGTAGAAATAAAGGCTCACAGAGAGAATTTTCTCCTCGACCTCTTCAAGTTCCCTTGAAGAAAAAAGAATCCACCTCTAAGGTGGTAGAGTCGATTCCTCCCACTGTTTCCAAACCTATTCCCTCTACTCCCATTCAAGAGTCTACCCTTCCACTGGAAACAGTCATGGAGGACACTCCCATGGCTGAGCAGAATCCTTTCGTTCCTCCACAAACTCTGACTTTTGGTTCGAAGAGTCGTAAGAACCACCTTGCGCATGAACACAAGCATCGGCGAAAGGCTCTCCTGGCTGAGTAAGCCTCCTCACAGAATGAGGAAGAGAAGACAACACCTCCTATTGTGTCCTCCTCTCTCCCCTCTTTTTTCACTAATCTAACTAGTTTTGAATCTCTTCCAGCTACCATTATGAGCGCATATGCGCCTGAAAAGGTGCAAGTGTTTATCGCTCCTTCTGTAGAGCCGCCTCTGCTGACTTCTATTCTAGATGTCTCACCTTTCTCGAAGCCCATGGATATGGTTAATACTTCGGTTTTATCCACTATCATTTTTTCCTCATCTACCTGCCTTGCTTCATCTATGGGGAGTTCACCTCCTCCAATGAAGAAGAAGGTAGAGCATGGCCCCTCAAGCAATGGAGGATGTAAGAAGAGCCCACCTCTTTTGAAAGGTGGCCCCGTGCTAACTTGTTTTGTCCTAGTGACAAAACCAGCTACTGCCTCCCCCGAGTTTTTCAACACTCTTGAGTCTCTTGGTGAGCCTAGCGGTGAACCTCAAGTGCGAACTCCTCCATCCACTAAGGTGAAATATGGTATTCCCATGAAGTGTATGTTTAACTCAGTGGATGATGTTTTGACCTTCATAGTGATCTTTGCAAAGTCATTGAGCTTAGACCCACAAGATTTGAGTGATGGAGACCTCACAGGTCCCTTTTCCTTGGCCCTTGTTGTGGGAGGTCCAAAGCTCCTCCCCTTAACATTACACCATTGCACGCTCGTCATCCTTCCACCTATGATGATCTAGAGTGGGAAGGTGATGACCTCTCGATCGACTAGTGTTAGGGGGAGACCCTCTTCTTGATGTTTAGATTAGATGTGTGTGTGTGTTGTGATGTGTTCCCTCGTGATTGTGCTATTTGTGCTTGGATGACCCTCGTCACCTCTTTTGGTGCTTGAAAATAGGTGTGGTGTTTGTGTCATAAAATTTCCTCTATATGTATCTCTATTCTTCCATGTTTGTGATTGACTTTAGATAAATTGGGGATGATGCAAAGCATCAGGAGCATTCAAGCCTCCTTCCATGTCGACCCAATTTTTTATTTTTACTTTGTCTTTTGTGCATTCTTCATGATCTGGTTGGGGATTGATGATCATTCACCTTACACCGCAATTACCTACCAAATATAAATAAAGGCATATTTGACCCCGAAAAACCAGATCCCCTTATGCCCTTTGTGTGTGATATTTTCCCTCTTACCTTTATCTTTATCTTTCTCCTTTTTTTTCTTGAGTTGTCCCTTTCATGTGTGACAATGCTACTTCTACATTGCTTGGTCTTTAGAAAATGCATTCATTTCCAAAGGAATCTTTTCTCGAAGACCCCTCACACATTTCTTTGTTAGAATTGTATTCTCAACTTGAGACCCTAACGGAACGTGTTTACTTCATCATGGGTTCGTAAAGAAAGGACTTGGAAACCCTCCTCTGAAGCGGAAATGGTCTTAGTCTTCCCCTCACATGAGTGTATGTCTTTCCTTCCAAATTCCTTGATGAAGTGAACATCTTTCAAAAGGATTCCTTGATGAACAATCGATTCGCAAAAGAAGACATTAGCTCTTGAACAAGCGTGTCCCTTGAATGGACCCCTCCTCTACACATTGAGTTCCCAAGGGACCCCTTTGAAATATTTCAATAAGTTTTGTACACATCTAAAAATGGTCACGGTTGATCAAATCTGTTAATTAATTAAATATGAATTATTTAATTAATGTTTCTTAAGTCTTCTATATATAAATAAATGTAATTATTTATTTATATTGTTCATTTTCTAATTCTTCTAAATTAATTAAATAAACGAACTTTATTTAATTAATGCTATCTTCCTCTTAATTAATTAAATAAATTTTACAATTTATTTACATTAATTATCAAATTTTAAATTCTAAATTTAAATGATTATTCTTCCCTCCACATTTAATTAAATATTTTCAATATTTAATCATTTTTCCAAATTTCCACTTCTCTCACAAAAATTAAATATTCTTAATATTTAATTAAAAGGCTTTTTCTTTTTCTCATAATTAAATATTTACTCAAATTGTGGATCAACCTCCACCGTGGTTTTTCCCCTAATAGGGTTTCCATGCAAAAATATATGTGTCATGGTGTTATGAGTGTTTACTTTGAATGCATACATCTTTTCTTTAAAAAAATGATGAAATAGTTTCATGCTTTTGAGATAATGGAGTTTAAATATTGTTGAACAATAATTCACCCCCCCTCTCAATGTTCCCTTGAGTCCAAAAATTGGTATCAGAGGGAGTTCCTCTAAAGAAGTTTTGCAGCTTGAGGTGGATCTTGGAATGTGATGGAATCTAGCAGCCTTCAACGGTAGCTTATGGTGGCTCTTGATGACCTTGATCAGTCTAAAGAAAAAGTTCAAGAATTAAAAGAAAATCTTAGAGATGCTGAGAAATTCATTCAACCATTGAAAGATCAGATAAGTAAATCCAGGGTGAAGAGGAAAGATCTATGTGATTAGATATGAGAAAAGGAGGATGAATACATGGATGATGCTCAGCTAAATCAAACCTTGAAGGAGATAACCGAAGAATGTGAAAACCTTGCTAGAGACAATACAAACCTAAAGCATGAGATGGAATTTATGATGATGAAGATGACTAAGGAGATAGAAGAAAGAAAGAAAAATGAGGAAAACCTTGCTCAAACCCTAAAAGACAAATTTGAAGAATGCAGCTGAATAAATGGAGAATTCATTCAGTTGGAAAGTGAATTGCAAAGAACCAGAAACAATGAAGAAGAACTTGGTAAGCTGATTACTACTCTTAGGAATGATCTTGTCATTGCAAATGAATACAAAGAAAATAATAAGATTAGTTCAGTAAATCTTGATGAGCTAACTCAAGGACAAAAAAGTGGAAATGATAAGAGAGGTCTTGGATATGAAAAGGGAGAAAATTCTAGATCAGGACAAAATAATTTCAGATAGAACAAAAATTGAAGGTTTCTGGTAAGACAACCTAATGCACAAAATTTTAATGGATATTGTTTTGCCTACAATAAATTCGATCATATGGCTACTTAGTGTAGAAGTAATTTGAGGTCAAAAGTTTCATCATTTTCTAGTCACTGTTTCAATTGCAAAAAGCCCCCGTCATAAATCAATTGAAAGCAGAAATATGTCAAGTCACTTTATTGACAAAAGAAATGTTGAATGTTATACATGTGGGAAGTTCGGGCATATTGCTAATCAATGTAGATCTAGAAGAATTCATTGGAATGATTGGTCAGGACAAGGAAACATTATATGCTATAACTATAACAAGTATGCTCATATTGCAAGACTGTTAAAATAAGAACACAAACAGAAGAGGTCCGGTATACAGAGACAAAAATACAGAGAATAATGATAAAGGGAAAGAAAAGGTAACTACAGATGAAATCAGAGATCAAATAAAGAGAACAAGGGTAAGGAAAAATGATTCTAATGCTGGAAATGGTTTTGTACCGAAACCTACTTCTGGTAATTCTTCCAGTAATTAATTTGAGGCCAATGGCCTAGGGGGAGTTTCACAAGAAAATATTTCCTCCGCTGTCTACAGATGATACCAAAATGTAGAGAATAGTCATGGAAGTGAACTCATAGTGTACAAAAATTTTGGATGATTTTAGCAAAGAAAATTCAACAAATTCATTGGTCCGCAGAAAAATTTTATATCATGGCTTGGTAAAATAGAGTCTCCATAAAAACTCAGGAAAATGCATTTATTGTGCATGTGCGAGCTATAAAAGTCTAGTTCGAGCCGTTGTTTCTCACTTTGCATTGTCGAAGAGAAGAAGGAGAGCACTCAACTGGTGGATTTTGAAACAGTAAAATCAATTTCGTCGGCAAATCATGAAATCTATTGGGTATTGCAAGTCATTCTCCAATTATTTTTTACAAATTGGTGTGTAGTTGCGAACCCTAAGCGTAAAAAGGAAAAATGGAACAAATTAAAGGCTCAATCACATCAGATGAATACAATAATGCAAATATTAGGTCTATGAGGAATTTTTTGCTTCCTGATGAATTAAGACAATTGAGTGAAGCCAAGCATGGAAATTTGGATATGTGGAATGAGTTTTCGTAACTTGAGAATGTGGAATTTGTGAAATTCATATTAAGCAGGTTACATGGTGATTTTTTAACTTTGGACAAACCTTACATCATCTCAAAAGAGGTAATTGAGAAACTAACTGGTTTTTGCAAAGTCGGAGATGTTCCTAGGAAAAAATGTATTCGAAAAAAAGAGGTTGAAACCCTAAGTGGAATAATCAGAGATCAGAGAGCCATGTTGATAGAAACAATCAAGAATCTTGTTACGAAGTACATTACACATGACATAACTTATAAAATATTCTACAAAAATCATGAAGGAGCTACATCGGCTGGCGTAGTATACATTGCTCACAAAATGATAATTGATGGTCAAGACTTTGAGCTGCGGGTTGTTAAAAGATCAGATGATGGAGAATTTTCAACTGACAAAGGATTCAAGCTATCCATTCAAGTTTGGCACATTAATTACATGTCTAGTTATGTATTTTCTGAATTGGTTGCCAAAAATTGATAATGTAGTATGGAAATCAGATAAACCGGTATGCACTCAGATATACTCTTACTCTAGGAGTTTGACTAACTGGGATGTGGAATTTGAAAATTTCTGTAAGAATTTTCTGGTAAAATATGGATCAATCGATATTTCCCCTCCGGTAAGAACAATGGAAGTTGGTTCCTCTTCTGGTAGCACTGATAGAGGATAGAAAAGAGGATAGGAAATTATTGAATACACCCCTCCAAAAAGAAAAGTTTCCAAGATTGAGGGAAAAGGAAAGGAAATTGTAGACATTCTGGATAAAGAATCTGATGAAGAACTTGAGAATCCACTAGAAAATGAATCTAGTCAAGAAGAAGGTAGTAAGAATGAAGAAGATCTAACAAAATAAAAGCTTCAACAACTTATCCAGAGTATAGGTGGCATGCAGAAAATTCCAAGATTATGGTCAGTCAGACCATCATATGATCAATATTTGATTCTGAAAGTTCTAAATGCTCATGTTGAGTACTGGAAGATAAAATTGGAAAGTCTGAAGGACATTCTACCCGAAGAAATGATTGAGTGTAGAAAAGAATCAATGGGCTTTGAGGTGAAAAGCAAAGAAGGAGGTGAAGATGTCTCTCACCTAAAGGAACAATTCAGACTATCTATTTCCAAGTTGAAGAAGAAAATGAATGAGTTAAGACAATGTATTAACTCAACCACACACATCTATAACTATTGCATCTGTTGGCCCCATGCAATCAGCAATTACAAGGAGAAGTTGTATCAGATTGAGAAAGAACTGAATGACATTGTAAAAAGCTTTGACATGTATCAAGATCTAGATGGCATTATCAGAAGAAGAATCTGGGAGTTACAGACAACACAAACAAAAATTCACCTATCCAAGAATATTCTCGTGGAAACTTTTTGGAAGGTAAAGGACTTAATTGAATGCAGGATGGAGCAGATGGTGGAAATTCTGAAGAATGATGAGAAATTGGAAGAAGCAATTACAATTCTTGAATCTCTCATTGAGATTATCAACAAAAATTCCATGAACAATAGTTTGATCATCAGTATTGGAATTATGATTGATAGCTGGAAGAAATTTCTTCTGGAAGTGAAGAAAAACAATAAGATAATTTTTTAAAGAAGGCAGTAAAATTGTCTTCAAGTTTTTGAAACTTTGATCCAAAAAATGTAAGCGTATATGTGTTTTAAGAACTGGTGATTTTTTAACACATGTTTTTTCACTTTGTGGCATATGGCATCCATGCTTTGTCATTGATGTCAAAGGGGGAGAGAATGCAGTGAAAAATGCCTTATAAATCTCAGGGGGAGGAAGTGCAACAAACAGTTTGGCAGTGTACCTATGATGATTCTAACACTTGGTCATTTTTCACTAAGTGTTTCCATCAATGCCAAAGGGGGAGATTATTGGCATATGGCTAAAGAGATTGGCTCATAAGTGTTTTCATTGATGGAAACCCAATTCATGCAACTCAAGTCTTGCATCTATTAGTGCAACACAATTTTGGCTCCTACTAGCAGAATAGAGTAGTAAACAGGGCACCCGGTTAAAGGCACAAAAGTCGATCTAAACACTCCATTAGATAGATATTTTGGATTGTGGATCTCTAAGGAAGGTCTCTTGAGGCTTTTAGTAACTTGGTACTGATGCGCACTCACTAGTAAGTGATCTACAAGATACGGTGCAGTAATTTGTTGATTATCTTTACTAGAAGGTCGACCTAGAAAAGATGGAAATCGTGCATGTATAATATGTAATTAATTATAAGTCTTCATGTTGGATTAAGTGTCATTTGGGTCCTCTCTTTGTCTTAACTGACTTTGTACGATGCACATAAATTTTTAGTGGTGGATCTAGCCGACAAGATAAAAGTAACTTAAATATTTTTCAAGCCCACTGTTGGATGAGCAAGTCTTTGATCACGGATATATATAAGTGGTTGTTTCTATCATTTAAGCATGGAAGGAAGGTGTGTGAAGAAAAGGGTGTGTGTATAGTTGTGCAAATTATGAGATCCAATAGTACAGTTTTGTGAATTTGATCATAAGTGTTGCGAAGAGAAGAGAAGAGCAGAATAGGGCAGAGCAATGTACATAATTAGAAATCAGATCCATAATCAAATCTATGAGTTTAACCGAAACTATTACGGGTACATGCAGGATCATCTTGGAAAAAATAGGCCCTTAAGTGGCAATAAAATTCAGAAAATTAGTTAGGAAACTTGACGTAAAAATTTGAATAAGTTATCTATATTATTTGAAAAATATGTAAGAATATAATCTGTAGATAATTGAATGTAGTTTCTAAACTACTAGGTTTTTTTTTTTTTAAAATCTATTTGGTGCAAATTTGAAATTTCAATGTAGTAGTACTTAAATTTTAGGGAAAAAATAAGAAGTAGGTGTCTATCTGACCACCCTAACCATAATAAAATGATAGTATTTTTTTATAATATTTTAGATATAAGTAGGGGACTCATGTCCTAATGTGATGCATATTTTTTTGTAATTTTTTTCCAAGTAAATGATTAATTATGATTTTTTTATTACAAATTTTGAAAAATATAAAAACTCGTCTGTCTAACAACCTTAACTTGGTCAAAACTTCATGAAATGCATTTTTTTTTTTAATCCTATAGTATGTGAATAATAGAATGTGACACATGTTTCAGATTCAAAAAATGTGATAATGTTTGAAAGTTATAGATGTTTTTGAATCAACCTATCAATCAGGACTTTAGTCATAATTCAAATAGAAAATGAATAATAATTATTTATTAAATTGAAAGTAAAGCATAATTTACATTGGTGGAAAGCTGAGAATCTCCTTTAAAAACCCTTTTCATTTCATCAATTTTGGGTAAAAAAAGAGTCGTCAGCCACATGGCACATCATATCAATTAGATATCACCACTTTTTGGCCAATCATGATCCTATGCATACCCTTACCTGGCATGAATAGATGCTATTATCTCAATTCACCCTTCAGATGGTTTTAATCTGAATTTTGTAGGGCAGTAAGCCTTGCTCTTTGAGCAGTGAGCTCTAGGCAGTGCGCCTGAATGCAAGTGTATTCCTTTTTGTAGATCAACCTCTACCATGGTTTTTCCCCTAAAAGGGTTTCCACACAAAAATTTGTGTGTCATGGTGTTATGAATGTTTACTTTGAATGCATACATCTTTTCTTTAATACAATGATGAAATAGTTTTATGCTTTTGAGATAATGGAGTTTAAAGATTGTTGAACACTGATTCACCCCCCTCTCAGTGTTCCCTAGAGTCCAATAGGAAAGAGTGGAGGAAGACCATATAAAGGAGATGATAGAAATTAGAAAAATCATAAAAATATAGACCAAGGCTGAAACAAACAATATAGGAATGAAGATTCTTATGGGTCAAGAGATCAAAATCAGAGAGGTAGAGGAAGATCGAGTAGAGGTTTCGGAAGAGGAACATTCAGAAGCACTTGTTTCAAGTGTGGAGAAGAATTTCATAAGGCATATGACTGCCCTCATGAAGAGGAACGGCCAATAAGAAGGACTGAAAATTAGAACAGAGTAGAAAACATCAATGCAGAAGATGTAGATTCATCACATTCAACAGAAGCAAAAGGAGGTAAAGTTTTGATGACAAGAAGAGTGTTGATAAATGAAGATAATAGACCTGCACAAAGGAAAAGATTGTTCAAGACCATATGCAAGTGTGATGGTAAGGAATGTAATTTCATTATTGATAGTGGTATCACATACAATATTGTGTCTGAAGAAATGGTAAGGAAATTGTAGCTAGAAAGAAAGAAGCAGTTGGATCCATGTCAGATTGCATGGGTACAATATGACAAGAAGCTTTTGATCAGTGAACAATGTGATGTAAAATTTAAGATAGGAGGATATTATAATGAATTTTTTATGAGATACTCTTCCAATGGATGCTTGTCATATTCTTCTAGGAAGAAGTTGGCAATATGATATAAAATCAATGCATGATGGTCATGCCAATACTTACACAATAACTAAGGATGGAGTGAAGCATAAGTTGAAGCCTCTGAAAGAATATTTAGTGCAAGTTTGCATAAATTCTCAAGTATTTTTAGTTTATGCAAGAAATTTTTTGGAAGGTATGAAACATGAGAGAGTTTTGTTTAATTTGATTCCTAAGATTAATAGTGAAAATATTGAAGAAGTTCTTGTAGAAGTTGCATATTTGTTGTAAGACTTCAAGGATATTGTTTCAGATAATGTTCCTAAAGGACTTCCACCAATGAGGAAGATTAGTCACCAAATTGACTTATTTCTAGGAGAAAGTTTTCCAAACAAGGCAGCCTACAAAATATCACCTACAGAGAATGAAGAGGTCAATAGACAAGTTATTGATTTGTTGAAGGGTTTTGTAAGAAAGAGTTTTTACTTCCTAGAATACTTTTTCCTAGAATCATTTACTTCTCACTAAAATATGCAATAGGTTTACCTTCTTGGCTCAAAACAACCCCAATAGAATTACCACTTGCATCACAATCCACTTGGAACACCTTGCTAAAATCTAGAAGTGCTAAAACAAGTTGCTTTGTCACTTTATTCTTCAACAAATCAAAGCTCTTTTCTGCCCCTACAGTCCACTTGAATTCCTTCATATCACCCCTCATAGTTTTAGTTAGTTGTGCACATAATTTACTAAAAACTTTGATGAACTTTCTATAAAAATCTTTCTAACCCACGAAATGATCTCACCTCCATTACATTCCTTGGTGTTGGCCATTCTAGAATAGCTTTCGCCTTTTTCTAGTCCATCTTGTTAGCTTCCCCTGAAACAAAAAATCCTAAATACACCAACTCCCTCTTCACAAAGCTGCACTTTTTGAGTTTAATTTACAACTTTTCATCTCTATGCTTCAAATTCTCTTCCAAAGTTTTACTGAAAATTAAAATGTCATCTAAATAAACAATCACAAATTTTCCCAAGAACTCTTTCAACACTTCATTCATTTACCTCATAAACGTACTAGGTGCATTGGTTAGCCCAAATGGCATGACTAACCACTCATACAAACCTTCCTTTGTCTTCAATATCATCTTCCACTCATCTCCTTCTCTGATTTGAATTTGGTGGTGTCCACTCTTCAAGTCAATTTTGGTGAAGTACTCTTCTTCACTCAAGCAATCCATGATATCATCCATCCTAGGTAATAGAAATATGTACTTAATGGTAATATTATTTATCTTTGGAATCCAGGCACATCCTCCATTCTCCTCTTTTCGTTGGTGAAAAAACAACAAGCACTACACACGGGCTTAAACTCTCTCTTATCAAACCCTTCTTAGACAAATCAATAACTTGTCTGTTGACCTCTTCATTATTTGTAGGTGACATTTTGTAGGCTGCGTTGTTTGGAAAAATTGCTCCTAGAAATAACTCAATTTGGTGACTAATCTTGCTCATTGGTGGAAGTCCTTTAGGAACATTATCTGAAACAATATCCTTGAACTCTTACAACAAATATGCAACTTCTACAAGAACTTCTTCAACATTTTCACTATTAGTCTTCGGAATCAAAGTAAAGAAAACTCTCTATTGTTTCATACCTTCCAAAAAATTCCTTGCATCAACTAAAAATACTTGAGAATTTATGCAAACTTGAACTAAATCTTCTTTTAGAGGCTTCAACTTATGCTTCACTTCATCCTTGGTTATTGTGTAAGTATTGGCATGACTATCGTGCATTGATTTTCTATCATATTGCGAACTTCTTCCTAGAAGAATATGACAAGCATCCATTGGAAGATTATCTCATAAAAATTCATTATAATAGGCTCATATCTTAAATTTTACCTCTCATTGTTCACTGATCAAAAGCTTCTTGTCATATTGTACCCATGCAATCTGACATGGATTCAACTGCTTCTTTCTTTCTAGCTAAAGTTTCCTTACCATTTCTTCAGACACAATATTGTATGTGGTACCATTATGAATAATGACATTACATGCCTTACCATCACACTTGCATATGGTTTTGAATAATATTTTCCTTTGTGTAGGTCCGTTATCTTCATTTATCAACACTCTTCTTGTCATCAAAACTTTACCTCCTTTTGCTTCTTCGGAGTGTAATGAGTCTACATCTTCTGCATTGATGTTTTCTACTCTGTTCTAATTTTCAGTCCTTATTGGTCTTTCCTCTTCATGAGGGCAGTCATATGCCTTATGAACTTCTTCTCCACACTTGAAACAAGTGCTTCTGAAGGTTCCTCTTCAAAAACCTCTACAAAATGTCACCTACAGAGAATGAAGAGGTCAATAGACAAGTTATTGATTTATTGAAGAAGGGTTTGAGTATTCAAGGGAGGTTGAGTCAAAGGCACATGAAATGGGTTGAATTTTTAGAAAGTTATATATTTTATTTTGAAACATGGGAGTGGGAAGTCTAATAGATTTGTTGATGCTTTAAGTAGAAGGAAAGGATTGTTGATTGAAATACAGATTGAAGTTGTGGGTTTTAATGAGCTCAAGGAAATGTATGGCAGAGATTTAGACTTTTGAGAGGCATGAAAGGATTGTAAGGATCCTATTGCAGAAAATAGAACCAAATGGTTGTATTATTTAATAGAAGATGGTAACATGTTTAAAGGTAGAAAATTGTGTATTCCTAGAAGTTCCATGAGACTGAATTTAATTAAGGAGAAACATAGTGGTGGACTTGCGGGACACTTTGGTTTTGATAAGACTTTTGCACTTGTTGGAGAAAATTATTATTGGCCTAAATTGCAGCAAGATGTAAGAAAGTATGTGCAAGCTTGTATGGTGTGTCAAGTGGAAAAATGAGTTAGTCAAAATACAAGTTTATATCAGCCACCACCCGTACCTGAGAGGCCATGGGAAGACATTAGCATAGATTTTGATCTTGGTTTTCTAAGGACACAAAGAGGACATGACTATATTTGTTGTCATATAACAACTCGATGAATAGAAGCATGGATAAGTATCCATTCTAATTTTTTTATGGCAGCACTCCAAGAGTGGTTTCAAATCTGAAAATTATTAATAAATTTGAAAAGAGAAGTGCAGATGCAGAGGATTTTGTTGATCACATGAAGAGGTAAGAGAACACATTCGTAAAATGAAATTTCAGTATAAGACCTAAATAATTTCAAGTCAGTGATGAGGTGATGGTTCATTTGAGAAAAGAAATAATTCTAGTGGGTACTTATATCAAGTTAAAAATGAAGAAGATTGGACCTTGTCAGATTGTGAGAAAACATGAATCGGGTAATGCAAATGAAGTAGAATTTCCAAGTGAACTCAATATTTCTCCAATTTTTAATATTTCTGATCTAACCATGTTTCACGAGTCTAAAAATGATGAAGGTGCAGTAGGTGTGTATCATTAAACATCAATACTAAGTTCACAGAAGGAGCACATTGAAACTATTCTTGATCACAAGATGAATAAGAGCACAACGAGAAGGCAATATATGGAGTATTTGGTAAATTGGGTTGGAAGGCATGTTGAGGATGCTTCCTGGTTGTCTGAAGCTAAGGTTATTCATCTTGGATATCCTCTTGAAAAGTGAAAGATTGTAATGCCCCTTCGCGCTTTGTCCTGATAGTGTTGTCGTATGTGGCATGGTCTGTCTTTGTTGATGTCATTTGATTTTTGTTTCACCTTACGGTCAGGTATTGTTGGGTAAATAGTCCATTTGAGTTAATTTCTTAATTGTGTTTTGTTTGATTATTTCATAAATGGAGATCATCGGATTAAAAGGCTTTAGAATAAATTAATAGAAGTTTTCATATAATTGAAGAATATATTAAATAAAATATTATTAACGTATTTATTTGATTTTAATAAATTGAAGTTTGTGATTTAAAATGAAATATTTAAATTAATATGTTAAGTTGTGATATTATACAAATAAATTTAATTGAAAGATTAAATGAATAAATATTTACTAGTGGAGTTTCAGTGGGTAATTTAAATAAAGATATTTTATTAATTATTTTATTGTGTTGGTGGTAAAACAATAGTGAAAATTAAATTAAATAAATTGATAGAATAAAATTATATTAATAATTTTAGGAAGTGCATTGTGGTTACAAGAGTGAAAAGATAAATTAATTAGTTAAATAGGGAATTGGGGATTTTTGCAAATAAATTTTAAAAGAAAGAAAATCTAGTTTTGGAGGTTCTTGTCGTGAATGGTTCTTGTTCTTGAATAACTAATCTTAGGTTTAGCCGTGAATAATTTTTCCCTATTCTTGAGTTCCTAGTTTTGGAAAGCTTGATTTTATATTGTGAAGCCTTTGGAATTCGCATTCCTGCAAAATCATTCAGGATTTCAGCAAAAATTGTTTGGAAACTCAACTCCAACATCAACTTTCAACTCATTCTATTGAAGTATTCTAGGTTCTTTTCTTGTGTAATTTGCTTCTCTATTTTAGAATTAAATGATTGATTATGAATGCTAGTTGAATCAATATGCCTATAATCTTTGGTCTTGTTTTGTTAATTTTCTCTATAACAGTAGACAAATGTTTTTAAATTTGAAATACCCATTTTCTTTTATTCGCCAATCATTTATCTTTCTTGTGAATCTTGTAATACTCTGTTGTTTTAATTCACCCAGCTGCTTTGTAGTTTCTTTAGTTTCTTAATCAAACATGCACCCTTTGTTCTCTTTTTTAATATTTGGGTGATAACTTTTAAGATCTCCTAGCTTTAGCATACCTGTCCCAGCCAGAACTTTAGCAACAACAAATTTCTATGGCCTCTGGCTTTCCTTGACCATCACCATCTTTAGTCTTTGATTTAAATTCCCTTTGAGACTAGAGTAAATTATTTTCCCTATTTCACTTCTAGCATTTTCTTATTGTTGTGTTAATTTAATTAGAATAGTTGAGTCTCTTTATGTTGATAGCTCAATATAATCTTGTTTGGTAGGAGTAGCAAACTGAGTTTTGCATCACAAATTCAATATCAATGCCTCACGATTTCTCTTCAGTAATGTAATCTGCCATAGTCGATATATCATACAACATATAGAATATAATGTATTATATAGCATACAACATACATCATATAATGTAATCGATATTAAAGTTAACTGCATTCGATATATATTCAATTATATTTGCATTCGATATATATATTTGATGATGTCTACATCCGGTATAAGTTCGATGATAATTTCAATCGATATATACTCAAGTCTTAAGGTACTCAAAACCCATATCTATCAATATTTATGTTAATCAAATATTAGTATATTTGAATTTTGGTCATATTGACCTACACGCTTCTATGTATTGTCTTGACTGATTTATATATATATATATATATATTTATTACAATGATATGTGGGATTTAAAATATGCATCGTGTTCTTAGAAATGAATTGTCCTATAAATAAAAATAGAAAATATTTATATACATTAATATATATATATATATACTCTTCAATATATATATATATATTTGTGTGTGTGTGTGTAGAGTATATAAATATGTAAGAATATAATGATATCTCCGTGACGTAAAATTTTGTAGTGATATTTAATTCATATTCTTAAATAATAATCTAGTATATATACTTTGGTATAAATTCATAAGTGTAGTGATTTATTATACTTTGGTACAAATGTTTTATGGTTAATTGATTGTGTTGTAAATGGAAGAAATATAGTTATGGCATTAGATTGTTTGTGGATAAGATGAACATTTTGAAAACTAGAAATAGATTTCATGGATTTAAATAACTAACTGGTAAACATGAAATGAAGGTTTCATAAACCCACTCTTGAATCTACTCTTCTATTATTGTTTTGAATTGTTTATGTGAAACATGTGAATGGATGTTATTTGGAAGCAATTTGTAGATATTTTTCATGTTATGTCATTTTTTGAAATGAGTCTTAGGAGTCTTCCAAAGGCTAAGAAAATTGTCTTTGATGGAATTCTTGTTATTTCTTGAGATGAATGTTTTGTATTAAGTCAGTATGTGAAATTCATCAGCCTTGCATAGTGTATCCACCTATGTGATTGAGCTTTTGGATTTTGTGAGCGAGAAGGGTTATGCCTTGCCATGTTGTATTGTTAATGAATTCTTGTGATTGTGCAAGTGGCTTTTCTCCTTAATTTTATTAGGGTCCCCTTGTTTTCAGTAGGGGAGTGGCTCTCGATGGCGGTCTAGCACACAAAGTGGTGCATGGGTAACCCATGTGGGATTTTTCTAATTAAGTGATAATGTAAAATGAACTATGGGATTGGGTATTAATCACACTAATCAAGATAAGTGAATGCCTCACTCATGGCTCAAGTGTTTTCTAGGCTTGAGATGAGATGAGAAGCCCTGGAATGGAAAGATAAACTGTCTTACCCTCTTGGAAGGTATGTTGATCCCACATGTGTTTATATGGGGGTCTGATAGCCAGTAGATGTGGTCAGGGTAACCCAAGATGGGGGTCTGCTAGCCTAGGAAGGTTACGCTAGGATAACCCATAGAAAACTATGTGATGACACTTCTCCTACGAAAAGTTGGTATTCCCTTGTCTCTTTTTTCCCTTGGATGTTTTTGTGCCTCTGGAAGTGATGTTAATGTTGTCTGATGTTGTACTTGTTCTTTGATGTCTTGTTATCCTTGTGTTGTCTTTTTTTTCTTAATTGTGATGGTAGAGCCCTTCGCTATCTTCTAGCATAGGGAATGGACCTTTGGGTTCCACATGGTTGGGTGGAAATGGCATTGTTCTTCATTGGGTTCCCTCTCCTTGTTTGATATTGTGGTGAATTCTCTTGGATTGAAGACTTCTACATTTGTACTAGCTCATGTGGATTTTTACTCATGTACTTTTATTGTATCATATTCTGATGTATCATGTATCATACTTGGATGCACACTCCTCATTTGTATTCGAGGAGATATTATTGCACAGATGTATAATGTAATGATGTAAACTGAAGTTGAACTCTCTTATGTAATGGACTATGTAACATATGTTGTATTGTAATTAAATGTAGTATATGTTATGGTTGTATCATATTGATGGTGTATATAAGATGATTAATGTACCTTCTTATTTTAGATGGAATCTAATTAAGGAATGACTTTCAGGTCTCACTTTTTTATCTAATGGGAATTAGTAGCGCAGTCATGGACCTTAGAGGACTTAGGTTAGATTAGTGTTAAATGTTTCATTTGTATTAGATTGTTAAATGCACTTTCAAAAAAAAAATTGTCCCATTTTAGGTTGTGTTGTGTGTTGTCCTCTATGGTTCTAGGGTGGGAATTACACATGGTATCAGAGCTAGGTTAAAACACTAGGTGCTCTAGGTATATACAAGAGCCTATTAAGCTATATTAGTTGCATAGATTTTGAAGTTTATGTTTTCCCTTGTGGACCTCATCCCACACCCCAAACATGTCCTTGGTGGTGTCTATGTAGGATCATTCCTAAATGGGGTCGAGGTCGGTGATGTGGTCGAGGCCATGGTGGTGGCCATAGGGTTGATCACCAGGACACACCTCCTCAGGGTTTCCATGAGTCTGAACATGAGGAACAACAAGGTTCCCAGAATAATCAAGGAGGTGGAGATCATAATCCAGGTCAGCTGGGGTTAGAGGGCGCATAGTTGTATCATTTTCTTGAGGAGGCTCTTTCCCACTTAGATCCGAGATAGGAGGGAGAATAGTTGGTGCTTAGGGACAGAGAAAGGTCTCCTAGGATGAGAGATATTGCAATTCAGCAGGAGGCTATAATAGCCGATCACATGAGGGACCTTTTGTGATCACATCCTCCTATGTTTGATGGGTCTGGCAGTGGTATGGAGGCAGAGACCTACTTAATTGATCTGAACAAGTTTTTTGCCATGCATCCATATGGTAACAATACCAAGGCTAGGTGCACTATCATGCATCTCTGAGGTTTTGCTTCCATGTGGTGGTGTTTGGAGGAGCATAAGCTCCATTTGGAGATAGATTCAGTATCATGGGAGATGTTCTTAAAGAGATTCAAAGCTTGGTTCTTGTCTGATCATTTGTGACAATGTCATGCATATGAGTTCCATGAACTGAGTTAGATGGCAATATCAGTTGAGAAATATGAGCGGATATTTTATGAGCTTAAGCAATATGTTGGCATTGGAGATGATAAGGGTATGTTAGTACAACACTTTATGAGTGGCTTGAATTCTTGAATCAGTGGGGGTGTTCATGTGTTTGAACCAAAAACTATGGAGGTGGATGTGGAGAAAGCTCAGATAGTTGAGAATTTGTCTATGGATTTAGGTGGATAGATAGGTGTATAAATTTGTAGTGCACCTCCAGCTGGTATCGGATCTCAAGGTGGTACATCTCAGGTTGTGGGTTCCTCCCAAGGATATCAAGCACTCGCTAAGGTTGAGCATCAGCAGCAGCACTCCGAGTCAAAATCGAGGAACTCTCAGTCTCGACATGATAGTAAGTGGTTCCAGAAAAAGAAAGATCAGAGTTAGCGGCGAGCTTAGCCTGATCATTCTGATCAGCCAACATAGAGCTCACAGTCTATGGTTAGTGGATGAATTTTTCTACAGCCTAGTGCACCCTCAGGTGGTTGGGATGATGGTAGAGGCATGGGATGTTTCTCCTGTGGTTAGTAGGGCAACATTGCTCGATAGTTTCCTCAGAAGGGCACATCTAGATGTAGTCAGAGACCAGTAGCTTCAGAGTAGACAGTAGGTGATGCAAGCATATCACACAGAGTGTTTTTAGTGGTGGATAACTGCCAAACCGAGCACCAGGGTTCAGTTGGAGAGACTTCTAGTAGAGGATGAGAAGCATTCTTTGGAAACCATGCACATCCTGCAACATCATGGATTGACCCTCGAGGTGTGAGTCATGCTCCAAGTGAGGGTTCAATGGGATCCCAATGTTGAGTTTTTCGCCTCTTGGGAGGATGTATTCTGGTTGTGTGATTTTTGGCCCATACCTTGTTAGTAGGCTTCCAGGAGTAATCTTGGCCTTAGATGTAGTGCCCTTTAGTTTGTTTTCTACTTTTGACAATGACTTGGTTGTATTTGGACATCATGATATTTTTTTAATGATAATTCGATATTAGGATACTTTGATGTAAATTTATGATGTTACTCGATGAAATTCTTATATCTGATGTTTTATACTTATATCATGTTCACTAGATTAGTTTAATTGTTATGCGAGTTATCATTGATATGAATATTATGCGTTTATTAGGTGTATTTTCTCATCATGATTTGATATTTGTTTATTATGTGGCAATGTATTGGTGAAGGGGAACAAGGTCACATCACTCGCTTGTGAGTACCTTGCAATGCTACAATTTTTCCTTCATATTTTCATTGATTGTTTACCTATGTATATGTTTGACCGTGTGGTTTGTTGCAAGTTGCAGGTAGTAGGCATTGACTCCACCTGAATCACCAGGTTTGAGCATGCCTCATACCCAATGGAGGTTATTCATTCGTAGATAGCATCAAGTTCCCCATGTTGAGCCATCATCCTTGTCAAGGTTGAGTATTTGTTTGCCATACCTTGTCAATTCTAAAGTTATTCTATGTCATTTAAGTTATGTTTATACTCGGTCAGGTATTTGTTTGATATTTTGATGTGCTTTTATTTTTGTATGTTTCATTCTTACCTTGCGACTTCCAAGAGTAAGTCAGATCTTAGGGAGGAGGATTTAATGCCCCTTCATGCTTCATCCTGACATTGTTATCGTATGTGGATTGGTCTGTGTTTGTTGATGTCGTTTACTTTCCATTTCGCCTTGCGGTCGAGTACTATTGGGTAAACAATCCATAAGAGTTAATTCATTAATTGTGCTTTGTTTGATTATTTCATAAATGGAGATCATCGAATTAAAAGGCTTTAGAATAAATTAATAGAAGTTTTCATATAATTGAAGAATAGATTAAATAAAATATTATTAACGTATTTATTTGATTTTAATAAATTAAAGTTTGTGATTTAAAATGAAATATTTAAATGAATATGTTAAGTTGTGATATTAGACAAATAAATTCAATTGAAAGATTAAATGAATAAATATTTACTAGTGGAGTTTTAGTGGGTAATTTGAATAAAGATATTTTATTAATTAATTTATTGTGGTGGTGGTAAAACAATAGTGAAAATTAAATTAAATATATATATTTTTTTAAACAAAAGTGGCTAAGCCACTATAATATATTAATATATAAATAAATATAGATTTGTACATCCTGGTTTGAAGGGCATACCGGGAGGAAAGAACCAAGAAGAAAACCTCTGATTATAGCCCAAAATGCTACAAAATTTGGCCTAAAGCCCAACAACATATGACAAAATTGTCCATTTGATTTTTACATTTTCACCCCATTACAAATTTTTACAATTTCACCCCATTTCATATTTTTACAGTTTCACCCAAAATTTACAAAAAATAGCTACAGCGCCACCACCTTTTCCCATTTTTTTGAATATGATGCTAATAGAAAAAAACCACGTGGGGAGGCATTCAGTCCAAACCAGCCTTTGCAAAAATCTGGCGAGACCCGAGATGTATCAACAATGAAGCACTATAGAATACCAAAAAAGACTTTTTCCATGCACAAAGGCCCAACTATTCCTCCATACGCTCAACATGCAGAGAATTCTCATCCTGTGCTTCAGGTTGATCTACTTGTACTTGGCCACCGAAATTCTCTTCCCTGGGAAAAAAATTCAATCCCCTGAAACGTCGCCACTTCCTTCTCAATGTGCTCCTCTATGACAATGTGAGCCCTTGCAATTAGGTTTTGAGAATAATCTTTAGAGAAATTTTCACCTTTAGCCTGATCCCTCAAAATGTAAATATCCTTTTCTTTTGGACATGCAAGAGGCCTAATTGACAAATGTTGCACATGATCACAAAGGTGAGAAATAGCATAAAAAAAATCTTTGATTTCAATGTCCATAGATATGCACACCTTTTTGTCATGCTTTTTTAAGGCTCTTAACAACACAGTCATTTATATATTGTAGAGCAAGCCTTATGGCTTCAAAAATTTCTTCAAAACCTAAATGTAACTTCAAATATTCATGGGGAAATAGACCTCCAATAAACCCCTCCCCTTCAAAAATATTATATGTTTGAACCATGGCTAACAAAGCATCCTTAATTAAGAATTGGAGTTTTATAAATTTTTCAACCACGATTTCCAATTCCAGCAAAGATTGAAGAAAATCCATCGAATTAGAGAGAAAAATAGACAAAACCTGAGATGGGAATAATAGCCAATGTGCTCTTGGGTGCGTGACCTCCACTCCAAGCACAGACCACACAAAATCCTCTGCTCTCATGCAGTCTATCTTAAATATCAAACTAAGATCCTTTAAAGTGAGGTCACTCCCAAGGCTACACATAGCAATTAATTCTAAAGTTCCAAGGGTGGATTGTCATTAGCGCAACAAAACAACAATACCCAATTTCAAAGAAAAACTTGCAGACAACTTTCCTTGAAAATACTTTACACAAATGAAAGAAAAATGCAATTTTAAAGCCAAGCCGATATCAATGAAAAATGTACACATTTCTAGAGAGCATAATAATGAATGCAGACCCTTTGCAATAAGCCAAATCGTATGAAAACCCCCATAGCTCATCAGGATAGTAATGTGGAGTACTGCTAGCCATATGTTGGTACCACAGGGATTAGCAACACGTAAGCCCCAACATTTGGTGAGAGTGTGGCGAATTAGTGTGGGATGGTATGTTTCCATATAACACTTAGCATGTCCCATCTATAAGCCAATCAAATTTCACATCACTCCAAGAAAGATGATGCAACCTGAATGTACCAATTAATCTTGTACAAGCGTCGACGGGAGGACAGGTATTGCTATTAAAGAAAGCAAGGAATGATGACCCAAGATGAGGAGTTACATGACAAAACCAAATTTAGCAAGATAAAACCCACACCAAATCAGAAAATTTGGGGGAGCAGCCAAGTTTGATAAACTAAATCATTTTTTTGTAATAACGGTCACCCCAATGTTATTAATAGGGGTTTCCTGATCAATGAGATCTTTTATGTGCAAATGCTCTGAGAGTGATGTCACATCAGAAAGCATATAAAGGTTCTTATTTAAACTTCCCAAATTAGCAAGAGAGTCTTCTAACTTGTTCCCTTCCCTATAGGTATGTGTGATCATATAGTTTGGGAATTTGTCAAGAAGAGTCCATACTTTTTGAAGAATATATCGAAGGCTCCAATTTTGAATTTTCCTTTCCTTATAGGCATTAACAATTAGGAGTGAATCTCCTTCAATATGGATGTTCTCAATACCTAATTTCACTTCCATCTCCAAACCAACCAACAACGCCTTTCATTCAGCTATATTGTTAGAACCACCGTGGAGGTATTTTGAACATAGCGCAAGGATCTTACCCTAAGAATTATGGAGGATAATACCTACCCCTGATTCTCCTGGATTCCCTTTGGATGCACCATCAAAGTTCAACTTGATAAATTCATTTTGTGGGGCTTTCCATTTTACATGCTTTCTATTGATCTTTTCCTGATTCGGTTTCAATTGGCTGCCCGAGAAGGGCAGTTTTAAAATCTTCCAATTTTGCAGAATAAAATTATCAAAATTTATGAAAGAAGAAATTAAATCTCTGGATACTAGAACTAAAGCATTGACTGCTTTAGAAATTGCATTTTCAATTTTAATATTTACTGCTTCATAAGAAAAAATTGCATTCCTAAAAATTCTCAAGTTTCTTTCCCACCAAATATTCCAGATTACTAAGGATGGAGCAATTCTCCAGATGCATGTGAAGAATGAAGATTTGTGGAGAATTGGCCAAATTTTAAATAGGTCCCAGACAGAATTAGGGAGGGGGAGAAAAATCTTTAACTTATTAAGAATGAAATTCCAACACTTGTGTGCAAAGGAACATCGAATGAGCATATGGTCAACATCCTCATATTCCTCATTACCCAAAGGACATAGGAAGGGATCAAAAAAATTTAAATTTGCTAATCGATCACTGGTTAAAATGTGTTTCCTTAATGCAATCCAAGCAAATCTCCTAGCCTTGGGGAGGATAGTGTTATCTCAACAAAATGTATAATCCCTTTGGTTAGGGGACTATCCTGAGACCTAATTGAGTACTTTACACCTTTTCCTTACCATGTAGCTTCCATTGCTTGATGGGGCCCATATCAATTTTTCATGATGCATAGAAAGGTAAACCAATCTAGCTTCTAAATTTTTTTGAAGTATGTTGCACTGTTGAGTAGTTAGGGAAGGATCTGAAATCCTTTTCCAAGTCACTTTTCCCGAGATGGGATCTATCTTTTGAATATAATCCACTAGGTGATCTCCCCATGAAGTTGATAAGGAATCCATTACTAGATGAAGGACTTCAATGCTTTCTAGTGGAGGGTTGCCATTCCAAGAGTCCTTCCATAATTTAACACTCTAACCATTGTTTACTTCCTATGATAGATACAAAATGATTAGGCTCCTGCAAGAAATTAAGAAGTTCCAAATAGCTGAGCCTTTTGGAGGATTAGCAACTGTGAAGACTCTAGATGGTTCCAAATCATCTAGGTATTTAGCTTGCAAAATTTGGAACCACTTAGCCTGAGGTAAAACATACATTTTCCGTTCTATTTTAGCACCAAAAGCTTTGTTGCGCCTTGATAGATTATGTAAGCCCGCCCCTCCTTAAGCTTTTTCCTTGACCATAGATTCAAGGGCTATTAGAGTCACTTGCTTTTTATCATCAATATTGTTTTTCCAAATGAAACCTCTAATTAACTTTTCTAATTCAATAATGACTCATTTCAGAGCCTTTAGAATTGCGGGATTATAATTAGGAATTGATTAGAGAATTTCTTTAACTAATAAAATTCTTCTCGCTAAGGAAAGCCACCTAGCCTTGCAAATAGATATCCTTAATTTAATCATTTTGATGATTTTGGACTAATAAGATGCTTTTTTGGGGCTTGCAAAGAAAGGTAATATTAGATAGGAGCATGTCATATCTTCCTTTATATAACCCAAGATGTTTCTTAACTTCTACTCATTAGCCGCATTTGTATTAAGGATATGAACTTTAGATTTTGAAGCATTTACCCTCTGGCCTGATGTTGAGGTGTATTTATTTATCACTTCTTTAATTTGGTTTATTTCCTCCATTGATGCTTTACTGAATAAAATCATTTCATCTACAAATAGGGTGTGAGTTACTGATATATCTATGTTTTTTATTTGAATCCCTTTCCATAAACCAAGAGAATGTTTTTTAGAAATGTATCTGCGCAATGATTCCACCATAATTATAAACAGAAAGGGAGAAAGAGGATCCCCGTGCCTCACACCTTCTGAAGAGCTGAAGAAGCCTATGGGGGAGCCATTCAGAAGCACTAAAAAAGTAGCTCTAGAGAGATAAGAATTTATCCATCTACACCATTTCACAGAGAAACCAAATTTTAGTATTACTTTCCTCATAAAGTTCCAATTTACCTTGTCATATTCCTTCAACATGTCTAATTTTATAATGATTGAAGGATCATTGTTAACAAATATTGAGTGCAGAGTCTCATGAGCCACAATAGCCCCTTCAAATGTTTCTTTTCCTGGCACAAAATCCCCTTGTTCTTGAGAGACGATGCATAATATGATTGGTTGTAATCTCAGATATATTGCCTTGGAAATAAATTATGTTACACAAGGATATTGGTCTAAAATATGCAAATGAATAAGGGTCACTAGCTTTGGGAATAATAGCTATGTTGGTTACATTAAGCGGCTTAAGCAAAGATCCAAATCTCCTTGATTCTTCCAATGCCCATAAGATATCAAAACACACTATTTCCTAGCATTTTTGGAAAAAAAGAGCAGTAAATCCATCTAGCCCAGGAGCTTTGTCTGGAGGTAGAGAGAATACTAAAATTTCTTAATTCCTCCAAAGTAAATGGTTTTAGCAACGCTTCATTATCTTCTGCTGACACAAGATGAGGAATTGAGCCTAGAAGCTCTTCCTCATCCTTAGTTTGTTGATCAGAATTGATGTTTGAGACAGATAAGAGGTTTGAAAAGAACTAAACACATTCTTTCCTTATGTCTTCCTCATTGGTAATCCAATTTCCCGAAGGCATTTCCTTAACTACTTGAATAGCCTTCATAGCCTATTTTATCTATGCAGATGCATGAAAGTACTATGTATTCCTGTCACCCTCACGCAACCATAATTCCCACAATTTTTGCCTCCAATAAATCTCCTCTCTTGCAAACTGCTCCTCCCAATGTATTTGGAGTTTTTTCTATTTTTCATATAGAACATCATCTAGACCCAAATAGATAATTTGATCATGCACTTCTTCTAGATCTTTATGGATCAACTCTTTCTGATGATTTTTTTTTTTTAAGTTTCCTTGTTCCAAATGATGAGCGATTTTTTGATATACAATATTTTTTTACTTAACTGGAGCATCATTATTCTAGGCTCAAAAGGAGAAGATATCCACCACTAACGGATCAAATCTATAAAATTAGGATGTCTGAACCACATGCTTTCAAACTTGAAAGAAGATTTGTTTGAAGACGAAGAAACATTCGACACAAAAAGTGAAATTGCATAATGATCAGAGTCAGGGAAAGGAAGAATATAAGATGTGAACTTATATTTTAAATTGAACCAATTCGAAGATAGAAGAAATCTATCCACTCGGACTGCTATTTGTAAAACAACTTTCCTCCAATTTGTCCAATTAAATTTTCCCTTTGTTGGCAAAATTTCCCTTAAGGCATTCGAGGTGACGAAATGATTAAAATTTGTGATTACTTTAGGGGGTGGGTTAATCCCACCATATTTATCCTATGGTGATAATATGGCATTGAAATCTCCTATCAGAATAATCTTTGCATCCCATAAATCCAAGATCACTTGAGTTAATTGATCCCAAAGATGCTTCTTATCCACTGTGGAAGTAGGGCCATAAATATTAAAAAACCAAAACTTAACATCAAATTTAGATACCTCCAAAAGTTGCCAATTACTTTCAAATCTAATCAGAACCATGGAAATTTGTTTCAGATTCCATAGAGCTGCAATTCCTCCTAAGGACCCTTGTGTAGGAGAATTCACTAAACTCCACATGTGTCATTTTTGGATAGTTAATTTATATATGTCCTCTAATGTTTTAGTTTCCTTAAACAAAGACAATATCAATACCAAATCCATCAATTTGATGCTTGATGTGTGCTCTCTTGTCAGGGGCATTAATGCCCCTAACATTCCATGAAAGGATCTTCATTGAGTCTGAGGAGAGCAACATGCTCTCCTCGGGCACTTAATTATTGAAGGTGCTAAAGAGGCTAAAAGAGTGGCCTATCTCCCCGATTCAATTTCCTCCTAAATTTTTATAAACTTTGATTTACGTCCTCTCTTTCCTGGAGATTTCTTTAAAGGAGACTAATAAGGAGTTTGGGAAATAGATAATGGTTGAGCATAGTCAAACTCTGAGGGATCCCCAATATTTAGTGTTTCCCTTTCACTTTCATATTGATGTCAAGGGTCTTTCATCTCATTTTCTACTTGCAAAACCATATGGCCTTGAGGAATTCCTAGAGGCTGAAGATCAGATACTTCAGAATCATTCCTGGAAAGTTCTTGATTCTTTTTAACCTTTTGTTTAAGGTCACAAATTTCTCCTTCTGACTCATTACTGACCCAATCCAAAATTGGTGATTCCTCTAGAACCTTGTCTTCTATTTCCTCTATAATTTTTGATCCTACTGAAATTAGAATCCTTTCTACCAAAAGTTATAATTCTGCCTCATTAATCTTATTTTATTTTGGGAAAGGGACTAAGGAATTCGCTACAACTGGAACATCTGTTAAAAAAGATGGACTTATAAACTTTTTCACCAACTGATTAGACCAGGTAAATGGAGTTGTCCCTTGGAACAAAAGTTTCCTTACTATTTCATCAAGCTGAGCTTGATTTGTCTACAACTGAGGGGAATACAGATTTAGACTTTGGGTAGTTTGCCTTACCCAAAGCCACTCAAATAAGAAGGATAGATTCAAAGAGATGTCTTTTTGAGGGGCCTTTTTTGTGCATAAATCTTGTTGAAATAGAGCCCTAACAATCTTTCTTTTATTCCTTAACATGACTACTGAGTTTTTGGGGACATTCTTTGCTACTTCTATGTGCCTTTTTTCCTTAACATGAGGACCGATTTGCGGATCCCTATGGATTGACAAGTTATTAACACTTTGATCTTCCTGAAAGGTAGATAAATCATCCCTCCTACTTGAGTTTGATGGAAAACAGCTGCAATTATATTGACTCGGTGTGTAGCATTGACAGATTGAATCTTGCACTGATTCCCATCAAATAGATTGAAGCCAAGAGCCAAATTTTGTGGATATCTCAATGCGCATTGGGTGCTTTTTAGAAACATCATGTAGTATAAGCATCCTTACTAGTTTAGCAAGATTATTAAAAGACAAAAAATCATGTTTCTAAAAAATACCTATCTGATTAGCCATGATTTCTAATAACTGAAGCTCCCTATATTCCAAAGGGAGGGCAGGGAATTGGATCCAAAAGGGGCAAAATGAATCACAAAATATTCAGTTTTAAAGTTAGGATACCAATTCTGCATGTACAGCCCAAACCCTTGATAGATCCAGCATTTGACCCTATATGCTACATCTTTCAAAGATTTATTTAAAAATAGAAAAATAAAAATGTCTTTTCCCTCATCCAAATAAAAATCCTTGATGGCCCCTTCCCATTCTTGAAAAATAACATTTTTTAGGGTTTCTAGATCTAAGGTGAGATTCTAGAACTTACAGATGATCGCTTTTTCCCTAAGATCTGCAATGTGTGGTTGGATCATGTGGGCTTCAAAGGTTACCTTGATGGCTTCTTGATGATCCTGAGGTTGAGGGTTATCTGCTTTCTGAGAGATTTATTTCTAGCGCCATACTTTTTGTTGCCTGGCCTTACTCTACTTTGTTGATGATTTTGATTTTTTTCACCTCCTCCTATTCCCATTGTTGATGTAATTAAATATTTTGTACCTTGTCCTAGGTCATAATTACACCTTAGTTAAGTTTACTTAGGGACCACATAGGAGTTGTTGGAGAATTTCCACCTTTGGTGGACTTATCATGTTATCACTCTATCACCTCCACCTTTCATGGACATATCATGTGATTAGGGTTCCACCTTTTGTGGTAGATCCACTATTTGTGGTGGTTATCACATTATCACCTTTCCACTTTAGGTGGAGTGATAGATTTTCATTGTTGTCTCATGTCATAAGATTACGACACTTGTCATAATATTATGCACTCCTATGTTCTCAACTTGGCTATATAACCAAGGGGTCTCAACTACATTTGTACACACATTGAAGCATTATCATTGACATTGAATACAGTTTATTCTTGTCATATTATTTTCTCTCTTCTTGTGCTTTCCATTTGGTCCATAGATCCTGGCATCCATAGCCAATTCTAACATGGTATTAGAGCATGTTTGATTCTAACACCCATGAAAACCTTTTTCGCCTTCAGACCTCTTTTTTCTCTGATGCTCCGATCATTGGAATTTCAGCTGACTTTCCTTTGGCGTTGCCTCACTCTGATGACTTGAACTCGCCTCACTTTGTGTTTTGGCTGGATGCTCCAATTGAGTGGGGCCCTTCTCTAAAGCATTTTCCACCAATGATTTATGGAGTCCTTGAGGGGAGCCCTTCTATAGAGTATGAACTTTGGTAGGGTTTCCATCTTTTGAACATGCATTACCTACTTTATTTGGATTGAAGGGACCTCTGATAGGCCAAGAATTCCTTTGGCACTGGACTGTTCTTAGATCTTTTTCACTATTTCATATTTTCTTTGAAGATGACTTTTTCCTTCTGAAGGTAGTTCCCTATCCTCATAGATATCAAAATTTGGTTGTTTAGATCTATTAAGGGTTCTTGGATAGCGGCGCCTTTGATACCTTTGTGGCCTCTAAAAAGGGTCTTTGGAGTCTATGGTGACTTTTTCTTTTTGAAAATCCTCTATGGCACTAGTTAGGGTTTGAGAAGTTTCTAAAATACTCTGACCTAGGATAGAAATCATCCCACCTTTGAGGTTCAATTTTCCCATGCTCTCAGGGAGCTGCATCCACCCACTACCTATCCTAAAAAACCCACTAGGGTATATGGTGTGAGGAACTTCCATTAGAGTCTCGGATTTTTGCATCAACCCAGATGCCGTCATGAAATACCCATTGTTGGACATAGGAATCTGACCGAATCACACCAATTGGGGGAGGATCATTCAATTCCTCATCGCCCCAATGATTCTCTCCAAGAACCACACCTGTACCTACAATTTTTTGCTCTCGTGTGTGCTCCATTCCTCCTTTCACAGCTAGGTTGAAATGTGAGAAGTTATCACATTTTATTAAAAATAATTTATTTCCTTTAACCTCAATTGTTTACACTGAGAATTCCCCATTACGTGCACATAAGATTAATGCCTCTAAATAAAATAAATTAATAAAAGAAAATTCTATTAAATCATTTTAGGAAGTGGATTGCGGTTACGGGAGTGAAAAGATAAATCAATTAGTTAATTAGGGAATTGGGGCTTTTTGCAAATAAATTTTAAAAGAAAGAAAATCTAGTTTTGCAGGTTCTTGCTATGAATGGTTCTTGTTCTTGAATAATTAATCTTGGGTTTAGCCATGAATAATTTTTCCCTATACTAGAGTTTCTTGTTTTGGAAAGCTTGATTTTACATTTTCAAGGCTTTAGAATTCGCATTGTTGCAAAATCATTGGGGCTTTTGGTAGAAATTGTTTAGAAACTCAGCTCTGACATCAACTTTCAACTCATTCTATCGAAGTATTCTAGGTTCTTTTCTTGTGTAATTTACTTCTCTATTTTAGAATTAAATGCTTGATTTTGAATGCTGGTTGAATCAATATGCCTATAATATTTGGTCTTGTTTTGTTAATTTTCTCTATGGCAACAGAAAAAATTATTCTTAAATTTGAAACACCCAATTGCTTTTATTCGCCAGTCATTTATCTTTTCGGTGAATCTTTTAATACTCTGTTGTTTTAATTCACCCAACCGCTTGGTAGTTTCTTTAGTTTCTTAATCAAACCTGCACCCTCCATTCCCTTTTTCAATATTTGGGTGAGAACTTTTAAGATCTCCTAGCTTTAGCATACCTGTCCCGGCTAGAAGTTTAGCAACAAAAACATTTTCTGGCCTCTGGATTCCCTTGACCATCGCCATCTTTAGCCATCGATTTAAATTCCCTCTAAGACTAACATATATTATTTTCCCTAATTCACTTCCAGCATTTTCTTTTTTTTTTATTAATCTAATTAGAATAGTTGAGTCTCTTTATGTCAATAACTCAATATAATCTTGTTTGGTAGGAGTAGAAAACTGAGTTTTGCGTCACAAATTCTCTTCAGTAATGTAATCTTCCATATTCGATATAGAATACAATATACATCATATAATGTATTATATAGCATATAGCATACAACATACACCATATAATGTAATTGATATAAAAGTTAACTGCATTCGATATATATTCGATTATATTTGCATTCAATATTATATATTCGATGATGTCTACATCTAGTATAAATTCAATGATAATTGTAATTGATATATATTCAAGTCTTAGGGTATTCAAAACCCATATCTATCGATATTTATGTTAATCAAATGTTAGTATATTTGAATTTCAGTCATACTGGCACGCGCGCTTCTATGTATTGTCTTGGTCGATTTATATATATATGTATATTACATTGATATGTGGGATTTAAAATCTGCATCATGTTCTTAGACACAAATTCTTGCTCTATAAATAAAAGAAAAATATATTTATATACATACATACATACATACATATATATATAGACTCTTTAATATATATAGAGAGAGAGAGTATATAAATATGTAAGAAGATAATGATATCTCTGTGAAGTAAAATTTTGTAGTGATATTTAATTCATATTCTTAAATAATAATCCAATATATATACTTTGGTATAAATTCGTAAGTGTAGTGATTTATTATACTTTGGTATAAATGTTTTATGGTTAATTGATTGTGTTGGAAATGGAAGAAATAGATTTATGGCATTAGATTGGTTGTGGATAAGATAAACATTTTGAAAACTAGAAATAGATTTTATGGATTTAAATAAATAATTGGTAAACATGAAATGAAGGTTTCATAAACCCACTCTTGAATCTACTCTTCTATTATTATTTTGAATTATTTATGTGAAATGTGTGAATGGATGTTATTTGGAACCGATTTGTAGATATTGTTCATGTTATGTCATTTTGTGAAATGAGTCTTAGGAGTCTTCCAAAGGCTAAGAAAATTGTCTTTGATGGAATTCTTATTATTTCTTGAGGTGAATGTTTTGTATTAAGTTAGTATGTGAAAGTCATCAACCTTGCACAATGTATCCACCTATGTGATTGAGCTTTTGGATTTTTTGATGGGGAAGGGTTATGCCTCACCATGTTGTATTGTTAATGAATTCTTGTTATTGTGCAAGTGGATTTTCTCCTTGATTTTATTGGGGTCTCCTTGTTGTCAGTAGGGGAGTGGCTCTCGATGGGGGTCTGATTCATAAAGTGGCAGCTGAGTAACCCATGTGGGAGTTTTTTAATTAGGTGATAACCTAAAATGAACTAGGGGGTTGGGTAGTAATCACACTAATCAAGAGAAGTGAATGCCTCACTCATGGCTCAAGTGTTTTCTAGGCTTGAGATGAGATGAGAAGCCTTGGAATGGAAAGATAAACTGCCTTACCCTCTTGGAAGGTATGTTGATCCCACATGTGTTTATATGGGGGTCTGATAGTCAATAGGTGTGGCCAGGGTAACCCAAGATGGGGGTTTGATAGCCTAGGAAGGTTACGCTAGGGTAACCCATAGAAAATTATGTGATGACACTGTTAGAAACCCTAGATCAGACATGCAAACCTAAACACCTTCCACAAAAGAGAAAACATCAGAAAAGCAGAGATTTGCATGTAATGTGCAAATTGATATTATTCAGGAATTCAATGTTACAATGAGATGATTTGCTTTATAAAAGCAAAGTATGCAACCCTAATGTTGACCTAAAAATAGCTCAACCTAAGTAAAGTTATGCGATTGTAATTAAATATTAATTACACTAACACCCCCCCATAAGTGCAACTTAGGGAGACTAAATAAGCATGCACCTAAAACTAAGATGAATGCAACAAATCATGAATGGGTCCCGACAACAAGGCCTAATCAGGTACCCATGTACAAATGCAATAATGACGTAGAGAAGGAAAACCCAGTGGGACAACCCCCCCTACAATGAGATGACTGTTGCAAAGAAGCACTGGAAGAACACTGTAGAGTAACACTGGAACCGCAATCTGCCAAGCAAGGAAAGATACTTCTATCTACTAGAAACCATATCAGAATCATAATGATGTGACAGCAGACCCGATGCCACGGAACACTTGAACACTCCAAACTGGAACAACCCTAGAATCCATGAAGCAACAATAAATGATATGATGATGATAGAATCTGGAAGTCGTGAATCTTGATGCCGATGCCAAACTGAGACTGAAACTCTTCCATGGGAAAAAGTACCATATAGACTCGGGACCAATAACCACAAATTTAGTGGCCCTCAAATTGAGATGGATCCGATGCAGATCACTAACCATAGCCTCTCAATCTAAAGTGTGAACCAAAATGAATCTAATATGTGTCAAGCTAAGACAAAATATGGCCAAAAGAAACTAAGAAACTAGATTACAACCCATGCGAGTTGCCATCAAAACATGATGAAGATTATTATGCAAGAAACCCCCCCGAACGAACTTTATATCAGTTCATTTATTACAATCCCCAATGACTGCAAAAGGAGAGAATGCCTAATATGCATAAATAAAAAATAAAAATAGGCCTCATATCTGTGTAGAGGACTAAACCAGCTTTCCAATGCCACAAGAATGGCGAAAAAGGGATCACCAAGTCAAAAGATATGCCCTCCGGAGTGAAAAAAAGAAGTTCTGAGTTCAAGGACTTGCAAAATAAATCTGAAGCAAAATCAGAAAAAACTACCAACACCACTGGATCGGTGCCGGAATCAACTTTCCAATGGTATCTCGTTTGTGAAAAACAGACACCGTACACAAAAGTTACGCCCAATTTTGTCAAAGGGGCTCCATAATGGCCAATAAGGCCTGCAGGCAGCCCAGGGGTCTAAAAACATTTCGGCCCCTGGTCCTGCATGCGACCAGGGGCTGGCGGACAGGGGCTGGGGTGGAGCCCCTGGTTCTCCATATGACTGCCTGGGGTGCTCGGAGGCCGGCTGGGGCTAGGCGTGGGCCGCAGGTTCTCCACATGACCAATGGTCTCGGTGGAAGGGGCGAAGGTTCGGCCGGCGGCGTTGGGTGGCAGAGCCATCGGCGGCGGTGGCTGCTGGGTGGCCGCCGAGTGGCCGCCTGGTGGCATGGCGGTGGTGCCCAATTTTTGAATTGGAAGAGCCAGCGTAAATCCCAAGAAACACATTTTTTTTTAAAAAATTTGAAAACCGTGCCTCGTGAAGCGTGCTGGTGAGGCCATACGGCCTCTCTGGCAAAAAAATTTTGCCTTCCAGATCAACTTCGCCAAAATCAATGAAACAAAAGGAAATCTTAGGGTTTTTGGCCGCTGCGAACGTAATGGTGACCTCCATTTCTGCTCAAAATCCTTCAAAAAAATGGCGACGTCCAGAACTTGCAAAAAAATACCAAAACTGAAACCCTCACAGATCTGGCAAATGATGACCAAAATCTGCAAAATGAAAGCAAAACCTGACTTTTTCTAGTGCTTTGAATCCAATGGTGAGGCCCGATCTAATCCAAAATGCTGCATATATAAACTCAAGACAAAAAATGCTCGAGGAACCCCGAACGAAATCTGCAATGGTTTTCTCCAAAATTTGAGAAGGGGTTGCATGTCAAGGCTCTGATACCATGTTAGAAACCCTAGATCAGACATGCAAACCTAAACACCTTCCACAAAAGAGAAAACATTAGAAAAGCAGAGATTTACATGTAATGTGCAAATTGATATTATTCGGGAATTCAATGTTACAATGAGATGATTTGCTTTATAAAAGCAAAGTATGCAACCCTAATGTTGACCTAAAAATAGTTCAACCTAAGTAAAGTTATGCAAGTGTAATTAAATATTAATTACACTAACAGACACTTCTCCTATGACAAGTTGGTATTCCCTTGTCTCTTTTTTTTCCTTGGATGTTTTTGTGCCTCTGGAAGTGATGTTAATTTTGTTTGATGTTGTACTTTACTTGTTCTTTGATGTCTTGTTATCCTTGTGTTGTCTTTTTTTATTTTTCTTAATTGTGATGGTAGAGCCCTTCGCTATCTTCTAGCATAGGGAATGGACCTTTGGGTTCCACATGGTTGGGTGGAATTGGCATTGTTCTTCATTGGGTTCCCTCTCCTTGTTTGATATTGAGGTGAATTCTCCTGGATTGAAGACTTCTACATGTGTACCAGCTCATGTGAATTTTTACTCATGTACTTGTATTGTAGTGTATCCACCTATGTGATTGAGCTTTTGGATTTTGTGAGTGGGAAGGGTTATGCCTCACCATGTTGTATTGTTAATGAATTCTTGTGATTGTGCAAGTGGTTTTGCTCCTTAATTTTATTGGGGTCTCCTTGTTGTTAGTAGGGGAGTAGCTCTCGATGGAGGTCCAACACACAAAGTGGTGGTTGGGTAACCCATGTGGGAGTTTTGTAATTAAGTGATAACTTAAAATGAACTATGGGGTTGGGTAGTAATCACACTAATCAAGATAAGTGAATGCCTCACTCATGGCTCAAGTGCTTTTTTAGGCTTGAGATGAGATGAGAAGCCCTGGAATGGAAAAGTCAACTGTCTTTCCCTCTCAGAAGGTATGTTGATCCTGCATGTGTTTGTATAATGGTCCGGAAGCCAGTAGAGGTGGCCACAGTAACCCAAGATGGGGGTCTGGTAGCCTAGGAAGGTTACACTAGAGTAACCTATAGCAAACTATGTGATGAAACTTCTCCTACAACAAGTTAGTATTCCCTTGTCTCTTGTTTTCCCTTGGATGGTTTTGTGCCTCTAGAAGTGATGCTAATGTCATTTGATGTTGTACTTTACTTGTTCTTTGATGTCTTTTTATCCTTGTGTTGTATTTTGTTTTTTGCCTAATTGTGATTGTAGGAACCTTTGCTATCTTCTAGCACGAGGGGTGGACCTTTGGGTTCCACATGGTTGGGTGAAAAGTGCATTGTTCTTCATTGGGTTCCCTCTCCTTGTTTGAGATTGTGGTGACTTCTCCTGGATTCAAGACTTCTACATTTGTACCATCTCATGTTGATTTTTACTCATGTTCTTGTATTGTATCATATTTTGATGTATCATGTATCATACTTAGATGCACACTCCTCATTTTTATTCGAGAACATATTGTTGTATAGATGTATAATGTAATGATGTAAACTAAGGTTGAACTCTCTTATGTAATGAACTATGTAATAGATCTGGTGGTGTATTGTAATTAAATGGAGTATATGTTATGGTTGTATCATATTGATTTTTTATATAAGATGATAAATGCACATTCTTATTTTAGATGGAATCTATTTAAGCAATGACTTTTTGATCTTACTTGTTTGTCTAATGGGAATTAGTAGCGTAGTCACGAACCTTAGAGGACTTAGAGGTTAGATTAGTGTTAAATGTTTCATTTGTATTAGATTGTTAAATGCACTTTAAAAAAAAAATTGGTTTCATTTTAGGTTGTGTTGTGTGTTGCCCTCTAGGGTTACGGGGTAGGCATTACAAAGATCACTTTCTTTCTACCATGGGTGTTTAATGCAAGAGCATCCAAGGTAACTTGCAATCTTGTGTCAACAAAAAGGTTAAACTTTTTTATTTAAGCAATTTTTGGATTTTGAGGTGATTTAATTTTTGGCTTGGATTACATGTTGAGGATGGATAAATATTTATCTACAAATAAATTAATTATTTAATTAATTTCTTGTGCAACTTTGACAAATTGCCTTGTGTGATTTAAAGCAAAGAAAAAGTAGATTTTAAGGAAATTTGATTTAAATATTCAAAATACAAGAGAAGGAATTTGGAAATGGATAGTAGGGTTTTAAAGAATTGAATATTGACCCCTAAAAATTAGGGACAAGGAAATGGGCACCCATGTCTTGGTTTTCTTTTTTTGCTTTTTCAGTTGTTTGCAAGTGGAGATTAAAATTGTGGTATCTATCTTTGACTAGGGCAGTTAAAGAATGGATTAATTTATTATTTTATGGATTTTAAGGAGTTTTAATTTTCTACCACAAGGTATGGCATACCTAGGAAAGAAAGGAAAATAATTTAATTTTAATTAAATTTCTAAGCAAGTGGAGGAGAATCTAGAATTTTTTGAAAGCATGGAAAGAAATTTGAAAACACAATTTTGAAGAGGGAAGCAAAAGAGGCATGCCTTTTCTCTGGTGGATTGTTTTGTGTTGTTATTTTTTAGGTTGGAGTGATAAACAATAGCCATAGAAGTTCCAAATTGACAGGGATGAAGATTCAAAAGTTGCAAGTGTTTTCTTGTGTTGGGAGAGTAAATTTTTGTTTCTAAAGCTCATATAACTAAGCATGTGATTGTAGTAATGTATTTCCTTGCATATTGGATGCTTGAAAGAAGCTTCATTTCTGCATATCAGTCCATGTATGGTTGAAACTGTTTGTAATCATATTTTTCAAAGAAGAATACAACTAGTATCCTATGTAAACAAAATTTCTAAAATTGTTACAATCGTTTGTTTATAGTCTGAGTGTGATGTGAGAGTTTTTGAAGAGGAAATTATAAGTGTATTTTCCTCTTACATTAGTTCTCAATTGTAAGGATAATTAATATCAATGTTTAATGTGGAAGGTGTGATGCTTCCGTAAATTAGTGCACGTCTCTAAGAGTGGAATATAAAAATATAGGATAAAGATGTAAAGATAGCGAAGAATGACATAGAAAGAAATAAATAAGAAACTTGGGGGGGAATATATATATATAGGATAAATTTTTAAATTTGTAGGAAGAAAGATGTATTGATATAACTCCAAATTGTAGGCTCTAATAAGTATGATACATTAATGTAAGATCAATGTGAAGCATGATGTATTAAAATATGTAATCATTTGTAAGCCTAATATAGAAATATGAAATCAATGAGTAAGCTCTAGGAAGAATGATATAATACTATGAGATCCATAGGAAATGACTAATGGTCAAATGCAAAGGAACAAACATAGGCATAATCATAGGAAAAAACAAGAAGAAATGTGATGGATGAAAAAATTCCATAAAAATAAACAAAAAAATTAGATAATTAAACTAGGAAAATAAGAGAAAAAGAAATGGTAAATAAAATATAGGAACAAATAGGATGAAAATCACTATATTTTTTAGTGGTGAATATTCACCAATTGGCTAATAGTTCAAGCTATAATATGACCTAAATCACCATATTTTTATAAATTTTACTTTTAGTCTTGTTTAAATTGCCAAATCATTTATTTTATTAAACTTTATAACTCAAAAAATTTCCATAATAGTTTATACATGATTAGATTATATTCACCTAAATTTTGAAGGTTATAATAGAAATTAAAATTAATTTTCCAATAGTATATCATAATTATTAGTTTATTTGGGGACATATTTTCAATATTTAGTCTCCACCATTGATTTAAAATATAATGTAGTGGCCCTCGTATTTCATGAGGTAAAATGTACCCATAATCTATAATGCTCGTGGAGCTCAAAATTTCTTTTGGATCATTGATCTCATTAAAAATTATGGGTACAATTTACCTCATGAATTACAACAAGGGCAATTAAATTATATAATATAATGGCCCTTGTATTCCTATAAGTTCTTTTGGTGACTTTAACATGATATTATAGCTCTAGATCTACAAGCCCCCCCTTTTTTTTTAATATTTTCATCAATCATTTTCAAGTGTTCCATCTTACATAGTCTAACCTTGTGATTGAGTCTAGAAGGATTGAATCTATATATTGTTGAAGAATTAATCCTTTTTTACAAATGACCAATGGACTAGGATGATGAAAACTTGAGTGTGCTTCTAGTTAATAGTCAACAACACTTATAAAACCTATATAACTATGTCGATAAAAGTAAATGGAATAATATGCATCTACAAGTTTTCACAAGAAGCAATTATTATGTGGTAAACCCTTTCAAGAGAAAACACAACACTAAAATATGTTCGTAGTTATACTATTTAGAATCAAAATAGATTCAATACAACAAGTTCTTTGGAAATTTTTACAAATTCTCAATCTACAACATACCCTTCTTATATAATTATCCTTGTCTCCACACCAATAATGTCCACTCAACACATATTCTTTTATCATATACAATCAACCTTGCCTCATTTATATGATATTATATATAGATATATTTATAGGAATATCAACCATTTAATTGTCTAACCAGCCAATAGAACACCAAGAGTTATGCATCTATAATCCAACCATACATAATATCAACATACCATATTAAACAATAAATGTGATATCTCCACATGGATAATCGCCTAGTAAGAAATTTCACTACCACACACAATGAATCAATAGTTACAACCTTCAAATTGTTGGTATACATGTGTTTCCATTAAAACACCACTACCAACTCTTCAATTGCAATGGTTCACACCGACATAATACTACTAATTTTTTGTGGTACATAATTCTATTGTCAAAAAACTATATTTCTCTCAAAATGCACCACTTTAAATATAATTATATCACATGTGATCCTACATCATTGTTCATGCTTCCAATAAATATTATCTTCCATATGTTTTTGTGATCTCTTCTTTAAATGACTTATGATTACTACCACATCAACACTACATGTAAAATAGCATATATGATCTATCACAACAATTATCATATGTAAATAAATATTCATAGTGTATTATGAAATTTTTCAATTCATTGTTTATGATCACCACAATCAAGTATGTAGACAAAATCTTCTTACACAAACTATTGACAATGTACAATCAACACATATCATTTTGTCTTTTTCACTAGTGATTTTTTTAGTGGATAACATTCGCCAATTGGCTAATGGTTGAAATTGGGGATTCAAAATCTGGCTAATAGTACAAAGTAAAGGTGACCTAAATTGCCACATTTTTTATAAAAAATTATTTTAGTGCTAGTTAAATTGCTAGAAAAAATATTTTATTAATATTTTAAATTCAAAAACTTGCCACAATATCTGATACCTAAGTAGATCAAATTCATATAAATTTTATAAGTTATAGTAGAAAATAAAATTAATTTTCCAATAATATTATATAATTATTGGTTACTTTAAGGGTATATCTCCAATTTTTAATCACCACCATTGATTTTATTTATAATCTGATGGTTTTTTTATTCCATGGGTTAAAATATACACATGGAGCTCCAATTCCCATCAAGCTTGAAATCTTATTTGGGTCATTAAAGATTTATAATCTAATGGATGGGGTTAAATTTTTTGGCCAAAATGTACCCACAGAGCTCCAATGCCCATGGGGCCCAAAATAGAACCCAACCCATTAGATTATAAATAAAATCAATGAGAGTGAAAAATAATTTAGGGACAATTTAAAATATTCAATATTTGATTTTATTTATAATCTAATGGTTTTTGTATTCCATGGGTTAAAATATACACATGGAGCTACAATACCCATCAAGCTTGAAATCTTATTTGGGTCATTAAAGATTTATAATCTTATGGATGGGGTTAAATTTGTGGGCCAAAATGTACCCACTGAGCTCCAATGCTCATGGGGCCCAAAATAGAACCCAACCCATTAGATTATAAATAAAATCAATGATAGTGAAAAATAATTTAGGGACAATTTAAAATATTCAATGTTTGATTTTATTTATAATCTAATAGTTTTTGTATTCCATGGGTTAAAATATACACATGGAGCTCCAATGCCCATCAAGCTTGAAATCTTGTTTGGGACATTAAAGATTTATAATCTAATGTACGGGGTTAAATTTGTGGGCCAAAATGTACCCACAGAGCTCCAATGCCTATGGAGCCCAAAATAGAACCCAACCCATTAGATTATAAATAAAATAAATGATAGTGAAAAATAATTCAGGGATGATTTAAAATACTCAATGTTTGATTTAAAATATTAAGGAATTAAGAAATTATAAACATGAGCACTAAACCTTAAACTGGTTAATCAATACCACCCTGAATCCCTTACTTTTCTAGAAGATTTATTTTAAAAAGGAAAGATTTTCCTTGGTAATCAATGCATTTGCCTATTTTTTGTCAAGATTCATCAATATTTTCTACAAATTTCTAATGATTTAAAAAATTCACCAATAAAATTTATATTTGTTTGAAAAGGAAAGATTTGCTAATACAATTAATATATTTTTCCAAAAAAAATAAAAGATTCGCCACGATTTTATGTCTTTTTTCAAGTAGGGTTTCTTAAATTCATTTATTTTCAATCAAGTAACATTAGAGTTTTCATACAATATGATATATAGAAATAGTAATAGCAATATAAATATTCTAATTTTATAGCCAACCTATAGAACACCAAGAGTCATACAACTATAATCTAACCATACATGATGTCAACATACTAAATAAAAAACTAAGTGTGATCCCTCCATATGGATAACCATGTAGTAAACTTTGTGAATTTCACACATTATAAATTTTAATAGTTACAAACTTAAAACTATTAGTATACATATATGTTTCTAGTTAACCACCACTATCATCTCCTCGCTCATAATAATTTAAACCAATATAATACTTCTTACAAGTTGTAGTACCTTATGTCAGTTTCTATAAAATTATCTTTCTCTCAAATTAATCCATATGAGCTCTAATTTTCTATTACATATTCTCTTGTGCCACTATCCATTATTCCAAAAAATATTATCTTACATATGTAGTTATAGGTTCTGATTTACATTATTTATAGTTGTTACCACAATATTACTACGTGTGAAACAACATATATGATGTATCAAAACTTTTACAATATCATTCTTATATTTAAATTACTATACCTATTATACCACAATATTTTCACTTCATGGTATACCATTACAATAAAGTGTGTAGGTGAATATCAACCAAGCCCCAACATCCTCCCATTTGATATTTATTATAAGAGAGTGTTTTAATCCATCCCAAGAAATTAGGCTCGTGCTTAAGAATGGGATAACCCATCTCATCCCTACACCACATGAACTTCACAATAATTAGATTTTTTCTAAAGAATGCATAAAATTTACCTAAGTATCAATTTTCTCCACTTATAATTTATTTATTTCAACCATCTCCATCACAAAAGTATACTACACATTAGTATTTTGAGTTCAAGAATAGAAAAAAATACTTGGCCAAAAAACTACATTTTATTTATCACATTGCACTACTATTTGATTATTTATACTATTACTACTACTCAATATCCTTATCCACAAAAATTCCATACAATTATATGGTATGGCCATATATTCTACTTTATAATTTGATAGGGAAACCTTTCATTACCTATTTCTAATCCAAGTCACTACTCCTTTAAATGGAATAATCTCATATTTTCCTAAATATATCTAGTTTTCAAGATCTCCAACCCATCACATTAAAAAAAAATTACAATAAAAAAATTTCCCACATCATTAGTACCATGATAAACTAATAAATAATCTAGAGTTCTCTTCAAGTAGCTAAACATCCTTTTTTAACATGTCCAATGTTCTTTATCTAGTTTTAGCATAAAATTAATTGGAACTACCACTACTTGGGTAATGACTAATATTGTGAAAACCATCATATATAGGATATTTCATATTGTACTTGCACACAGATCCTTTATCCTATCCTCCAAATCCCTCATGTATTTAGGATAATTTTCCATCCTCAACATAGTGCCATCTGATAGGGGTGAACTTACTAGTTTATTGTCCCATATTTCAAACCTCCATAAGACTACCTCAAGGTAATTCCTTTGTTTTAGCTATAGTTTTCTATTTTTCATATCCTTATATATCTTCATATAGACAATGTATCTAGAAGATCATAAACTTTCTTCATGTTAAACTTACTAGACAACTAAGCTTTAAGATCTCAAATTAATGCTTTACTATCTCTAATGATAAACATATCATCAACATATAAAGTAATAATTTGAATGCTACCATTTACCTATTTATGTTGAACACCCAAAATATTGAGAAGGGGGGGTGAATTGGTATTTTCTAAAACCACTTAAGCATTTAAACATTGTTTCCACACATCATATTCAAATTGCAATCAGGAAATAAATCATTAAAGCAATCATCAAAGCACATAACACGTGAACACTAGATTTTTATGTAGAAAACCCAAAAAAGGAAAAACCATAGTGAGGATTAGCTCACAATATATTATAACCGGTCATAACATTTTACAAAAAGGCTCACTTCCAAGTGGAATCACTATTTGTTGGATTCAATGCCCTTAGAATGAAAGAAACATAGAAGGGGTGGCACATTTCCAAGATCTAAATGGATACAAATGCATCTACAATATGTAGAAGATATAATTCCCTTGAAGCTCAAAATATGGAATCAACACACTTCATACTAAAATACTTCCAAACTCTGCTCTGCTTTCTACTACTACAACAAAACACCAGAAATTATCTTAAATTTAGATATAGTACATCCAAAAACACTTGAAACATCAATTAGGTCGACCTAATTAGATGTATCATGCAAAACAATAACTTTTCGGCTCAAGATCAAACTATACACGCTTTTTGGACAACACTGAAACTTGTAACACATCCAAAATGGTCATAATGGACCTATAATAGCTCCCACATAACCAATCAACACTTATTTTAACTTTGTACAACCCCAAACTTGTTAGGTTGGTACCATACATAAGACAACACTAAAATACACCAATTGATTATCCACAAACTAACACATAGACCTCCAAAACCATGCCACTTGGACTACACACCCTTCTGAAACTTGTAAAAACTCCCATAAATGGAATGTGGACCAATCCAAACATGCATTCTATTCTAATATATTGTTACTAGAAAACCTGATATTCTATCAACCATAACTTTTTCACTGGAGGACATAAAGACATAAAACTTTGGATTTAAGGTCCTCAAACAAGTACCAAAAATTCACTAAAACCACAAACAAAAATACCTCAAGGTAAACCAATACAGACTTAGTAAAATATTCAACATATATGTTTTGCATTAGAGAAAAACCTCTACATCTCTATGTTGGATTACCATATCCATGCTCACTCATGCTTCACCAACCAATTTTACCTCAATGTATACTTTCATTCAAACCAAAATATTGAAATAAACAACAATTTTGTATAATATCATGCTCATGCTCATGTTGCCAACAAATATACCAATGACAATATCCTCCAACTTCCAACAATCTCCCCCTTTTTCATTGATGGCAACATTTGAATTATATTTATATACTTCATATTACACTCAACTACTATAACAAAACACCAAAAATGGTCTTATGTTTATACACATTACATCTACAAACACTTGCAACATCAATTAGGTTGGCCTAATTAGATGTATCATGCAAAAAAATAACTTGTCGGCTCAAGATCAACTATACACAACTTTCAAACAACACCAAAACTTGTAACACATCCAAATAGATTGGAATGGTCCTATCATAACTCCCACATAACCGATCAACACTTATTTTATCTATGTATGGCCCCAAACTTGTTAGGTTGGCACCGTTGGTAAGACAACACCAAAATACACCAAGTAATTATCCACAAATTGACATGTAGACCTCCAAAACACATGCCACTTGGACTACACACCCTTTTTGACACCTAAAAACACTCCCATAAATCTATATAACCAAATATGCTTCCACAGAGGAATATGGACCAATCCAAACATGGACTTTGTTCTGATATATTGTTATTGGAAAACACGATAGTTTTTCAACCATAAATTTTGTATCGAAGTACATAAAGACATGAAACTTTGGATTTAAGGTCCTCAAATAGGTTCCAAAATTTACTTAGACCCATAGAAAAAAATACGTCAAGGAAAACTACAAACCAAAAAAAAGATGCTCTATACATTAAAAATTATGTTCTAGACCTAGTCAAATATTCAACATATATGTTTTGCATTGGAGAAAAATGTCTACATCTCTATGCTTACTCATGCTTCACCAACCAATTATACCTCAATGCAGACTTTCATTCAAAACACAATGTTGACATCAATGACAATGGTGTATAATCTCGTGCTCATGCTCATGTTTTCAACAAACATACCAATGACCATCTCATCTAACTTCCAACAATCTCCGCCTTTATCATTGATGGAAACATGCACCAGACTCTTCTTCAAAACTTCTTGGGCCCTTTGACACCAAGGGCAAAGGGTGCACACATATTTTTTGTTCTATGCTCCCCCTTTGACATTATTTACATATAATTTATATTTTTTTTCCTTATCCCCCTTTCATATATACTTGATTTTACCTTACTTACCCACATACTCCCCCTAATAGTGCTATCCATAAAAACTAATCAAAATTTTCACTGATATATTATCAACTATCTTCCACATATGTACAATGAAATCTGAATTTTTCATAAACAAAAAATAAACATTCACAATCAACTAGAAGAGGGTAGATTACTTGTGTTTGACACCTGCAATCTAGCAAAGTGTGCTTCCCAATCATTCTTAGCTAGACCAAGCATGCAGTTTTGAGCCTCAAAATCCATGAGGATTTTTTCTCCTTCATCTGAAGTATTTGGTACTAGATTCAAATTTATTTCTTTCTTTGCATTATCTAGAGCACCAAATATGGGAGAGAATTTTGCATTCACTAGGTTTCTGAGCTATCCAAACTACACTATAATCTTCTTTTTTTGTTCGTATAGCTAGAAGAATTATTCATGTAGATTTTTAATTGCTAATATGCATATTTTTTTAGCTCATAGGCACCATATGCCTTGTCAATCTATGCCTCAATGGAATCCATCTCACCCTTTATGTTTTTAGTGGAACTAGGCCACTTCAAGCAAAACTAAAATAGATCATTGGCCTCTTCAACATACTTTTGTACATCCTTAAGGTTGATTTGCATTTTTTTGTATGTAGTGGGACATTTATCTTATATATTTGCAAACCTTTTCTCATTCACTTGTTTGCTCACTTCCTTCTCCAATTTATCTTCAAGGTCACTAGAATACTCTTTGAAAGAATAAAGCAATAGTTTTAGGTTTTGTTCACTAGATAAATAATTATCAATACTGGCACCAAGAAAACTCTCCTACAACACCTTCACTACCTCATCTATCAACTTTGCACTCTTCTGATGTGTTTGTAAGATATCCTTTCTGGAGAAGGCATGGAATGCATCACCTAGCTATAATTTGTGCAAGGGGTACATCTTGTCCATATATACTCGAGGATGTTGCATCAAAATTTGTAACAACTATGCATAAACAATTGGTTGGAACTGGAGTTGTATACTCAATAATATTTTCAAGGAATCTTTGGAGGTTTAGGAAGAATCACCAATTGTCTTCAAATTTTCTTCAACTCTCTTCTCCTTGGATTTTTCCTTGTCACCAATGCTATCTTATTCTTTTTCATCTTTCTTCTCCTTATCCGCAATATTGGACACATTCTCAGTCTTCTTTTCATCTTTAGCTGATTTATCATTGTTATTCGGAGAAGGAATGTGTTTTGTATTTTTTGCCTTAGATATCTTTGGGTTATCTTGTACAACCTCTTCTTCCTATTCTACATTCTTCCCTATTTCTAAAGGAGGTGTGATGTGCTCTGTTTGTATATCCTCCTTCTACATCTTGCCAAATTTTTATTCTTCAACAAAATTTTCTTCTACAACTGGAGGGGTATCTTCTTGCTCTTCTCCTTTTCTACTTCACTATCTATATCTACAATGTCAACTCTTATTTTATTTGCACTGATTTTTTCTTGTGATACTTTATATTTGTATTTTTCTTATGAGAGGTTCTTCTTCTTCCTCTTCTTCTTCTTCATCAACACTCATGTATCTTTCTCTTGTTTCATTTTCTTTCACACTCCTCTTGTGTGGGGCACCATGTTGCTTCATCATAGTAGTATTTTCCTTCACAAGCACACTTTGTTTTTTAATTAGAGTACTAGTTGACTCATTTCTCTTTGTTCCACTGGTAGAGGGCATAGTCCCAAGAGGAAACTAGAGAAGGGGTAGATGTTCTACTAGATCTTCTTATGCTAGATGCACCTCTTAGATAGCTAGATATGCTTTTGGTTTTCTCCACTTGGTCCTTTGATAGACCCATCATCTCTACAACTTGTGCAGTCATCTTCTCAACAATTTTCTTTATTTTTTTCTCTTTGCTCATATGTCCCAAATATTTCCTTAGAGGTGTATCTAGGCTTTCTCAGCATAAAATCTATTGAACCAATAATTATCCATCTATTATTTCATATCCCATCTCTAGAATCCAAATAGTTCTAGGCTTAACAGCCTATATTATGCAGCAATCCTTTGTCACCATGAAAGTGATATCATTTTTTTACTTCTCTACCATGATTTGGGGAATCCTTTCTTTGGCTTACATGTTCTTTTGAAATGTTTTAAAGAAACCCCATAATATAGTCTCTTGTGCATTTGCATCACCTAGCCTCATTAGGTGGTCTCTGATCTGAAATGCCACTGGTCTTTCCTTCAATTACACTATGTTCCTAGTTCTAAGAACCTCATTAAGAAAGTAAAATAGTAAGCAATGATGCAGGTATCAAAATTGAAGGGGTACTGAGAGTCCTTAGTCTTTTGCAAATTCTCTAGTAGTTGTGATCTAAGAAATTCACACAAATCATAATCAACACCTTTCTTTACCATCTCATATGTAGTGTTGATGGCCGTATCATAAATGAATTTATATCTACTTGTAAAGCACATAATGTACCCTATCACCATTGATGCATATTTTACCATAGGTTCTTTAATTTCCTTGATAGTCAAGTATATCTTGTCATATTTTCCACTTGCTAAATCCAAATTACCATTTCATTTTTCATCGATTTGAGGGCCAGAACTGGTCCGATTGAGCATAATCCCATTACAACCCTACTCGCCTCCTTATTAATAATGTGTGGTATATCCAAATGGATGAATCTATCATGAATTCAGCTCAATGTGTATCTCACCCACTCCTCAACATAGAAAAAGTTTGGGAAATTTTTTGAGACATGTAGGTTTTTCTCCACCAGGCTCTCAAACTCAGTTTTAATTCAAATTGGTCTCTTTTGAGTTCATTAAACCAAACATCACACAAATTTGAGTGATTGTAATCTTCCAACTTAGAATTTATATAAATCCTTACATCCTCTATATGTAGCACATTGAAAGGGATGTCTAAGAATGCACCACCTAAATCAGTCTCCATTGATTTATTAGGGTGTTGTTTGAACTTTGGATGGGGCCAATCCAAAACCTTGAAAAATTGTGGGATATACATCTTCCAACACAATAAAAGTACTTCAAAAACTAGGGAGAATAGAAACTATAAATACCTTTCTATTATTTTCAATTAGTGTTTCATGCACAAGAATTTTGAAACACTTCACTTCTCTCCTTCACTACTCTTCTCTCCTTGAATGATCATTTTCAAATGACTTAGATCAAATGTGAAATCAATTATAAACCCTTTTGTAATGACCTAATTTGTATTGAATGCTTGACTTGATAAATCTGGTAAGCCTTCACTGTAATGCACAATAACCTTCAATATCTCTGTAAACTTTTGCATATTGATATTTTCCATTGGTGTTTTCACCAATAGGTCAAGCATATCAACATACATCTTATATAAATGTGTTTAAGGCATCAACACCATATATTTGGTATAAGCTTAATTATTTTATGTTAAAACTCCCCTTGAGCCAAAGCTCTTCATTTAGTTTCTAGAGGAAACATCTGCACCAAAAGCTAGCACAGACTCATTCTTAACGTCATTCTCTTCTTTCATTTTTTAGATCTTTCTCATCTCTACAGGATCAACCTTCTTCACTAGATCATTCTTCTTTACCAAATCAACCTTTACATTCTTGCTTCTACAAAATTTAGCTATATGTCTAGGTTTATTATATTTGCGGCATATGACCACATTTTGAATAAGCTTACTTCCAAAAACTCTAGATCTACATACATTAGGCTAACCCAAATCCATTGCATGCATAACAATATCAATTGAAATATTGAAACCTCATGCCATTGTTATAACCGTTCATCATCCAATTTCTACATTCACTAGCCTTGTGACTAAATCTATTGCATGAAAACCACTGGCTAGGAAAAGATTGAACATTTTGATTCATTTTGGTTCTACATTCTTTAGCTCTATGTCCAAATTTATTACAGGAATAATAGTAACCATTAAGAGATGAGTACCTTTATGCATTTGGTTGTTTGACAGGTGGTCTTTTGAAGTCTTTTAGGTTTGATCTTGTACCTTCTTGACATTGTTCTCCTTGTCCTCAATCTTATTTTTCTCATTGTTCTTCTTTTCAATATATGGTATTTGATCTACCTTTCATCTTTCCCATTTGTCAAACCCTAATCCTTCTTTGTCCTTAGAATCCTTCTTATTTGCAATTATTTCATCAGATTGTAGAGCTCTCCTTGAATTTGTCTTCATGATTCTTTATTTCCTCAAGATCTAATCTCAAAGTCACAAATTCTTCTTCAAATCTTGAACATTCTATAGATTTCTTTTCAATTTTTCATTAAGGAATTCTTCAACTCTTTTTCCTTCTTTAACTTGTACTTTCAGACTGGTGATTGTCTCATTTGATTGCTTCAACTGCTTCCTTGAAATTTTCTTGTAGATCTCTATTCTCATTTTCAATTCTTTCCAAATCTTCAAGGGCTAGTCTAAGTTATCCATTCATATCAACCATGTAATCTTATTGAGTGAATCCTACCATAGGGATTTCTTTTGAAGGAGTAGGATATCTTCTAACATCCATGTGTTCAACCTCCAAGATCCTCATCAAGTAGTTAATCTTTTCCAAGGAACCAAGCTCTGATACCAATTGTTGAACATTTACAATACTAAGAAGGGGTGGTGAATTAGTATTCTCTGAAACCACTTAAGAATTTAAACATTTATTCCACACATCATATTAAAATTGCAATAAGGAAATAAATCATCAAAGCATATAAGACATGAACACCAAATTTTTACATGGAAAACCCAAAAAGGGAAAAACCATAGTGAGAATTAGCTCACAATATATTATAATTGGTCATAACATATTATAGAAAGGCTCGATACCAAGTGGACTCATTGTTAGAGGACTCACTGCCCATAAAATGAAAGAAAGACATAAGAAGGTGGCATACTACCAAGGTCTAAACTGATATAAATGCATCTACAATATGTAGGAGATACGATTTTGTTGAAGCTCAAAATATTAAAACAACACAATTTATATTGATACCACACTCAGCTCTGCTTTACATTCACATTATATTCACATAATTCACATTAAACTCAACCGGTGGCAAGAATGGAGGCTATCAAGATTTTTTTGGCTTTTTCAACACATAAGGACTTTAAAGATGTGAAGTTTACTTTCTTGAATGGAGAATTAGAAGAAGTATACATGGAACAACCAAAAGGATTTCAATTATTAGAAAAACCAAATATGGTCTGTAGATTGAAGAAGGAATTATATGGATTGAAGCAAGCTCCCAAAGCTTGGTATGGAAGGTTGGATAAGTATTTGATACATCAAGGATCAATAAAGGTACCACAAATAGTAATCTTTACTTTAAAGTTGAAAAAGGTCAAATATTGATTGTGGTTGTTCATGACATAATTTTAGAAGGTAATGAAGAGATGTGTAAGAAGTTTGCAAAAGAGATGCAAAAAGATTTTGAGATGTCTATGTTTTGGGAGATGAATTTCTTCCTTGGGCTAAAAATCAATCAAATGGACAAAGTTATATTCATTTCACAATCAAAGTATGTCAAATAAATATTGAAGAAGTTTGGAATGGAAGACTCTAAACTGGTATGTACATAATGGTTATTGATTGCAATGTAAGAAAGAATGATGAATCTCCTAAGGATAATCAGAGCAAGTATAGATCAATTATTGGTGGATTGTTATATCTAACTACTATTAGACCGAATATCATATATGTGGTTTGTCTTGTGGCTAGATTTCAAGAAGACCCTAGAGAATCACATGTTGCAGTAGTGAAGATGATATTTAGATACTTGAAGGGCACTCTAGATTATGGCTTATGGTATCCAAAGGATACTAATTTCACTTTGAGTGCTTACATAGAAGTAGATTGGGCTAGTTGTGTAGATGACAAAAAAGTACAAGTGGTGGTGCATTCTTTCTTGGGTGTAGACTAGTATCATGGCTAAGTAAGAAACAAGATTCGGTTTCTTTATCTACTACAGAGGCTGAATATATTGCAACATCTTGTTGTGAATAGGTGTTATGAATGAGGCAAACCTTGAAGGATATCAAAGTGGTGTATGTTGAACCAATTTCTATATTTTTCGATAATACAAGTGCAATTAATATTTCAAAGAACCCGATAATGCATTCAAGGAGAAAACATATTTCAATTAGATATCACTTTCTAAGAGAGAAGGTTGTGGAGATTGAAGTGAATATTTAATGTGCGACTACAAAGGATCACATTTATAATATATTCACTAAGGCTCTTCCTAAGGATAATTTTGAGTGTCTCTAGGAGAAGTTGGGGGTTATCGTCCCACCTTCTTTGAACTAGATGCATAAAGGAGATGCATCATTCTAGTGGATCTCAAGATTTATTCTTTATTTTGGATTGATGTTGGTGGCTACCTCTCAGAGGGAGTAGGTATTAGAATTGTTGACCATTGAATTCGGAAGAGTGTGTGTTTTTATTCAATAGTGGTTTCTGATTTGGTACAATTTGGTGTGTGCTCCTAAGGAGGAGTATATAGAGTAGTGAAGGAATGATTTTGTAGGGCAGTAGTAAGCAGGTTGATTAATGTCAAAGAGATGGAATAAACAATGCAACTATTTAGGTCCTTTTACATTGATGTCAAAGGGGGAGATAAATTCATGTGAAATGAACAAGTTATCAAGAGGAGATAAAGTCATGAGTGTGTTGTCAAAGTGGGAGAAAAGAGAAAATGAAAAAGGTATGGAGCAGATTTGTTGTTGTGTCTTTGATGGTTTTTCATAATCATGTGTTTCCATCAATGACAAAGGGGGAGATTGTTGCAAGTATGAGCAAATTTGTGTTGTCATTTATGTCAACAAGCCTTTTTTTTCATTGATGTCTATTATTGGGTGAGATTTTGTAAGATTATGAGGAAGTTGATGTTATCCATGCTTTGAATAGTTGCATTATGTTGTCATTAGTAAATCTATTGGTGTCAACCTCCAATGTTTCTTTGATAATATTCTATCTATATATATGCGGTTGAGTTACTATCATGTAGTTGTCTCCGTGGTGATGAGAATGTGTCTTTGGTGATTGGTTTTCAAGTTCTTCTGAGAAATTTTATTAAAAAAATGAAACAGTGTGTTGTAGTGGTGTTTTAGGTAGTAGAAGTGTGTTCTTGTGTCACTCCACATTTATTTTAGGTTGAAGATATGTTTGTGTGATTCAAATATGTTTATTATATGTGTTTGAAGGTGTTGTATCCAAGATCTGGTGTGTTAGATCATTGTACAAAAAAAATTGTGTTCACCAGTGTGTGAACTGTGCATTGTAGAGATGTCTAGGAGAAACGTATTTGCTCTAATTTTATCTGCAAAGTGGTTTCCGGTCTTATAGATCTAAGGGATTTTTGATAGTGTTGGTATCTTTTTTTATTCAATATGGTTCATGGTTTAGAGCTAAGGAAGTCAATTTCTCAAGTAACAGCGTATGGCAGAGTTGTCTGAGTGTATTGGGTGTGTACATTCTTCAGGTGGAAGTTATTGTGAAGAAGTTAGTTGGATTTCAAAGTGTTTGAGGAATATTCTAGATCATTTTCAAGCATGGTGTGTGGTTTTCAATTCATCCTTGGATTTAAGGAAATGTGTACTTAAAGTATAATGTTGTTTACATGGGTAATGGCCAACCTAGTGTTTACACTACTTGTGGTGGATATCTATTACTTATAGAAGTATGTTGTAGCATAGTGTTATTCATTTGGGTCCCAGATAAGGTGTCATGTTGTCCACTTTCACTTCTATCTACCATGAAAGTCAATTGGTGCCAACCTAATTTGAATTTGAACAATTGATGTGCATATTCACCCTTGGAGAAGGGTTCAAGGTTGAAGAATGTATAAGTATGAATTAAGCTATTGAGGGATATAAAGATATATGTGAATGATGCAAATTGCAGTTGTAGAGTATGAAATTAAGAAGTGCAGTGTGATATATCATGTGTTAGATTACTGGATGTAGTGCATAGTTTTGGAATCAGGGAACACTGAGAGGGGGGGGGGGGTGTGAATCAGTGTTCTACAAAATTTAACTTTATTAATCTAATCTTCAAACCACTTATAGCATTGAACTAAAATAAAGATGCAAGCACATAAAAAAATCATCCACAACACCATAAGACAAGTATTTTTACATGGAAACCATGTTAGTGGAAAAACCACAATGGAGGACAATCCACAATTTGAGTACTCAAATATAACTGTTTTAAAAATGGGGAATGCACATGCATTCAGGCACATTGCCTAGAGCTCACTACTCAGATACAAAAAGAAGACTCACTATCTTACAAAAGATTTGGATTACATCCAGAAGATTTGGACTGAGAGAATAGCATCTGCTAATGCCTAATTAAAGTTTTGATTAAGCTCATCAGTTGCATTCTTTGACCTGCTTGTTTGATTCTTCTCTTATGTTATGTCTACTTTCATTCACATCACAAATCCTTTAATGCACAAGTGAAACTATGCATAATCGTTCTACTATCCTTCTAAATTTTGCATCATACTTCACACACTTAATTCACATACCAAAATGATATAAATGATCACTTGTATATATCCGCAACAAAAGATTTAATCAACCATATGTCAGCTTCAATAAAACATAAAATATTTTCCAACCGTCGGCTCAATGCACACCATCCAAAGTTGGCCACAACATAGTGAGGACCCAAAAAAAAATCCTCAACCCAAAAATACTTCAAACAATTTCACCTCAAACATCTGGAACACGCCACGTTCACTTATTCATCCTTCTAGCACTATTAAATAGAAAATCAATCGACCGGATCTCCTAACTCGTACACCAATATATGTGACAACACAAAACTTGAGAATAAGATATTCCAAATACCCAACTACCTTCCCTGAGATCCACAACTCAAACTGATAAACTGGTAATGCATATGGATTAACAAATTAAACTTCAATCAGATACCCTGTTCTTCACTCTGTCTCCCGGTATGGACAAATACTGAAGTGCGGACCGGATCAATGAGTTATTTTTCCATCAATGACAACACCATAATCTATATGCCAAAAATCTCACCCTTTGGCATTGATGGCAACACTTAGTGAGAAATGACTAATTGTCGGAACCAACATACTGCAATCCTTCAAGACTTCAAAAAGTCATAGCTGACACAACTCCCCCTAAATTTGATAAGGCATTTTTCACTACTCTCTCTCCCCCTTTGAAATTAATGAAAAACCAAAAATATATATTTCCTACAATAATCCCTTTTGGAGTGTAACCAAAAACTTACTTATTCAAAAACTGGTTCAAAATTTTGAAGAAATATAGCCGCTACTTGTGTTAGAAGATTATTTTGTATTTTTCCTTCATCTTCAGAAGAAACTTTTTCCATGCTTCTACTGCAATCCTGGTGATTATGATCACGCTGTTGTTTTCAAATGTCTGGTTGATAATCTTGATGAGGGATTCTAGAATGGTGATGGCTTCTTCTAATATCTCTCATTTCCTCAGTATCTCAATCAACTGTTCTAGTCTGCATTTTGTTATGTCCTTCACTTTCCAAAAGGTGTCAACAATCATGTTTCCAGTAGTTTGAACATTTGTATGCTCTGTTTGTAATTCTTGAATCCTTTTCTTAATTGCACCATCTTGATCTTGAAACATGTTAAAGTCTTGTCCAATACTATTCATCTCTATTTCAATTTGTTCCAAATTTTCTTTCTACTTTTTTATTGCATGAGGCCAATGAACACAGTAGTTATAGATGTTCTTTGTTGTGTTTATGCATTGCCTTAGTTGATTCATGTGCCTTTTTAGCTTGGTAAGAGATAATTTATACTGCTTCTTCAGGTGTAGAATTACTTCTTCTCCTTCCCTGTTCTGAGACTCAAAGTCCATGACTTCTTGATGTATTCAATCATCTCTTCTAGCAACATATTCTATAAACTCTCTAATTTAATATGGTTGTCCACAAGATGAGCACTTAGTATGTTTAAAATCATGTCTTGTTCATATGAAGGTATGCTAGACCATATGTTTATGATTTTATGCATTCCATCTTCCTCATGAATAAGCTGCAATAGCTCTTCTTTGGTTAAATCACCTTCTTCTTCACTTTCTTCTATCATTTCCTTTTCTTGTTTTGGTTCGATTGTTTCAAGTTATTTTCTTTGGCTGTCCTCAGTTTCCTTATCAGATTTTTCATCTCATTTGACCACAATCACCTGTTCTTTTCCTTTCCCTTCAAATCTTGGAATCTTGCATGCTAGAGGAGTACATACAACAATTTCTTTTGCTCTTTTCTTCTTTCTCTCCATCTCATCAGAGGAGGCACCAACTTCAAGTGCCCTTACTAGAAGGGGAATACCAATTGAGCCAAACTTTCCTAGCAAACCTTTAAAGAAACTTCCATATACTTGATCATAGTTTTCCAAATTGTTAGAATGTATGTAAATTTTCTTGCAAACTAGTTCACTCTCTTCCCATATTACGTTGTTGTTCAACAGTAAGCAATTTAGAAAATACATCACAAGACATATAATCAAAGTACCAAACCTGAAAGGGTAATCTATAATCTATGTCAATTGTATGTTCTCCATCAGTTGATCTTTCAGTAATCCGCAAAGGTCAAAATCCTAATCTTCCATTATCATCTTTTGAGAAATATAAATAACACCTATTGAAGTTGCACCTTATCTGTTTCTGAAAAAGATTTTGTAGGATACTCCATGCACAATGTACCTTGTCATTGAATCTCTGATTGTTGAGATTATTAATGCCCTTTGATCTCCAATAACTCCAGTTAGGGTGTTGACTTCTTATTTTGGATTGACTTCTTTCTCAGCACATCCCCAACTTTGCATAACCTAGTTACAATTCCAATCACTTATTTTGAGATATGGTAGGGTTTATCCAGAGTCATAACATCATCATTCAATCTATCTAGAATAAACTTTACAATTTTTTTGTTCTTGAAATAGGGGAATTCACTCCAAATATCCAATCTTTTGCATTTTGCTTCTTTCAACCATTTCAATTCATCGAGTGATAGCATGTTTCTTACAACTCTAATCTTCTCACTACTATACTCATTTAGGTTTATCATTCCTTTGATATGTTCCATTTTACCTTACGTACTCATGTCTTGTTTCTATCAAAGAAGTTCTTCAACCGCACACCAAATTAAATGGAAATTCCTCAATACAACTAAAGTACCTGATGGATTAGGGTTTCGTCTCTGAATTATCTTCATGCTTTCAAAATTTTCTTGTAGAGTTCTCTCCTTCTTCTTTTCTTCGATATAAAGTGGCAAATAAGGGTTCCAACTTTCTTTTTATAACTCACACACCTAACCTTTTGTTGTATTAAATTTTTTTTCTCTAGGTGTTCTAGATACCCTGTTTTCTCAGTCAGCAAGAGAAAAATTCTTCTATGGACCTACAATTGCTTCCAATGCATCTGTAAATCATTAATACAACTATTGAAAATCTTCCACATTTCAGCACCAACTAATAATAGGGGGAAAATGGATTTTCTTGAAAAACTCCCCCTAGGCCAATGGCTTGAAATCAATTCCCAGAGGAATTACCAGAAGCAGGTTCTGGTGCTAGCTCATTTCCTGCAACACAGGGACTCTTCTTCACCCATGTATTATTCATCTGATCTCTTATTACATCCATAGTCACTTTCCCTTTTCTTTTATGAGCTTCTTGTGCATTTATTCCTTTGTATGTCGGACCCCTTCTATCCATATTTTTGTTTCTGCAGAATCTTGCAATGTGACCATATTTTTTGCAATTGTAACACACAACATTTCCTTGTCTAGACCAGTCATTCCATTGATTTCTTCTTGATCTGCACTGGTTAGCAATATGCCCAAATCTTCCACAGGTATAAAATTTAACATTCCTTCTATTGATAAAGTTGTTTGACATATTGTTGCATTCAATTGACTTATTACCAAACTTATTGCAATTCAAACACTGACTAGAGAATGATGGATCACTCGATTTCATTTTACTTCTACATTTAGTAGCCATATGACCAAATTTATTGCAATAAAAATAGTATCCATTAAACTTTTGAGCATTAGGTTGTCTTACCGGATGCCTTTTTGCTTTGTTCATCTAATTTCCTTGCCTGAAATTCCTTTGTCCAGATTTGAAACTTTCTCCTTTCTCATATCCAAGACATCGCTTTTCATTTCCATTCTTTTGACCTTGAGTTAGCTCATAAAGCTTAACTGAGCTAATCTTGAACTTCTCCTTGTATTCATTTGCCATAGAAAATTCATCCCTGAGAATAACAATATGTCTTTCAAGCTCCTCTTCATTATTTCTGGATTGTTGTACTTAAATTTCCAACTGAATGAATCCTCCATTAATTCTATTGCATTCATCAGATCTTTCTTTTAAGGACTCAACAAGATTCTCCTCATTCTTCTTTCTCTCTTCAATCTCCTTAGTTAGCTTCATCACCATAGATTCCATCTCATGATTTAGAGTAGCATTGTCTCTGGCAAGATTTTCATATTCTTTAGTTATTTCATTCAAGATTTGATTCAGGTGAACATAATCCATGCTTTTGCTCTCTTTTTACTTAATCTAATCACATAGATCCTTTCTCTTCTCCCTAGACTTAATAATCTAATCCTTCAATGTCTAAATGAATTTCTTAGTATCCTTAATATTTTCTTTCAATTCCTGAACTTCTGATTTGGATTGATCAAGATCATCAAGTGCCACCAAAAGTTGTTGTTGAAGACTACCAGAGTCCACTACATTCCAAGATCCACCTCAAGTTGTTAAACTTATTTTGAGGAACTAGGCTCTAATACCAATTGTTGGAATCAAGGAACACTGAGAGGGGGGGTGAATCAGTGTTCTACAAAATTTAATTTTATTAATGATCTTTAAACCACTTACAAAATTGAACCAAAAGAAAGATGCAAGCACATAAATAAATAATCCACAATACCATAACACAAGTATTTTTACGTGGAAATCCTGTTAGGGGAAAAACCACGGTGGAGGTCAATCCATAATTTGAGTACTCAAATATAAGTGTTTAACAAATGGGGAATGCACATGCATTTAGGAACACTACCTAGAGCTCACTGCACTCAGATACAAAAAGAAGACTCACTATCATACAAAAGATTTGGATTAAATCTAGAAGATTTGAACTAAGATAATAGCACCTGCTAATGCCTGATTACAATTCTGGTTAAGCTCATGAGTCGCATTCTTTGACCTGCTTGTCTGATTCTTCTCTTTTGCTCGGTCTGCTTTCATTCGCATCATAAATCTTTTTATGCACAAGTTAAATTGTGTATAATCGCTCTACTATCCTTTTGAATTTTACATCATACTTTGCACCCTTAATTCGCATACCAAAATGATATAAATGATCACTTATATATATCTGCAACAAAAGATTTAATCAACCATGTGTTGGCTTCAATAAAACATAAGATATTTTCCAACCATCGGCTCAATCCACAAATGATTTTGAATGTGCACCATCCAAATTTGGCCACAACATAGTGAGGACCCAAAACAAAATCCTCAACCTGAAAATACTTCAAACAATTTTGCATTGAACATCTGCAACATGCCACATTCACTTAGTCGGCCTTCTAGCACTGTTATACATAAAATCAATCGACCAGATCTCCTAACTCATACACCAATTTATGCAATGATACAAAACACAAGAATAAGATATTCCAAATAACCAGCAACCTTCCATTAGATCCAAAACTCAAACTGATAAACTAGTAATGCATATGGATTGACAAACTCAACTTCAGTCAGATACCCTGCTCTTCACTTTGTCTCCTAATATGGAAAAATACTGAAGTGTGGACCAGATCAATGACCTAGGTTGCCATCAATGACAACACCAGAAGCCATATTCCAACAAGTAGAAGGTGTTTACAATTATTCAATTAGACTATGAAGGTGTTGGTAATATTGTAATGGATTCTCTACTACATTGAGATGCTTTTCTCTATGTAAAATTTATTCTTTATCTTCTTTTATGTTCTTGTAGTAATCAATTTGGTAGTGAGCCTTTCTTTCTTTGGGAAATGAGCCCTATTTTATTCGATGTTGATATTACTTATATTGTGAGATAATCCCCACTATGGTTTTTCCCTCCTTGGGTTTTCCACATAAATTTGGTGTTCTCTTTTGTATGGTGTTAAGTTGTTTCAATTTTTACTATTTACTTTTTATGCTAAAGCATCATAATAGATTTAAGGGTTTCATGAATTAATGTGGATTTGATTGTGTATGAGGGTTTTGAAGTTTTAAATTACAACTGATTCACGCCCCTCTCAATTGTCTTGGGCATTCAACAGTGTCTTCTCAATAATGACCCCAAGGTGCATATGTGAGCCCTATGATATACTCTTCATGGGCTATTCCCATTGATGAGATATTAATGGATACCCAACCATAGAGGAACTTTAATAATTCTAACAAGATCTTAAGGAAATTAGTGATATGGAACTTATTTTCACTATAGATCTTGATCATTACCTTCAAATGTTAATTCAATAAGGTGTTAAGATACATCATAATTTGGACACTAAAATCCACTACAAAACCCTATAGATACAATGATGAACACCATTCCTCATAACCTATTACCTCATCTAATCCATCTATTGTTCAATGAAACTCTTACCAACATACACATGATCATTTTGTATTTAATCTATCACATACACTTCCATAGTATATGCCCAATATCACTAATCCTAACATGTAAAATATGTTTCCTCCACCAAACCCACCTCAACCAAATCCTACATCATTCCTTCAATCCTTATTTACCCCATAACCAGCATATTCCCGAATTCCCATAATTTTGCCTCCTATACCACCTATACCCCATTATTCCACCTATTAGCAATCCCAAATACTTTCAATATTATCCCAAACAAAATTTTTTCCTATCCAATATTGTATCCCATCAATTCATGTCATTAATTTCATTCCTACAAATGATCCTTTAAGTTATCTTCCTATCTCATACATATATCAGCCACCTATATCCAATATACCCATAAACATATATACCCCAAAAATCCTATATCTTTTTCTACATACACACCTCCCAATTCATCTACCTTTGCACCCATAAATGACATGGTGTCTCAAATTGAAGAGTTAAAATGAAAGATGGAAAACATGTAAATGGGCCACAATAAGAAGTGTTATACATTGGAAGACATATTTCCTTATACCTTTGATAGGTATATACCCATTATCCCCTTTCCTACTAGTTTTGAAATGCCTAAATTTGATAAATATAAAGGAAAAGGTGATCCACATGAACATATAAGGGAAATTTACCTAGCTTGAATTATGATTACTTACAACGATACTTATCTAATGTGCCTATTTCATCAAATCCTAAGAGGCTAAAAGCCATTGAATGGTTCTCCCACCTACCACATGGGATCGAGTATTCATACAAGTTAGATCAAAAGTTAATTTATCATTTCTCCTATAACATGGAGCATAAAATATATATTACTAATATATATAATATAAAATAAATAAATGGAGAATCCTTTGGCATCTTTTTATAATGATGGAGAAATATGGAAAGAAAATTACCCTATTTTATCCCTAAAAATAACTTGTCCACATATTCACCCAAAATATAGATAATAAATTAGTCTTTCACATACAAGTCCAATGTGCTAATACATTTGATGAGATCATAAAGGGATTAACCATTAAAAAATCTCATATTGCTAAGTGTCTTGTGAAAATGTATAGGGATAACAAGGACAATGGATCTCAATCAAATGATAAATCTTGTTTTTGGGCTAAAAATAATAAAAGTGTTGATGATGGGGTATTATATGCCAAAGCAATCAAAAAAATACAATAACCATCTAACATATAATTATTAGCAAACACACAACAAAATAGTTATGGAGCTACCATTCCTAGGGGCCAATTAGATTTAACAATGCTCTAAAGAGAAAATATACTCCTTTAGGAGATCCTATTAAATCCACTTTGCAAAAATTAGTTCAAGATAAGCTTATTACCTTACTAGAAGTGAGAAAATTTGAGCCTTAAGTCAAGCCCATGTTGTATAGAGAGAATTAATATTTTTGTATATCATAGAGTCAATGGGAATAAAACTCCTAATTGTATTAAATTAAAAAATCTTATTCAAGATCTTATAGATAGGAGTGATATTTCTATTGAAGATTTTCCATCTTCATCTAATAGTGATCTCAAGATATACATATATCCAATTCCTTACTATGGTAAATTGGGCACCCTTAACAAGGGTAATGACTCCAAATATTATAGATATGTTTTCATTCCATATGAATACAATATAGATTGAGTAGAAGAAACCAATAAATGCAGGGGTAAAATAATGCCTTAGGATATCCCTTCCATCCATTCCAAAGAATCACAAGGCCAAGATATCCCTTACAACCTATCCAATAATCCCCTTTCATCTCATAATCAAGATCAAAGTATCACTTCCATACCATCCTATGATCCCTATCCAAATCAAAATCAAAGCATCCCTTCCACCCTATCTCCCTATATAGGAGCGAATTTGCACCCCTTACGCAAATTCCCCTTTTACACATCCTCACCTTATAAAATCAAATTTGAAGGCAAAATTCCACATAAGCCTATTTCCTTTGTTCCACTTGGCATCTTTTTTGTGTGTCGGTAGAGGAATAACTATCAGGGATGCCCACGCGGTGTGCAGATTTCCACACAATGCACTTACATCCTTGGAAGATTCTCATGTCTGGAGCATGTAGAGTCATTACACTTCCCACTGGAAGTCAATTTGTAATGCCCTCTTCGACCAACTGACTCGAATATGGCCATTTTCTTTATTCTCTACTTCAAATTCACTTGCAGAGCACTCTGGATTATGGCTTATGGAGGATATTTAGATACTTGAAGGGCACTCTAGATTATGGATTATGGCTTATGGTATCCAGAGGATACTGATTTCACTTTGAGTGCTTACATAGATACAGATTGGCTAGTTGTGTAGATGAAAAAAAAGTACAAGTGGTGGTGCATTCTTTCTTGGGTGTAGATTGGTATCATGGCTAAGTAAGAAACACGATTCGGTTTCTTTATCTACTACAGAGGATGAATATATTGTAGTAGCATCCTGATCCACACATGCGTTATGAATGAGGAAAACCTTGAAGGATATTTAAGTGGTGTATGTTGAACCAATTTCTATCTTTTGTGATAAGACAAATGCAATCAATATTTCAAAGAACCCGGTAATGCATTCAAGGATAAAACATATTTCAATCAAATATCATTTTCTAAGAGAGAAGGTTGTGGAGATTTAAGTGAAGCTTGAATGTGTGCCTACAAAGGATTAGATTTATAATATATTCACTAAGGATCTTCCTAAGGATAATTTTGAGTGTCTCTAGGAGAAGTTTGGGGTGATTGTCCACCCTTCTTTGAACTATATGCATAAAGAAGATGCATTATTCTATTGGCTCTCAAGTTCATTCTTTATTCTGGATTGATGTTGGTGGCTACCTCTTAGAGGGAGTGCGTAGTAGAATTTTTGGTTATTTAAGTCAGAAGAGTGTGTGTTGTTATTGAGTAGTGGTTTCTGATTTGGTACAGTTTGGTGTGTGCTCCTAAGGGGGGGTATATAGAGCAGTGAAGGAATGATGTTGCAAGGTAGTAGTAAGCAGAATGATTAATGTCAAAGAGAGGGAATAAACAATGCAATTATTTAGGTCCTTTTCCATTGATGTCAAAGGGGGAGATAAATTCATGTGAAAAAGAACAATTTATCAAGAGGAGATAAAGTCATGAGTGTGTTGTCAAAGGGGGAGAAAACAGAAAAGGAAATAGGTATGGAGTAGAGTTGTTGTGTCTTTGATGGTTTTTCATTATCATGTGTTTCCATCAATGACAAAGGGGGAGATTTTTGCAAGTATGAGCAGATTAGTGTTTTCATTTATGTCAACAATCCTTTTTTGTCATTGATGTCTATTATTGGGTGAGATTTTGTAAGAGTATGAGCAAGTTGATGTTATACATGCTTTGATTAGTTGCATTATGTTGTGATTAGTAAAGCTCTTGGTGGCAACCTCTAGAGTTTCTTTGATAATATTCTATCTATATATATGTGGTTGAGTTACTAAGATGTAGTTGGCTTGGTGGTGATGTGGATGTGTCTTTGGTGCTTGGTTTCCAAGTTATTTTGAGAAATTTTGAAAAAAGAGGAAATAGTGTGTTGTAGTGGTGTTTTACGTAGTAGAAGTGTGTTCTTGTGTCGCTCCGCTTTTATTTTAGGTTGAAGATTTGTTTGTGTGATTTATATATGCTGATCAGAGGTATTCTAAGGTGTTCTATTCAAGATTTGGTGTGTCAGATCATTGTACAAAAAAAATTGAGTTCACCAGTGTGTGAATTGTGCATTGTAGAAGTGTCTAGGAGAAATTTCTTTGCTCTAATTTTCTCTGCAAAGTGGTTTCAGGTCTTACAGATCTAAGGGATTTTTGATAGTGTTGGTATCTTTTTTTAGTCAATATGGTTCATGGTTTGGAGCTAAGGATGTCAATTTCTCAAGTAATAATGTATGGCAGAGTTGCCTGAGTGTATTGGGTGTGTACATTCTTCAAGTGGAAGTTGTTGTGAAGGAGTTAGTTGGATTTCAAAGTGTTTGAGGAATATTTTAGATGATGTTCAAGCATAGTGTGTTGTTTTCAATTCATCCTTGGACTTAAGGAAGTGTGTACTTAAAGTATGATGTTGTTTACACATGTAATGGCCAACTTGATGTTTACACTACTTGCAATGGATATCTATTATTTATAGAAGTATGTCATAGCATAGTGTTGTTATTTTGGTTCTCAGATAAGGTGTGGTGTGGTCCACTTTCACTTCTATCTACCATGAAAGTGTTTTGGTGCTGACCTAATTTGAATTTGAATAGTTGATGTGCATAATCGACCTTGGAGAATGGTTCAAGGTTGAAGAATGTATAACTATGAGTTAAGTTATTGAAGGATATAAAGATATATGTAAATGATGTGAATTGCAATTGTAGAGTATGAACTTGATAAGTTTTGTGTGATCTCTCATGTGTTAGATTACTAGATGTAGTGAGTAGAAGGTGTCTACAATTCTTCAATCAGACTATGAAGGTGTTGGTATTATTGTGATGGATTCTCTACTGCATTGAGACTCTTTTCTCTATTTAAAATCTCTTCTTTATCTTCTTTTATGTTCTGGTAGTAATCCTTTTGGTAGTGATCATTTCTATCTTTGGGAAATGATCCCTATTGTATTCGGTGTTGATATTACTTATATTGTGAGATAATCCCCACTATGGTTTTTCCCTTCTTGGATTTTCCACATAAATTTGGTGTTCTCTTTTGTATGGTGTTAATTTGTTTCAGTTTTTATTATTTACTTTTTATTCTAAATCATCCTAATAGAATTAAGGGTTTAATGAATTAATGTGGATTTGAATGTGTACGAGATTTTTGAAGTTTTAAAGTATAACTTATTCAAACCCCCTCTCAATTATCTTGGGAATTCAACAATGTCTTCTCAACAATGACCCCAAGGTGTGTATGTGAGCCCCATGACATACACTTCATGGGCTATTCACATTGATGATATATTAATTGATACCCAACCTTAGAGGAACTTCAATAATTCAAACAAGATCTTAAGGAAATTAGTGTTATGGAACTTCTTTTCACTATAGATCTTGACCATTACCTTCAAATTTTAATTCAATAAGGTGTTAAGATACCTCATAATTTGGACACTAAAATCCACTACAAAACCCTATAGATACAATGATGGACACCTTTCCTCATTACCCATTACCTCATATAATCCATCTATTGTTCAATGACACTCTTACCAAGATACACATGATTATTTTCTATTTAATCCATCCCATACACTTCCACGGTATATGCCCAATATCACTAATTCTAACATGTAAAACATGTTTCCTCCACCAAACCCACCTCAACCAAATCCTACATCATTCCTTCAATCCTTATTTACCCCATAACCAACACATTCCCAAATTCCCATAATTTTTCCTCCTATAGCACCTATACCCCAGTATTCCACCTATCGACAATTCCAAATACTTTCAATATTATCCAAAACAAAATTTCCACCTATCCAATATTATATCCCATCAAGTCTTTCCATTAATTTCATTCCTACAAATGATCACTTAGGTTATCCTCCTATCTCATACATACATCAACCACCTACATCCAATATACCCATAAACATATATACCCAAAAAATCCTCTATCTTTTGCTACATACACACCTCCCAATTCATCTACCTTTGCACCCATGAATGACATGGTGTCACAAATTGAGAAATATGGAAAACATGGAAGTGGGCCACAATAAGAAGAGTTATACATTGGAAGACATATTTCCTTATACCTTTGATAGGTATATACCCATTATCCCCTTTCCTACTAGTTTTGAAATGCCTAAATTTGATCAATATAAAGGAAAAGGTGATCCATGTGAACATATAAGGGAAATTTACCTAGCCTAAATTATGATTACTTACAACGATACTTATCTAATATGCCTCTTTCATCATATCCTAAGAGGCTAAAAGCCACTTAATGGTTCTCCCACCTACCACATGTGATCAAGTATTCATATGAGTTAGATCATAAGTTAAGTTCTCATTTCTCCTATAATATGGAGCATAAAATCTATATTACTAATCTATATAATATAAAATAAATAAATGGAGAATCCTTTGGCATATTTTTATAATGATGGAGAAATATGGAAAGAAAATTACCCTATTTTATCCCTAAAAATAACTTGTCCACATATTCATCCAAAATATAAATCATAAATTATCCTTTCATATACAAGTCCAATGTGATAATACATTTGATGAGATCATAAAGGGATTAACCATTAAAAAATCTCACATTGCTAAGGGTCTTGTGAAAATACATATGGATAACAAGGACAATGGATCTCAATCAAATGATAAATCTTGTTTTTGGGCTAAAAATAATAACCGGCCCAAATATGGTCATTTTCTTCATTCTCTCCTTCAACATCACTCTTTCTTCCTTCATTCTGAACCTCTAAGCATTAAATTGAGCTCTCTACATAGAATCCTCTTAGAATCTATCACTCTCAAGCAACAGGTTGCACTTCATAGCAACAACAACACTCCATCAACTCTGTAGAGCAAGTGTGGAACAAACACCATTGTAGAAGAGGCTTGAGTCCTCTTATTTTCTCCCCCATTGGCTAGTGAGCTCTTGGTGGAGGTGGTAAGATTTCTAATCCTCTCCTCTACGATTTGGTTGGGTAGCATAACACTCTTTTGTAGTGCTTTTGTGTTCTTTACTTCATTTTCTTCTTTATCATAATTTTCTCCATTATCGTTATCTTGGTTGTCTGTGGAGGTGGGAACACCAAAATGGGGGTTTGACTAAGGCAAACCCCTATACAGCCCCCCAAAAATTTTCCTCTCTCTTGTGTGTAGGTGGAAGTATTCTTGGGCTAGCTAGTGAACAAGTATCTTTTTGAGATCATTCTTTCCATCCTCACTCTTGCATATTTACTTTATCACATTTGTGCATATTTTTCCTACTTCATCGTGTTGTTTTGGCCCTTTGAAAGTAACTAGCTAGGTTTTTAGTCTATTTTCCTATGTTCAACCTTGTCTCTTTAGTCCTCTGGTCATACAGATGCCAACACACCTGAGAAACGCCAGTGGTTCGCACAATCATGTTGGAGCCACACTTTTGTCCTTGGGCAGAGAGCTCCCTAAGACATAGTGTTGACCCTGAAAACTGACTCACCTAGCCCCATTTCAAGTTTCAGGTTTACAAAGTGATCGAAGGACCTTATAGTCCTCATCATTCTCATCTTGCATTTCCTAACACTCCTTTAAGCTAAGGTAAGTTAGGGCAACCTTCTACTCTCAGCCCTTTGTAACCTAGGGCCTTGACATGGTTGGTTCCCCTCTCTTACATTTTTGGTGAACCTAACATGAACCAACGTCTGCTCATTTTTTTGTGTTTGAGCATTTCCCTTATACCCTCTGATCACTATACACCTAAGTGTTGTGAAGGTTTATGAGCATCACAACCTAGTCCAAAACCTCTAGGTATATTTTTTGGAGAAGTGTATGACACCTTCCAATGGAGAAGGCAAAGGTCACTTCTAGTTTCTCTATAGGACTTTTCTCTGGTCCTATAGTTGGCCTTGCTACTCAAGACCAGGTGTCATGGGGTGGGTCAAGATTCTTTGATGAAACTGAACGCATCGCTAATCCTCCTGTGTCTCCTACATCATCATCCATAAACAAGTGTGAATCTATCCATATCCCTTTTGATTATGTCGCTATTCTTAGCAAAGGGTTGGGTGCTTTGGAGAATCGCTTGGAGAAAAACTTGAAGCTAGCTAGGGCCACTAAGCTTATTAGGGAAATAAAGTATATGGTAGGAAAAGACTGAACATGCTTAAAACTCCTAGCTAGTCTCACTAGTCTAACCAAAGTGTGTGCCCCTTCAAACCATAGTAACATTATACAAGGTGGCCCCTTCGAAGAACATGAGAGATAGTTAGGAGTTTCGATGCCTTCCACATCAGTGTACATGGCCAACACAGTCCCTCCAATTAATATCACCACTACTTCTGAAATCTCTAAAACTATCAAATTAAATAAAACACCTCAAGGTTTTCATGTCACCCCTCCTATCACCTCCAGTAGTGGAGGATTTGGAAAGATGATCAGTGGAGGCTTTGGTGGTGGTGGTAGCTTCGATGGCAGAAGTGGCACTGGTGGAACTAGTTCTAGTGGAGTTCATGGTGGTGGCTTTAGAAGTGGAGGTGGTTTTGGTGGAGGTCACGCTGGTGGCAGTGGCACTGGCGGTGGCTCTAGTGGTAGTCACGATGGTGGTTTTGGAGGTGGCTCTAGTGGCGGTTTCACTGGTCCTATATATTCTAATGACCCGATTTTGAACACTCTTCTTTAGAATGTGGGTAAGATGCAAAACCAGCTAGTGAATCTCTCCCAAGCTTCTCCCCAACCTATCTTCCAGCTCTTCTTCTGACATAGCCCATTGTCGGTGGAAATTCTAAACACTCATTTCCCACAAGGGATGGAGATTCCTAATTTTGAAAAATATAGCGACAGTTGGACCCGCAAACACATGTGTTCTCCTTTAATTCCTCATGTACAAACTTCTTCCATCATGATGCATTGATGGAAAAACTATTCCCTATATCTATCAAGGATAAAACACTCGAGTGGTATTGTTCCTTGCCTGATAATTCCATCTTCATGTTTGATCAGCTTATGAACCATTTTCTATGATAGTTCCAAGCCAACATCGGACATAAGATGACCTTCTATGATCTTGTCTGGTGTAAGCATGGAGATAATGAGAAGATTACCAATTTTATAGCATGATATCAAGAGCTCCTTTCACAAATCTCATACCTACTACCTGATTCTGATGTATAGAAGGTATTCATAGGGAACTTAAAGAGGCCTTGGCAAGAGAAGTTTTCCCTTATGAAATACCCTTTTTACATGCATTTTTGTGCAGCCCTACAGGAGTATCAATAGATGGTTGTGTAGTTCGGGGGACCTTCCTTGCACTCCTATCTTGAGGGGAAGTCCATTGTGTCGATCGCTAGGAAATGAAAAGTTGTTGCGAATGTAGTAGCTACTACAGACGACAATGACCTCAAATGCAACTAAAAGTTCATGAAGCTATCAGAATCTTATTCCTCCATCTTTCAAAAGTTGTTGAAGGATAACATTGTAACCTTGCCAGACCCTAAACCTGTTAAGGAACCTTACCCTAGCTGGTATGATGTGAATACCTATTTTCAATACCATCGAGTTAACAGACATGATACCAAACGTTGCATGCACCTACATCATGAGATACAGGATCACATCGAGGATGGTACTATTGATCTCAATGGAAGAAAACAAAATACAAACAAATCGATGGCAAAAACTAATAGTGAATTGCAGATATACATGGAACTGTTTCTGTCACATTCTGCTAACATGATTATCAATCCCTCTGATTATGTTACTTAGCCTAAAGCATGTGTTAACATGGTTTTTGTTAAACCTTCTCCTCATCTAATGACCAGTTCACTAGATGCAACATTTGCTTCGCAGGATTTACTGGTGAGCAACAAACCTTCTTCTCTTTACATTCCTGCTCGCCTCAATGACAACATTGTGATCAGAGTCTTAGTTGACCCCGCAAGTAGAGTGAATATCATCATGGAAGAGACTTTATTGTTGCACTCCCTATAAAGGTAGGAATATGAAGAAACAATGTCCATCATCCATACACATGATGTCCTTGCTCTCAAAACATATGGATCAATAACTTTGTCCATCTTGGTTGGTCCTAGGAACATAGACATGGTTTTTGATGTTATTCCTAAATCGGATCTATTCAAGGTGAAGCTAGGTATACCTTGGCTAGCTTCCATGAATGGGATCACCTATGTTATTAACAAATATTTAAAGTTCTCCCATGAATGTTTTTTGCATGTGGTACATGATACTAGCTATCAGCCTTTGGTATCTCATGGGGGATATCCATTGGATCACTTTTGGCCCACCCCAGTTGGTTTGCTTCCTCCAAGAATGGGCCTACTTTACAAGAATTATGTGAAGTATAAAACTAGGAATAAGGGATAGTTGAAACTGACCCTTCCCATAGCATAGTAGCTAGTTGCCTCCTATTCCCGAAAGGGAAAGGAAAAGATTGCCCCTTCTCGGGTTGCCTCATCCACATCCTTTCTTGGGAGGAGTATTGGATGAGTAAGTGTGGTATTTATCCACTGAGTCTGATGGTGCCTACTTGGTGTAGACCCAAGTTTAGGATATCGAATCTTCCTACTAAACCACTTGGACCTTTGTACTAATTGTACAGTAGGAAAAAAGACCCCATGGGGAATTCTTTATGTTCCATCCTTGATGGCCTCCAATCGCTTCGGCTCCTAAACACTGAATGAGAAAAGGCCTATTGTCGAGGCATTAGAGCTGACTCCTCCCATTGTTTTTGAACCTGCTCCTCTTGCCCCCATTCAAGAGACTATCCCTCCATTGGAAATATCTATGGAGGACACTCCCATGGCTGAGTAGGAGCCTTTTGTTCCTTTGTAGCCTTCGGCCTCTAGTTCAAAGAGTCATAGAAATTGCCTTGCACGTGAGTGCAAGCACCAGCGAAAGGCTCTCTTGGCTGAGTAGGTTGCCTTACAGAGAAAGAAAGAGGAGATGACTGCCCCTATTTTAGGACCTCCTATTGCTTCCTCCTCTCTCCTCCCCTCTACCTCCATTCAAACAAACTTTGTATCAATTTTGGTTTCTACTATGATTGCAAATGTGCCTAACCCTAAAAAGGTGTAGGTGTTCATCGCTCCCTCGGTGGAGCCTCCTTTGTTGACATTCATTCTGGATATCCCACCTTTCTTGAAGCCTATAGATATGACTAACACCTCAATCATATTTATTGTGGTTATTTCCTCCTCCTCTTCCTCTACCCTTCTTACCTCGTCTATGGGGAATTCGCCTCCCCCGATGAACCAGAAGGTAGAGATTGGTCATTCTAGCAATAGAGGACATAGGAGGAGCCCACCTTCTCTAAAAGGTGGCCCTGTACTGGCTTGTTCTATCTTGGTAACGAAACCAATCCTAGCTTCTTTTGAGTACGTCACCGCTCCCGAATTGTTCGGTGAGCTTAGCAGTGAACCTCAGGCGAAACCTCTTCCATTCATCGAGGTGAAATATGGCACTCCTATTAAGTGCATGTTTAACTTGGTGGATGAATTTTCGACCTTGTCAATGATCTTCATGAAGTTGTTGACCTTAGCTCCACAAGAACTAAGTGGAGGAGACCTTGTGGGTCCTTCTTCCTTATCCCTTGTTGCGGGAGGGTCAGAAGTTCCTCCCCTTAACTTTCCACCACTGCAAGCTCATCCTCCTCCCCCCTTCAATGATCTGGAGTGGGAAGCAAACAACCTCTTGGTCGATCAGTGTTAGGGGGATGCCTCTTATTTATCTTTATATTAGATGTGTGTATGTGTTGTGGTGTGTTTCCCCTGTAATCATGCTATGTGTGTCAGGATGACCCTCGTCACCCCTGTTGGTGCTTGGATACAAGCATGGTGTTTGTGTTGTAAACCTTCTTCTATTTGTATCATCATTCTTCCATGTTTTTCATTGACTTTTAGCAAATTGGGGATGATGCAAAGCATTGGGGGCATGTAGGCTTCCCTTCCATCAATTTTTTATTTTTACTTTTTCTTCCCGTGCATTCTTCACATGGCCTGATATAGTAGGGGTTTGATGATAGTTCATTTATAAAATATTATTATACTTATATATATTTGAGTAGTTCTGACCCCTAAATATTAGGCTATCCATGTACCCTTTGTTCGTGTTCTTTCCTTTTTTTCTTTTCCTTTATCTTTCTCTCTTCTTTGCTTGGGTTGTCCCTCTCATGTGTGACAATGCCACCCCTACATCACTCTGATCTTTAGAAAATGCATTCATTTCCAATGAATCTTTTCTCAAGAATCTTCACACACAACTTTGTAAGAATTGCATTCTCAACTTGAAACCCTAACGAAACATGTTTCCTTCATCATGGGTTCATAAAGAAATAACTTGAGAACCTTCCTCTGAAGTGGGAACAACTTTGATCTTCCCCCTCACATGGGGGCATATTCTTCCTTTTGAATTCCTTGATGAAGTGAACATATTTCAGAAGGATTCCTTGATGATGAATCAATTCGAGAAAGAAAACACCAGCTTTTGAACAACGTGTCCCTTGAGTGGACCCCTCCTCCTTTTGAAGGATTCCCGTGGGACCCCTTTGAAATTTTCCAACTTGTTGATGATTTGTGTGACTGTCTACTTACTTTCATGTGTAGTAGATTCCTAACATGTTCTATCTACGGGTAAACATGTCGCTTTACGGGTGTGCCCTGAAGCCACTTTTTGACTCTAAAGAGTCCACTTTCCTGGGTTTCCTCCATGTGAGAGATCTTGGGGGACACATTCCTTGTAGGTTTGCAAGCTTGTAAGGTGCTTACTTCTTGGGGCTTCCTTCATGCAAGAGATCTTGTAGGTTGCCTCCTTACAGGTCTGCGAGCTTGTAAGACACTTTTTTTCTTCAACTTCATAGTTTTGTGGAGCTATGAAGTCCTTTTCTTTTCCTGCACTCTCGAGTTCTCTAGATCATGGTATGCTTCCTCAACGGTTTAAGTATACATTTCTAACTCTACTACTTCTCTGATTAGTTTTACTAAAGCACTCATTAGTATTCGTGCTCACTAAAGTGGGTTTCAAAATTTATAGGAGCGAATTTTGCACCCCTTATGTAAATTCCCCTTTTACACTTCCTCACCTTAGAAAACCAAATCAAAAGGTGAAATTCCACATAAGCCCGCTACCTTCATTCCACTTGGCATCTATTTTATGTGTCGATAGAGGAATAATTGTCAGGGATTCCCATGCAGCATGCAGACGTATGTGCAGTGCACTTACGTCCCTAGCAGATTACCACATGTGGCGCTTACAGAGGTGTTAAACTTCCCATTGGATATTGATTTGTAACGCCCTCTTCAACCAACCATCCTGAATATGGCCATTTTCTTCATTATCTCCTTCAAATTCACTATTTCTTCCTTCATTTTGAACCTCTAAGAATTCAATTGATCTCTCTACAAATCATCCTCTTAGCATCTATCACTCTCAAGAAACACATTGTACTCCATAGCAGTAACAACATCACTCCATCAACTTCGTAGAGAAAGTGTGGAACAAACACCATTGCAGTAGAGGCTTGAGTCCTCTCATTTTCTCCCACATTGGCTAGTGCGCTCTTGGTGGAGGTGGTAAGCTTTCTACTCCTCTCCTCTATGATTTTGGTTGGTGGCATAACACTATTTTGTAGTTCCTTTGTGTTCTTTACTTCATTTCCTACTTTGTCATAATTTTCTTGATTATTGTTATCTTGGTTGTCCGTGGAGGTAGGAACACCAAAATGGGGGTCTGACTGAGACAGACCCCTATATAGCCCCCAACAATTTCCCTCTCTCTTGTTTGTAGGTGGAAGTATTCTTGGAGCTAGCTGGAAAATGAGTACCTTTGTGAGATCATTCTTGCCATCCTCAGTCTTGCATATTTACTTTATCACATTCATGCATATTTTTCCTACTTCATAGTGTTGTTTTGGCCCTTTAGAAGTAATTAGCTGGGTTGATAGTATGTTTTCTTGTGTTCAACCTTGTCTCTTTAGTCCTCTGGTTGTAAAGATGCCAACTCACCTAAGAAATACTAGTGTGTTGCACTATCATCCTGGAGCCATGCTTTTTTCCTTGAGTAGAGAGCTCCTTCAAACACAGTGTTGACCTTGAAAAATGACTCACCTAGCTCCATTTCAAGTTTTGGGTATATAGAGTGATCAAAGGACCTTATATTCCTCATCATTCTAGTCTCACATTTCCTAAAACTTGTTTAAGTTGAGGTAAGTTTGGGCAGCCTTCTGCTCTCGGCCCTACGTGACCTAGGGCCTTGACGTGGTTGGTCCCCCTCTCTTACACTCCCAATTCCCTTCCAAATGAATATAAAATCACACCTAACATCCCATCCAATAATCCTCTCCCATCTCATGATCCCATACATTTTACTCCATGTAGTGATCCCCTCCCAAATCAAGATCAAAATATTGTTTCATGTCATGATCCTAATCCTCCACAAGACCCCACTATCAATATCCAAAAAATGCATATTTAAGTACTAAGTAAACTGGAATCCAAACAAGCTCATCCAAAATCCCCATCTATCCCTAATTCATACATTCTATCACATATCCGTAAACCTATCCAAATACATCCTTCCTTCCTTCCTTTGATCTTGATTATCCTATCTATATCCTTCATCATATATTTGTTATCCTATCCAATTCATCCCCCTATCCTTTCATCTTTGATCTTGATAAAACTAGGGGAAAAAACTATTCATGTATTCTTTGATAAATGCAAAACCTTACTTCATATACAATCCATATCCTTTATGCACCATCTTTTCACCTCAAAAATCCTTTACTATTTTTATCTATAATTTATTTTCTTTGCTTGGAGCCATGTGTCCAGTTCAAGTAAACAATACTTATCTTATTTGCTTTTGTGGACTCATAAGTCTAGTCCAAGTACACAAATTAAATCTCATATCCTATTTCTTGAATCTTACAAGGCTAGTTCAATTAAACTTATATCTATTTGATCTTTTTTCTTGAAACTCACAAGGTTAATTTAAGTAAACATATCTCTATCTTGATCTTTTACTGAAAACTCACAAGTCTAGTTCAAGTAAATAATATTTATATTTACCTCTAGTAGGGGTACCTTGTTCCTTTTCAACATAATCTTTTGAAATTATTTCTCCTATGTTTCACTTATCTACTCATCATGGATTCAAAAATTATCAGTATCTATTGTCTCACCCATTTATCTATCATAATAAACTTAAATCCACTTTTCCATCTCATAATAAATGATCCTATATGAAACTAGAGGCTTCCTTTCCTTAACATATTCATTGGATCATATCTATGTCAATATATTGAGAATATAATTACACATACACATTACCTAAAATTGAAACTCAAACAAAAGAAAATTATGCATATTACGTAAAACACCAAAATTTCATTAAAACCATAAGTAGGAAACTGTTGTTGAACTAAGTCTTCTACCTACATAGGTTTTTTATTAAGCTATCTTTAATCTATTTTTTATCCAACTAATTTATGAATTAATAGAAATATCTCTCCTACAATAGAACCCTATGTGAAAGTAAGCTTATCTTTTTGCAAGAATGTGTCATTGTTGTTGACTTGTTTGTCAGCTTGTATTTTTTATTGATTTATCTTTTTGTCTCACTCTTATGCTTGCTCAAATTCATCTAGATCTTTTAATATCTTGGTGTATCTAGAGAATCTTGGAATAGGGAATGGTCTTGTCTTTTGTATATAATATTTCTAAGATGTTCTAGTAATAGACCATGATGAATACTCACCTTGTGTGTATTGAGGTAGATCCTTGTATGGATAAACATCCTATATATATGGTTATTCATACCTTTTTTGCATTAGGATCATCATGCTCTAATTCTTACTCTATCACATAAATCTAACAAGATTTTTGTATGTTTCATATGAGCAAGAAAAACCCATTGTTGTTTGCAGAGTCAAATTCAATGCAAGATATACAAAGTCATCTTGGTTCCTTGTACCTTGGTGCATAATACCTACTTGCTATATCAAAATAGGATTTCTCTTTGTATTTTGTATAACATAACCAAAGAGCAAAGAATATTTCCATTTTCATGTCCATCTATCTCGCATATCTCTACCCATCTTGTATTTTTCCCATTTATAGAATTCATTTGGTATTTGATCAATGGGCTAATTATTGTCATTGCACTGACACATTTCTGAAATACAAAATTTCAGTCATAACATGCATATAAGTATCATCATCATTATAATCATAATCAATTCACATCTATAACATATAATTTATATATCATATAGAAACAAAAATTAAGTTATATCCATAACATGTGTATCATCATCATTTTATCATGATCATAGACTCATATACGAGGAACATTAAAATAATCTTAATATAGAATCAGTAACATATATACACTTGACCAAAATATGATCTCATCTCATAAAATATATTAGGAATGTTCAACATGACATAATATAATGTCATAATTTGTACATAGGCTACATGATCCATATATATAAATATACATAGCCCATATGAGAAAATGGTACATAGTCTACAAAACCTAGTATATAATACTAGGATGATCTCTCTCCCTCAGAATGACCAAGTTATGGTGTCTCAAATATTTTAAGTTTCTATGATGGTCTTGATAACCTTATTGGTGGTTATACTAGCGGTGGCCCCATGGTACCCTAACTCATTAGCCTGTGTGATCTGCTCCTCCCAAACTAGCTTTGAGAAAAAAAATTGGGTGCCTATTTCTCTAGAGGTGTTACTCTCTCATATAGTTATCTATAATATAAGGTATCATGTGTAGACCTTGTGATCTTTATCATGGCTAGCTCTAGAGGTCTTTGAGTTGTCTCCCTAGTCCTCTATAATGTTTCTTTTACTCTCTACCACTAAACAACTCTAGTATCCATCTCCATCCTTAGACCATCCTTGTATCATGTCTCTTCGGATAGTTGCACCTATAGCCCAACCCTCTTAGTGTTCCAATAGGCTAGTTGTACTAAAATTCTCTCCCTCTCTTTCCATGCCTCATGTATCTATTTGCAAGCCTCGTCTTGCACTAATAAATCCATATCCAATTGTACTTAGGTATCACCACCTCCCACAACTCTCTTCAACTATACCCATCCTCCAACTGGAGCATACTCTCCCCACCCATCATCACCATCTGCTTTATCTCATATTTTTTCTCCTCCTTCATCTACACTTCCATATCCATCACACCTAGGATATCTCCTCCATCTCTACCATTGCTATCTCTATAATCTCCCCTATCCCCACTCTAATGTAATTTTTTCAACTCTCCTCCATACCCTTCATCCCCATTTTTATCCTCTCAACTAACGTCTAACAATACCTCCTCCTAGTCTCATAAATCATGTGGGCCTATTTATTTCCCACCATGCATCATACTCATCAATCACACCTAAATCCACCATATTCACTTGTAAGTCACATGGAACTAATGTCAACCCCTCAAAGTTTGTCATCACTATGTTTGGGATATCATCAGCCCCTAATATGTGATCTCTCATTATTTCCTTGAAAATATTACCCCCCAATAGGCTAGCCTTTCCTTTTTACAAACTATCATAATACATGCTCAAGCATGTACCTTTTAATGATATGTGTTATCCTCCTAATAGAGTATTTGGGTTGTCTACAATAGAGAAACTACTCTAAATCATCCTCTTAGCCCTCACAATCTCTCCACGACCTCCAAGTAATGTTATCTAAGTCATCTATTGTCTACCTCTAATATCATAGGTCTTTTATTTATTTGTGTGTCACTATTCCTTATACATAGATATATACATAAGGGAATCCAATCCCTCAAACTCTATATATCACTAGTCAAGACACCACATATGCTCCCATATCCATATGTGTAACAAAGTGACCCCACATGATAATTTGGCCCCATAATAATAGACCACCTAGTGCATGTCATGATAAAGGTGGAAAACTATATGTATGGCCCCCAAATAAAAATAGTTATCCTTAATAAATATCTCCAAAAACTTCCCCCAACCAGCTAAAAATCCCCTCTATCAAAAATTGGGTACCAATACTTTTCCAACCACTCTTGCTAATAGAATAGGCAACCTACCATACCTACCATAGTTACCCTCAGGTCTATCTCCCCATCCTTTATCCTGAGGTCATCTATCAATAATATCCTACTCAGGGCACTCTCCCCTGATTATATGTCATAGATCACTCCCTCTCTTCGAATCAAAATCTATAGGATCCTCCAAACTGATAATAATATCCATAATTGGTAAGATGAAGGCACTATGATTGTTGTTCCATCACTCTACTAATGAATCATCATGGTGAGGTTAGGCCTAACCTTAGGCATGTGTATCATATACAAAAGCTCCATTTCTCCTAGGAACACCCCCTCATCCTCTGTTAGATAACTCTTGAGCATCATGGTCATCGAGCATCACTCTCATGATATCACTTGATCCAAATCCTCCTGCAACCATTAAATGCATAATATTAGCCTTAATAAAATTATTCTACTTTAACTTTGCATCAAATGTATCATGTTATCCCTTATTTGCATGACTTTAATTATTACACTAAATTTTTCCATCATTTGTGTGACTTTATTGATTACACCATTTATAATCATTTATACATTTTCACATCAAATGGGTGATATTTCCTATTAGTTGTACAATTTTATCAATTATGCATCATTTTTTATCATTTACACTACATTTTACATAAGTTGCATAATTCTATCATATATGTATCATTTCCTTGAAAATATGCAACAACATGTCATTTATGTAGCATTGCCCATCAAATATGTGATATTACATCAAATACATGTTATTTCCCATCATTCACACATTTCTATCCTATATTGTGCTTTTTACAAAAACCTAGTTCTACCCCTCATAAATGCACCTAAAGCTAATCCTAGCAACATAAATATTGGGCACTTATCACTAGTCCTGCATCAACTAGCCATCCAAAGATTTGCATGCACTCTAGCTGATGAATGCTCCTATGAATGTTTACCACCTCACCAACTAGTTCAATTTAGATACTCTAGAGGATTTTGTTTTCTTAGGTTGAGAGAGTGCAAAATAGGAAAAATAACTCTTCCCATTCATATTTGTAGCCATCCAAACCCTATTTTTTCTCATTAACCTTGATTTATCCTTCCCTAGCCTATTTTTCATTACCTCTTTTACTAGTTTTTATCGATCAACTTCATTTTTTCACCTTTACTTCACTAGACTTGTCATATCTTTCCTATCATGTGATCAACCAAAAATAAAATCTTAGCCAATCTCTTGAGGGGCATCCTACCTCAATCCCTTGGTACATTGAGGCATACTAGGGTATGTCACTAGTAGAATTTGTTTCATACCAATCTAAATTCTTTAAAACAACACCAAAAACACATTGTCTCAAAAAGGCGAAAAATGTACACACTCAAAATGACTAATTCATTTTAGTCTTTTCATTTTATCGGTATCCTTATCAATTATTCTACTTATATTAATTATTTAATTTTAATTATTTAATTAAACTAATTCCCTCTTTTCATTTATAATAGTTAAATATTTTTTAATTAAATTAATATCCCCTCTTTTCACTTATAATTAAATAATTTTTAATTATTTAATTATTTTAATCTAACTTATCATTTATCATTTTCCCTCCAAAATTAATTTAAATCAAATTCAAATTATCTTTGATCCTTATTAATTAAATAATTTACCAAATTTATTTGCTTAGCTAACACTCCTCTCAATAATTAAATAAATTAAAATAATTATATTTAAATTTAAATATCTTTCCCTCCAAAAGAAATAAAATTAATATGTTATTTATTTCCCCAACAACACTCTTGTGAATTCAATATTTTTTTCTATTTAATTTGATATTATCTATTTACTAATTTTAGCTCCTACCCTATTTCAATTTTTCCTATACATTGATTCTTCTAATCAATCTACACAATTGATCAAATATTAATTGAAGCATATAAATAAAGTTCTTCATTTACATATTATCCCCTAGCAAAATTTTGAGCAATCTATCATTATCAAGCAAAAGCATTACCATTATCAAGCACTATCATTATCTTGGCAAGTTGATATAGCTATATTTTATCATCTTGGCTATCCTATCTATCTATCTTTGATCATTATCTCAAGGGTATCATACTATCATTGTTCTATCATGGTTATGTTATTTTCAAGAGCAACCCACATATCAAATATTCAAGCTACTATCAAAGAAATTATGTAGAAAATCAAGGTCTTTGCTATACTATAACTGTTTATCATTTCATTTTGTGCATAAAAGTTAAGCTTTATTGAGTTATTTTTTAGTGTGAATTTGATACTTTCATTGCATTGTTCATATTTTATTTTAATCATCCACGCATAGAAACGATGAGTTAGGATGTTGGAAAATATTAGAGGCTTTAGATGGATTCCATGCAACATCATAATATTTATCTCTCTAATCCCTCTTTTAGAAGTAAAGGGAAACCCCCTTATACATAAGCTTTACAAGGTTCATCTTCTCGTAATTGGATACTTGATTCAAGTGCTCCCCACCATATGATAAATTCACATGATTTAATTTATTATTTTTTTCTTTTAGAAAAACTTATTATACTATAGTGTGGGACTCTTCACAAATTCTTGTTTTAAGATTAAGTATTGTAAAATTGGCCAATTTGTGCATCACTAATGTTTTCTTAATTCTAGATATTTTTCTAACCTACATTCCATGTATTAGATTTTTCATTTTGGTGAGAGAAGAACTATTAAATTCACAATACATTATGTAGTCATTTGAGAGATATAAGTACATGATTTTGTTGTTGATATAGGGAGTGTTGACCAAAAAATCCATTTCTAAAAGGTTCAATAGTTTTGAATATTCTTTAGGATCATCCCTCATTACACATGTCAATTATTTGAGTAAAATTTGGCATGAATAGTTTATCCCTTTGAATTATTTGTATCCTAAGAAATTAAGCACATAGGATATGATGATTCATCTTCTTAGGATTTCATTCACGGAGGAATTATGATGAGGTTTTATACTTGAAAACCATCATTGTGATCCCTTTCCCAATGGTAAAGTCTTTTGTGTTAAGGAAACCCTTAAGTTTGTTCATAGTGATCTAATGTTAGTTTCAACTCCATCATTTTTAGGTGTTAAATATTTGCTCGCCTTTATTAATGGATTTTCATGACATACACATGGGTGTACTTTCTCAAATTTTCACCATTGTTAGGACCTTCAAATCATTTATAGTTAAGAAATATGGTCTTTCTATTTAAAAGGTATGCACAAATAATGGCGATAGTATTTGAACCAAAAAAAGTATAATTAATACAATAAGTATGGTATTCAACATCAACACATAGTACATTAAACTCCTTAATAGAATGGTGTAGCCATGAGGAGTAACATGATGTTTATCATATTTGACATAGACTTGGGACCCTTGTTCAGTAGGACATAAGGTGATGGAATCTTCACTTGCACTTAGGTCCCATGCTTTTAGATGGACTCTAATTCGCATATTAGGCCTCATGTGCCCTTGTGGTATTTTGAGGATTTCATAGAAATCTTGTAAATCCTATATAAGAAATTTTGGTTGCTCTTTTGTCATACATTAGATAAATATTCTTTTGAGAAGTTACTTATAATGTACTTTTTAATGGTTGAGGTAGAGCTCACTTTTGGAAAGGCTTAAGCCTCCAATGTAAGGGGTGTATAGGTGGTACATGACCTTGCATTCCCTAGCTATCGACAACCTTTATAGATGGTATTCTAGTGAGCCCACAAGAAGTGTCAGTCCTTTATTAAATAATTATATGGTTATTAATGTGTATTATTTGTTTGGTTTTTTTAATAACATGTGCTTTGTTTGTAGCCTTATACCAAAAAATCTAATTTAACATTAAAATATTCTATTAAAAAATAAAAATTGTTTTTTAGATTAGGATTGTCCTCTTGGTAAGGTTTAGGTGTCCACCATCTCCGATTCAAGCCTTAAATCTCACAACCATTTGCATCTATCAACCCCATCATCCATACTTGATCATACCCCAACATCCATACTTATTAATCTCCCTTTTATGATCATATATAAACCTACCCCATTTTGACATAACCCTAGGTCACATTTAGCATACCCTCCATAGGTTTTATCTACCAACTTATCATCCAAAATGCATAGCCTCATTCACATCCATCTCATATCATACTCTTTCCTCAATCTTAGGTGAATACCCTCATTCACATTCATCTCACATCAAACTCTTATCTTATTCATAGGTTTACATCCACCCATATATTTATATCCTAAGTCAGACCATCATGTATATCCATATTATAAAATCCTTTTGCCATCCATACTCTCACTTAAATACATAACATAACACCCTCTTGTCATCTACATCCTTATACACATCCATTATTCTTGTTTTAGACTCTCATTTTCATCCCCATCCATAATATAACTTTACCTTTCACTCTTATCATACCATATGCATCCATTATCCTAGGTTTATACCATCATTTACATTTATACCATAACATCATTTTGTCCAAATATCTGGAAACATCCATAGCTTTAAATCTTGTTTTCATCTACATCATATACATCTCTATCCTACATTTGGACTATCATTTACATCCATAACATCATTTTACCTTTCAAACCTTATCATACCATATGCATCCATATCATAACATCTTCTTGATATTAAAACAATAAAAAATAGGTTGGGGTGGCTTTATTTGGGGGTAAATTGTGTGTTATAAGGGGGTTCACCAAATATGGACCTATTTTCCTTTATTTTATTAGGAAATGAGATCCACACAAAGATTTGAATCACAAACCTTAGGTGAGTCAACTCAATGGGGGGATCTATTGATTTCCTTATGATTGAGGATGAGGGTATTAGCCTAAACAACACTTTTGGGAGAAAAACTAAAAAATATCAAATCTACTCAATTATGATCATCCAAACTTGAAACAACAATTTAAAGCTCAATACAAACATAAACAGTAAAATTTATGTAGATTTGAGAAGGGTTAGATATTGTGTACTAGTTGGTGTTTTGTTTTTCCAGCAGGACCTTGAAACTCCCTAAGAGGTAGCCAATATCTATGCTCAAGAACTATCAATGTTAGTGGCCAACTGATAGGTAAAGATTCCTAGGGCCTTACCCCTACTCTTTAGGCTCTATGAGACCAAGGAGGGTGTTCCTATTTGTGCTCATTTGATACTCTCTATCGCAAGAACACTTCAATACACAAATATATTCCTACTAACTTGCAAATACACAGGACTTATCAAAGGTTTGGCTGACCTTTACACAAATAACCACATATTTGCTAGGAATACAAGTATTATATGAAATTTGCATCTCAGAATGGATAAAATTTGAATTAAGTAATGTTCCAACCTTGAATCCATAGGTAGATACTTTCTGATTTCATTGTATTGTAAGAATCCCTAACAAATAAACCAGTGCTTCATCAAATTAGGCAAGAGGAGTCAATCATGAAATACTCTGTCATATGCAAAACATTTAACCCTAAAATGAGTGGACCACTCTCATAATGCATTACATCACAAAAACTCACAATACTTAAAGTATTACTTCTTACCATATCCTTAGCAAATTATCAAACACCCATAACTCTTTTCAAATCTTTTTAATTAACTCTTTGAGTTAAGGCAAGAAAAAGAATCATACATTCAAATGAACCATTGAAGATGACTGAAACTATACTTGATATTTTCATTTATTTCGTGTAATAATTGTACATAGGAGAGAACATACTTTAATTTTCTAGATTTTTTTCAATATCAGTAATGTGCATAAAACTATTAAGACTATTTCACATATATCCTATACCCAAGACAATTTACCAGCAGATTCATCCAGAATTCTGCAACATATGCATTTAATATACCCTACCTAGACCTTATGGACTCAAAAATCCAGCCCTTGCAATGAGCCTTGAGATCTCTTTTATAGCACAAGAGAGCGACAAGCATCAAGTTCATTACAATTACATTTCACCAAAATTTCATTTCAAAACATAATTTCATCTGCATTTAAAAATTCCCATACGGTTGGATGTAATCATTTTACCGAACAGGGGAATCAAAAATACAACAACCCACACAATCAGTCAATGTCACCATACCCATAGAAAAATTCCATCAAGGCCTTGTTGTCCATGTCCACATCAAACCCAAAAAGAACCAGCATCACAACAAAAATGGAAAACCCAAAAAACCACACCATCACCCAGAACCCGGAGTAGCACCACGGCCACGGTACAAATGGCCACTTCATGTTTTCACCTTACTGGGAGGTGAGACAACCACCTCTTCTTCATCATCACACTTCATAGCACTAGATCTTACAACATTACATGGTGCCACCATAGTAATTGGAGAAACCGTGAGGACCTCTTCATTAACACCAGCCATCTTAGTCAGAGCCATGAGGAAATAGTTGTAATCAATGCCACTATCTACATCACTATCACCAAAATCACAAGAGACATCAATGGGTGAATTATGTCAACCCAGAGAGTCATGACCATACATTAAATTGGCCTTTGATCCCTACTCATATTCTGCAGAATTCCTCTCCTTGCCAAGCAACACCACCTCTGCTCTTGCAACTTGGCCTTTGAGCTGAAAGCTGCACCTAGTAACACCTGGGATGAACTTTACATCTTCCTTCCAATGGATAAGAGCACCTAGAAAGGCACTATGCTCATGTTGTTGCACATTTTCATGAGACCTTCCCCTATTCACCCTTGCAGACCTACATACAGATGAAGGAGAAGCAATTGACTTGCTCATTTTGCACCCAAATTCAAAACCTTCACAGGAGCAACTACTTACTACAGAAGCACAAAGAATTTCAGAATCCTAATTTCTATGGTGAAATGAAAAGCCATCATCCATATTTATTGAGAAAATTACTGAAAAAATCACCAATGCTCCAATTAAAACATGAGCGAGCGAGTGATCATTCATTGGCATTTGTTTCACCACCGTTAATTCCTAGGTACATGAAAATCGGCATACAATTCATCATAATTTCTAGGAAGTAACCCCTCGCACGCATGGAAATCAGGTTGATATCCTTCAAAGACCTTGCACCATTAATTCTCGCCATTTATCAAGCCTCACTAGCCATCACATGACCAATTTTGTATTTTTAAAATGAGTCATCGATGCACCAGTGCATTGTCTTATTGAACGACTCAGATTGAGTCAAAAAGATTTGAATATTCCATGTTGTCGCATGGTAGATCCATCACCCAATGATACTTCCCCCAATCATAAAATACGTGTACCACTCGTGGGCCCCATCCAACCTCCTTATGCTACCTACAGAGTACATGTGTCACCATCACATAGATTGTGCAAGGCATTAGGTGAAACCATTTAATATTATGTGTGGTATGCATGCTATGACATAGATTAAGAACCCAACAACACATCAGATTCGTTGATCCTCTACAATGGGAGATCAATCCAATAGTTGGAAATTGGTCCCACTTGAATTGAAGGATGCGTGGTGCAATTGCGCACACTGCACGACCTAGCCAAAATCCATTTTTTTAATACTACGTAGCATGCATGCAAGGGCTTGGATTTCAACCATTAAATCCAATTGCTTAGATTTTGCACATGTATATTGTTCATTATAAGGAAGGGGCCATGGGCTAGGTGATGGGAAAAAACCCCTCGAATAAATAAAAGACTTAAGACATAAGTCTTTAAACGATGAAATATTTAAAATTTAACAAACACCCGATGACCAGTGAGCCTAAGCAAACGAGGTTGGTAATAGCATGGGCACAATGATATGAGTCATAACTAAGATGATTGGTGACCTGGTACAATGGTTCAGCATGAAAATATAATTCAAGGGTGTAATAGTTTTGAAAAAAATGAACAAGGGTGACAAACCCCTAAACCCTAACATACGACCATTAAACACAAAGGTGACAATGATAAATTTTGCATGGAACCAGAGAAAAATTTGTAAAATTTTGAAAGCTCTCTCACCAGTTACCAAAAGGAAGTTTCGGGAGGAAAACTTGGACTTCGTGTAGAGTTTTCAAACAACTTTTGGGAGCCTTTGATGTGAATCTATAGCTTTTGTTTGATTCGGGTTTTAGTGTAAAAAGTTTAGAAATTAGATCTGTAGGTGAGATTTTGTGATTTGATGACAACTTTGAAAACTTTTGTAACTTTAACAACTTTTCTAATCTTTCTCTCCAAGAGATCTTCAATCCGTCTTCAACCTAAGATCTGCAATGCAAAAACAAGAAGGAAAAATGGTTTATTTTTGGTGAATGGGGGTTTTCCTTGGTCAAACCATGTTTGGGTAATTAAACCTTGAGTTGAAATAATGAAATGTGAATGGAATGATGAATGGATAACACAATTTTTCAACTCATCAAACCCTTAAATAAACCTTTGGAAGTGTGCAATATTGATGTTAATCTTCATTGAGATGCCTTCAATGGATTTTGATCTTGATGCTTGAAATATGACTTGAATGCTTTCTTGAATCTTTGAAACCTACATCACAATGTTAGCTCCAAAAACATGCATGATCCTCAATACTTTGACATGATGGTTGAGATATTGATTTCTACAATAAATCACTATAAATCTACTCTTGAGTTCCCTTGATCATAATATTTTCTTTAGGAATGCTAGCACATGAAATCTAGTTTTGACTTGATTAAATATCCTTGTATTTATAGGTATGTATCCTTAATTTATCAAAAATTTAACATTACAAATCGACATTGGAATTTGAATTTAGGAACATTAAAATAATGCCAAAAAATATTTTAAATTCAAGTTCAAAGGCCTAGGGAGGACCCATTTTCCCATGGGTGAATGGTTTCTAGACACCTATTCTTGGAACACACATTGCTCAAGGTAAAGTGTTATGTGTTAGCATTAATTTTTGTCAGGTTTCTCCTTAGGAAAATATAATTTATTAGGCTTTTAGATGTAAAATAGGTCTTATTAAGGAATAATTAAGTCCAATTTAATTGAGGAGACTAAATAAAGCATGAAAATGTAAAGGAGTACAATTTTAAAACATTTAGCACCCACTTTAGTGAGCGGATGAGTGCAAGTGAAAACAAACACTAAAATAGACAAATATGCACCAAGAGGGGGTCCAAGTGTACAAATGTTAGTCAGATAGGATGACAAAGATCAAGGAGGTGGCCAAGCCCCCAAGATCAAGATCCCATGGAAAACCAACATAAGCACAAAGGAACACACACAAGATGTATGATATGAAGTAGCAAGACAAGATACACAAACAAAAAATGTCAAAGACTAAAAGAAAGAAAAGAAAAGGGTGGATCAAGCCTCAAATGTTTGTCCAACTAGATGTGGATCAAGCCTTAGTTGTTTGTCCAAAAAAATGTTTACAAGTGAAACCCATTGTCCACTATGAAAACCAAATGCACTCACATTGGTGAGCCCCCAAAAAGTGGCCAATGAGAGAGTCTTATTAGGCTCCGATTAAGCTACCATAACAAAGTTATACCTTTTGATAACTTTGATAAGGTGCCACACAATATTAACTTAGAGCTTCATAAGGGTTATCAAGTTATGTTAAGCTAAGCACTTATGAAAAAATATGTCCCTATTGGAAAGCAAGGTGTGTTATGCTTGGTGGCCATGAAAAAGGTTGGAACTATGAGCTATACAAGGCTAGCAAACTACGTTATGCTAGGAACTCATGAAAAAACATGAAAATAAGATATTCAAAGGGATTTTTCTTAGTTCATGAAAGGTCTCCTCTTAGGGAACATCATGCCTAATGTCTCTAAGAGAGGAAAAGTTGAGGATAAAAGATTCACAACTTAGGGAATGCACTCTATAGAATTACCACTAAAATGAATTTTGTATGCTCGGAAAGGTCACAATCTTGAAGGACATCAAGCCCAATGACACCACCAAGAAGAAGACACATCGCATGAAGTAAGAAGATTCCACTATGAAACATAAGTTATAGTCTAAATGATAATGCCATTGTATGCCCCCACTTTTAATAAATTGCTAAACATAATGTTGTGAGCAATTACTTTAAAGTAGAAAATGATAAATGTAAAACAATAAAGAAGACATGAGATCTTATTTGGAAAGCCCCATGTCAAGCATATGTTTCCAAATGAAGCTACATCATGAAAAATGGGTTACCCACAAATGAAATCCAAAAATAACACACAATGGATCCATGGATTCAAGTTCAACATATGTCTTTGCTACAATGATATTATAGAGCTCAAAAAATTCATCATTCCCCAAATACTCGTAGAATTGAAAGAATGAAACATAGAGAGTGAAAACAAAGAAAAAGGATTTTTGGTCAATATGGAAGAGACTTAAATTTTTTGACACCTTGTGTCATTCCCAAAAGGAAAACATAAGACAAAAGAAAAGATAAAGGTTTATGACACAAAATTATGTAGATACAAATAGAGGAATGGACATAGAGACATGCCAAACATATTGATATGGGGGATCACATTACACACATGCAATCACACAAAAAGAACATGAAAAGAAGAAAAGTAAAAAGACTAGTAAGGCACATGTGATTCAACCTATAGTAGGTTGTCTGCATCATAATATTGTTCATCATATGTGGAAGGAGGATAACTAGCTAAAGGGACAACAAGAAGTGCTCTACTAGGAACATCACCAGGTTCAACATGTGGTGAGTCACTCTTTTTAGGAGGATCATCGTGGTTGTTATCATTGAAGCTCATGGAAGAGGAAAATATTAAATTTAGCTCATTATGCACTTCCTCATCAATTTTAGCAGTCTCATCATCATCATCCAAGTTAATCACAATAGAAGGTCTAATGATAATATCCATGAAAGGTGTTATTTCTTATTTTGGTTGACATATAGGATTTTCTTGTTGCGGTGAAGGTGGAGATTCATCATGCATTGCTTGAGTTGTTTGATTTTGAGTTGTTGATTCATATTTTTATTGTATTAGATGAGTAATAGCATGATGTATATGTCTACATTCTCTAGCATTTCAATTTCATAAAAGTATGTAGATACAAATAGAGGAATGAACATAAAGACATGCCAAACAGATTGATACGGGGGATCAATTACACACATGCAATCACACAAAAAGAACATGAAAAGAAGACAAATAAAAATACTAGTAAGGCACATGTGAGACAACCTATAGCAATTCATCTACATCATAATCTTGTTCATCATATGTGGAAGGAGGATAACTAGCTAAAGGGACAACAACAAGTTCTCTACTAGTAACATCACTAGGTTCAACACATGGTGAGTCACTCTTTTTAGGAGGATCATCGTGGTTGTTATCATTGAAGCTCATAGAAGAGGAAAATAATAAATTTAGCTCATTATGCACTTCCTCATCAATTTTAGCAGTCTCATCATCATCATCCAAGTTAATCACAATAGAAGGTCTAATGATAATATTCATGGAAGGTGTTATTTCTTATTGTGGTTGAGATATAGGATTTTCTTGTTGTGACGAAGGTGGAGATTCATCATGCATTACTTGAGTTTTTTTTATTTTGAGTTGTTGATTCATATTTTTCTTGTATTAGATGAGTAATAGCATGACATCTATGCCTACACTCTCTAGAATTTTGATTTCTATTTGTTTGTTTTTCGATTTGTGATTGTGTAGGAGTGGGTTTATCAACCATAGGTTTTTTTTCTTCTTGCAAGGGAGGAATGGAAGGAACCATGGGAGGTTGTTCCACCACTTTCTCTTTATCTTTATAAACTTATTTGATTTTAGGAGGCACAATGGGATTTATTTGGTTATCTTGTGGTCTCTTGTAGGAAATAGGTAGAGAATTTGGTATGTTTTGGTCTTGGTTACTTGGAAGGTATTTTGGTTCAATCATGGTCTCATCAATGATAGGACGCACAATCGTGCATTGAGGAATATTACTAAGGGATAATTTGTTTATGTGTTTTTTCTTAAAATTTTGAGAAGATTTGAAAAAGAATTCCTCATGAGGCCTAATAGGTTCCATAATTTTAGGCCAAAAGAAATTCGATGAGAAATTCCCATGGGAAGACACATGATTAAAGAAACTATGGTGCACAATTAATATTTCTTTGCCAAATGGAAATTTTAAGCATTTATTCACCACCGATGGGACAAATTTCATGGAGTGAAGCCATGGGTAGCCTAACTTCACATGAAATTGATCAGATGTCAAGATGATGGAGAATGAGACATTCAATCTTTTTAGTCCAGCTTGTAAAGGAAGAGTTATCAAACCTATCGTAGGGAAAGAAAAACCATTATGTGTTTTGATTCATGATTTCGATTGTTCATAAGTATCTTGATAAATTTAATGCACAAAAAAGAATTCTTTGGTAATCACATTCTCTACACAAACAACATCAATTAGCATCCCATTAGTAGGCTTCTTATTGATTCTTCCAACTATGTAAAGAGGACCATCAAGTGCATGTGTAATTATGTCGTTTAGTGAGAAAGAAATGTCAAGGGACATATTAATTAGGCCATTACAAGTCAAGGGAAATATTGGTTAGGCCCTTATGAGTCAAGGGACATATTGTCTCTCTTGGACCCATGATATAGAATTCTTTGTGTGTTTATTTTTCACCGAGAGGGATCACTCATCACCTTGACTTCATGATTTTAGAAGTTTGTAGTGTCTCATCATTATTGAGTTCTTCAAATTTCTTGGAGCTTGATATCCAAAGTACCATAACATAATTAGTCACAAATTCAAACATCAAAATGATACCTATTTTTCTTACCATCATCTAGCATCAAAAATCTTGAGGTGACTATCTCCATTTGTCCATCACCCACAACCTTGTCTTCAAATGTGGTTCTTGGCTTCCATGAGTGATTTATAAGCTATGACTATTGACCCTTAATAATGCAATTAGAATGCACAATAAATTCCATGTGATTCCTCATAAATTTCCTTTCATTCCAATTACACAAGATGGAGAACCCAATAGTGACAAAAATTCCTTTTTCTTCTTTGACCTTCAAGAGATTAATCTAATCCCATATGCATAAAATTTTGAAACTTGAAACAATGAGTCCACATGCCTTATATTTCAAGATGTGTCCCTTAATCTATCATTCAATTTTGCATGCTTTCCATGATGAAAAAAATTATCCAATGACATAGGAAGAAACAAATATAAAATATTTACATAATAAGGGTGTGAAAAAAATACTCAACCTCTTTCAAATTAATGGAATTTGTTGAGATATCATCAACACCTCCATCTTTGTGACTCAAAATTCCCAACTCAAGGAAACTTAAAATAATATACTCAAGTGCATTTTCAATAATAAATAGTTCACCATTCAGAAGTTTCAAAGATAGTGCATGGTTTGGCACATCTTCATTCAACTTGAATTATTCACAATAAACAAGTGGAACCCCTTCTTTCATCACTTCGCCTATATTTTGATGCCACATGCAATCATTAGAAACCAATGAAATATTTTCTCTTACCAAATAATATTTACCCTCAAATTACAATTATTTGATTTGCATGACCATCTTCATGGTTTGTTTCTTCTCCCTTTCCTACATCTCTTTTTGTTCTTCTTTTTTTACCTTCTCTTGCGATTTTTGTTTTGGCGTACCCTTCACTATTTTAGACCTTGCTTGGAAAATTCTTTCACTTTTGACCTTTTTCCAATATTTAGTAGCATTATCTCTATCATTTAATAATTTTCCCATCCAACTAAATTAGTTTGATATTCTTTAAATTCTTCCATAAATTCCATTGTGGATTCTACAAATCTCTTCATTTTTTGCATAAAAAATATTTTTTTACCATGTAGACTAGCAAGATCTTAGATCTAATACTGGACTGTAATATCTTGAATTAAATAATTTGAAATTTGTATTATAACAAAAAAATCACCAATGGGCTGCAACTCACCAATCAAATCTGATCACCTTGATGGATTGAGGTCATGCTCATCACCTTCAAGGATACATTTTTACTTGATTTTATTTTATTTGGAGACCTGTAAGTGTTAGTACACATAAAAAATGCATGCAAACATATGAAAAACTTACATAACATACAAAACGATGCTTGGATGACGAAATGTGCTAAAAATGCTATTAGATCTTCCCTTGAATTACCTTGAATGATATTTAGAAATTGTATTTTCCTCGACAGTTTTTCTCAATAATTTCCTTCTTCATAAATTACCTCCTTGATGTTAAAAAATGAGAGGAAAACATGTTTATATATGCATTTTAATTAATCCTTTTGGGTAGGGGTTGACTTGGGGTCATTTTCAAATCATAAAAATCCCACCAATCAAAATTTCAAACATTCAAAAACTGTATTTTTGGTCTAGGGTGCCCTGCACCGTGATCATTTCTTTTTAGCCTGAATTTAGAGGGGTGATGGATATTTACATATATTTATTGATCTAGAACAAAAATTGGTAAATTATTATTATAATTAAAGTTAAAAGAAAAATAGGGTGTCAAGGTAGTGTGAAATTGTCAAGGGTGACAATTTTGGACGCTACATTTAGCTCCCACTTTAGTGAGAGTATCATCTTACATTCATACTCACACTAAAGGAATAAAAATATATATCAAAACATTGAAGAGACAATATTCCACCAAGTTGAGGGGTGTGCAAGCCTCAAATTTAGGATCTCATCAATCCACAATGTTAAGACAAACATCCTCATAAGACAAGAGAACAATCAATGAAGTACATACACAAAGCGCACATAAAGAAAACACATTGTATACAATGAATACACAAAGAAAACACATAAAATACACAAAGAAAACACACAAAATATATGAAGAAAACACACCAAAGGCACAAAGTAGACACATAGCAAAAATAATACAAACAATACAAACACAATAAACCACAAACACAAGGTTAGTACTAAAAGGGACTTGAGCTAGTAAGGTAAAGAGACCTCAGTCTTAAATTTGTCTCAAATACCAAACCTTGTACATCAAATGTGTTGTTTAAACAAAATGGTTCTCTCATAAGGATGTAAAATTACTCATGAACCATATGGCTCCACTAGCAAGCAAGTTGTGTTCTATTAGGTGGTCATGTTAAAAATTCTCAAATTCATGAATTAGCAATCACCATTATGCCAAATCCATGGACTATATTACCAATCATGCTTCAGGGAGTGCATAAAAGTTTAACATCATAGGGGATGAAATGTCATCCACAACTAAGAAGGTGCATACATGCTTAACGTCATGGGGGACAAATTGATAACCATGCCTCAAGGGGAATTATAATTAACACCACCACAAAAGGGGTATTTTAATAAGTTGAATCTCAGAAGATATCTATGAAATAGCTAGGATGATATGCCCCCCATAAAATGTCAACATAATTGCTATGTTGCTATTTTAAGGAAGAAAAGGGGAAGAGGGGATCCTTACAAAGAATACACACCTCCCAAAACTAGTTATCCTGCTCCCTCCCCCCCTCCCCCCCCAAGTGTAAAGGTAAGAAAAACCATGTGAGAGACTATCATGTTGCTACCATAGAATAAGATATGGTTGCACTTAAGATTGTACCACCATGAATGGAAACGAGCAAACACATGAAGCTACAAATTCCACATAGTGAGGAGCAACACCATAAAATAAAGATCAATATTATATGGAAGGATTAGGTGCATCTATTAGAAACCCTAGATCAAACATGCAAACCTAAACACCTTCCACAGAAGAGAAAACATAAAAAAGCAAAGCTTTGCATGCGAATGTGCAAAATGATATATTCAAGAATTCAATTACAATGAGATTATTTGCTTTATAAAAGCAAAGTATGCAACCCTAATGTTGACCTAGAATTAGCTCAACCTAAGTAAAGTTATGCAAGTGTAATTAAATATTAATTACACTAACACCCCCCCATAAGTGCAACTTAGGGAGACTAAATAAGCATGCACCTAAAACTAAGATGAATGCAAGAAAGCATGAATGGGTCCCGGCAACAAGGCCTGATTAGGTACCCATGTATAAATGCAATAATGAGGTAGAGAAGGAAAACCCAGTGGGACAACCCCCCCTATAATGAGATGACTGCTGCAAAGAAGCACTGGAAGAACACTGTAGAGTAACACTGGAACCGCAATCTAGCAAGTGAGGAAAGATACTTCTGTCTACAAGAAACCATATTGGAATCATAATAATGTGACAGCAAACCCGATGCCACGGAACACTCAAACACTCCAAACTGGAACAACCCTAGAATCCAGGAAGCAGCAGTAGATGATATGATGATGACAGAATCTGGAAGCTGTGAATCTTGATGTCGATGCCAAACTAAGACTGAAACTCCTCCATGGGAAAAAGTACCATATAGACTCAGGAACAATAACCACAAATTTAGTGGCCCTCAAATTGAGATGGATCCGATGTGGATCACTAACCATAGGCTCTCAATCTAAAGTGTGAACCAAAATGAATCTGGTATGTGTCAAGTGAAGACAAAATATGGCCAAAAGAAACTAAGAAACCAGATTACAACCCATGCAAGTTTCCATCATGCAAGTGTAATTAAATATTAATTACACTAACAACATCAACACATGAAAGAGCACCAAAATCCCTAAGTTAATGTATTTTACTACTCAAGGCTTGACATTCATTGGTGGAATGACCATGCACTTGATGATATGCACAAAAAGATATTGATATAAAATTTATTACTTGTTGGAGGAAGAAGATTAATCAAGCAATCTTTGAAAAGCCTCAACAAAATATGCTCTTTCTTTGATAGAGGATAAGTAGTCGAAGACATTTTATCTTGTGAAGAAAAGTTTGCTTGCTTAACACAAGAAGTCATAAATATAGTAGATGATGGAGCATGAGATTAATATGGGGATGAAGGTTAGAACCCTAAACCATTTTTTGAAAGGTATGGTATAGACTTCACATGATCCCTATCTCCTTATTTTATGTTTTTGTTATATCCACTTTTAGAAATAATTTTATATCCAAGCTCATAACAGTTTTTTTTCTTATTAGATGATGAAGTATTATCTAGATTCTTATGAGAAGAATTGATTCTTTCACTAGAATGAAAATTCTTTTTAAGTTTTTAAAAGTTGGAAATCACCAACACATGAGGAATAAAATCTAAAGATCCCCATCACCATTATGTGATGATGTTTTTGGATTTGTTGATGTAGAAAAAGATTGAGAAAATGAAACATAAGACTCCTTAGGAGTAGATTGTGAGTTTTTGTACTCTCCAATAAAGGAGGGGCTAAAATATAATGAACCACAATCATCATCTAAGATTTTTATTATAGGTGGTATAATCATGATTATCTTCAATACATATAGGTTCTACCTTTGAAGTTGGGATCAAAGTATTAAGAGAGTTGGAAATGCTATGTTCATATTTGACATATGAATTATAAATTTTTTCATCTACTTTAACAATATATTTCTTGTCAAATTATATTCATACTTCATCTAATTGTGAAGAGTAGATGTGACTCCCTTCATGGCATGAATCCACAGTCTACCTAGGAGAATATTATATGAAAGAGATCTTGGCATGATATGGATAGGGGTAGGAAAAACCACGAGCCCTATCTTAATGGGTAATGTGATCATCCCTGATGTTTTCCTACTAACATTATCAAATCTATGAATACAAACATCATTAGGCTCTATAAGATTCTTATCCACACCAATTTTTTCTAGAAGATCAATATTAGAAACATTAAGACCCAATTCATTATCTATGAGAGTATGCCTAACCCTAACTTCATTAATGACAACCATTATCTTTAAAGCTTCATGTTTGTTTTGGATCTCAAGTCAAGGTAATTCATGGTTATGGAATGTAGTATCCAAATTTTTCACTTGCATACAATCAAACAAGGCAGCTACATCATTTGGATTGATAGAAGTTGAGACATCAATATTTTGCAAAGCCTCTTGGAGCATTGTATGGTATGTAGGTGATATTTGAATCTATTGCAAGTATGGATGTTTTTTATGGTGTTGTCATTAATGTTTTCATTGATGTCTATTGGATGTTGTGGTTGCATTGATGATATGTGGTTGTCATTAATATCAACACTATTAGCATTAGTGATGCTTAAGGCTGTATATATCGAGGAGATTGAGAAAATTGTAAAAAGAATATATATTGCAGGCAACCAGTGAAGTTGAGAAGGTTAGAATGGTGGAAAGAGTTGTAAGTTTCTAATATGAAGGTGTGCTTCAAAGGGTTTTTTTTTGAAACTTTCTAGTATGTTGTCTGAAATTTTCAGAGGTTCACATCAAGATTTGAGGAAGTTATGAAGTTCTATGTGTCTACAGTTATACATTTACTGTAGCAGGTGTTCTTGGATGAAGAGGATTAAATTCTATTAATTTCAGTTGTTGTGCATGTACCTGTGATGTTCATGGATGAGTCTATATCATACTCTATCCTTGTTGTACATCTGCATTGATCAGAGTGTTCGTGATCGAATATTTTTTTGATGTGTTCTCGAGTTTTCATGTTCTTGGCCGACATATTGGTGGTAGTGTGTTGTGGATCCCTAAGGATTAATATTTTATCATTTGGCATGTTTGAAGGTGTTTGTTTGGGTCCTCACTATGTTTTGACCGACTTGTGTTGGTGCACATTAATATTTATTCATGTATTGAGCCCAACAGTTGTAATTCATTATTTACTTGTGGTTGATACAGTAGTTGTTGTAAATCTGTGTGGCGGATATATAAGAGCAATTGTTTAAGTATTCTCAAGATATGCTCAGTGTGTGCAATTGATGTACATGTGTGAATAAAGTTCAAATCATTCAAGAGTAGAGAAGAGTGTGAAAGAGATTGAGCATAGTGTGAAAGAGTGTGTAGAAGTTATTGTGTGCCTAACCAGAACTGTAATCAAGATTTTGTAGAAGCTAATTCCTTAGTTCAAACTTATTAGATGGATTTAATCTGCCTATTATATGTAAGGCAATGAACCTTCCTATGAGTAGTGTGCTCTAGGTAGTGTGCCTGAATGCAAGTGCATTCCTTTTTCATTCTTCATTATACTTCTAATAGAGTATAATATTGTGGACTAACATCCACCATGGTTTTTCCCCGTATAAAATCTTGGTGTTCATGTGTCTCTGATATGTTATTGATTTATGCGTGCACTATTAATTATTAGATATGGGATTTAAGGTAGATTAATGTTGAATAAGTTTGATTTTGCTAACAACTGATTCACCCCCCCCTCTCAATTGTCTATCCTTGTTTTTCCAACAATCGATATCAGAGCTAGTTCCTTAGAAGAAGCCTAATAGCTTGAGGTGATCCAATATGGCATCATACAAGAATGATAGTCCTAGATTTGATGGTACAAACTACTCTCTATGTAAATTCAGAATGGAGTGTCATTTGAAGTGCATTGGAGAACCTTTATGGAAGATCACATAGAGTGCATATACTATTCCTTAGAATAGTTTGTCCTCTGAAGATGAGATCAAGTAAGAAGAAGCTAATACCAGGGCTATTGAAGCATTGTTGAGTTCTTTGACTAATTTAGAGATGAAAAATGTGTTAGGATTGAAGACTACATACCAGATCTGAAAATATTTGGGAACATTGTATGAAGGAGATGCATTAGTGAAAAGTGCTAAGCTATAAAGTCTAAAAGGCAAGTGGGAAGACATGAAGAAGAGTGAAGATGAGAAAATCCTTTCTTTTCTCAAAAGATAAATGAACTGGTGATGAGCATTAGATGTGTTGGTGGAACCTTGGATGAAGAAGAAATTGTGGCTAAGATACTTAGATCTGTGCCTCCCTCCTACAAAACAAGAGCTCATGCTATTGATGAACTCAGGACAGTGACAAATATTACAAGAGATGTGTTGATTGGAAAACTTTCTGCCTTTGAGTTAAGTGAATTTGGTGAATCTACCCCTAAGACCCGAGTATTCATTCAAAGCTACTGTATCTAGAAAAATCCAATAGAGATACAATCCGAGAGAGAGTTCCAAAAGGACATTCAAATATGAAGATGAGATGAAAAATATTGAAGATGAGGAAAAAGAATTAGAAGAACTGGAAGCATTGATTATGAAAAAAGAAGCTAGAGGTCATGGTAAGTACAAAGGAAATTCACCTATCAAATGTTTTTCTTGTAGTAAAATAGGTCATTTTGCATCTAGATGTCTTGGAAGAGTTTCTAAGTACAAACCTGAGAAGACTAGATTTCAAAGGAAATGCTATTATGTTGAAGGTGTAATTGATGAAGAATCTGATAAATAAATTGGAAATGAAGATGAATGGGTATCCACTTCCATCAAAGAAAATGGTTAGGTGTCGACTAAATCTACTAGTAATGTGAATGTTGAGAAATCTCTTGCATCAAAAATTGAAGAAAAAGATGAGTGGGTAATTGATGGAAGATGCTCACATCATATGACTGGTGACAAAATAAAGTATGTAAGCTTGGAAGGCTATGATGGTGGTGTTGTAATATTTGGAGACAACACTTCTAGTGTGATTCGTGGCAAAGGCACTATTTCTTTTAGTGGTAAGCACAATACTGATGATGTTCTTTATGTAGAAGGCCTAAAGAATAAATTGTTAAGTGTTGGATAGATGGTAGACAAGGGTTACAATCTTCAATTCAAGGATCGTAAGTGCAGAATAAGGGGAAGTTTCGGAAATATGATTGCTTTAGGTACAAAGACAAAAGGTAGTATCTTTCATTTGAGTGTTGCTAGTGAAACTTGTTTAATTTCTCAGATTGATGTAAGTTGGTTATGGCATAGGAGGTTGTGTCATGTGAACTTTGATAACATTGTCAAGATAAGCTCCACTCAAGCAATCAGAGATATTCTTAAGTTAGTGAAGCCTACTAACACTATGTGCAAGGAATTTCAGATGGGAAAGCAAACAAGAAATTATTTTCAGAGAAAACAATATCTCTCATGGAGTACTGGTTCTGATACATACTGGTTTATGTGGTTCATCCAGAATCAAAATCCTACAAGGTGAAAGGTATTTTATACTACTCATTGATTATTATTCTAGAATGATATGGGTTGCTTTCTTAAGAGAAAAACATGAAGCATTAGAAAAGTTCAAAAGCTTCAAAGCTATGGCAGAAAATGAGATAGGTCAAAAAATCAAATTCCTAAGGTCAGATAGAGGTGGTGAATTAACTTCCCAGGAATTCAAATCTTTTTATGAAGAGCATGGAATCCAAAGACAACTATCTGCTCCTCGGACCCCTCAACAAATTGGATTTGTTGAAAGAAAAAATAGAACCATTCTAGACACTACTAGAACCATGATGCTAGAAGCAAATGTTCCTTATTTCTACTAGAGAGAAGTTGCAAGTACTACTGTGTACACCATTAATAGGGTGAATTCCAACAATAATTCTGGTAAGACACATTTTGAGCTATGGTTTGGTTATAAGCCTACTATCAAGTATTTCAAAAAAATTGGAAGCAAATGCTACATCAAGAGAGATGATGATATATTCAAGTTTGATGCTAGAAGTGATGAAGGAATCTTTTTAGGTTACTCTACTAAAAGAAAAGCTTACCGGTGCTTTACTAAAAGATTAAATAAAATGGTTGAAAGTGCAAATGTCAAAGTTGATGAAGATATTGTTAGACCATCTAGATGTAATGGATATGATTCAGATGATCAACATGATAGTACTAACAATGGAAATAACGTTCAAACACATAATCCACTTTAGATTGCTCCGAAGAACCAAGAGAATCAGGAAGCAGAAACTAGCAGAAGTGCAAAAGAAAGAACACAAGAACAAGAAGTCAGAGAAAATCCTAAAACTCCCAAGTATGTAAGGAGAAATCACTCTGACAGTCAAATCATAGGAGATAAGAGCAAAGGTGTGCAACCTAGAAGAAGAATTTTGGAAGAGTATTGTCTAATTCCAAAGTTGAGCCTAGCAATATCAATGAAGCATGCAAAAATGAATATTGGATGGAAGCCATGAAAGAAGAACTAATGGAGATAGAGAAAAATGATACATGGGATCTTGTTCCCAGACCTTAGAACAAAAATGTGATTGGAACCAAATGGGTGTTTTGGAATAAATTGAATGAGCAAGGTGAAGTGGTTAGAAACAAAGCAAGATTGGTTTGCAAAGGGTACTCACAGATGGAAGGTATTGATTTTGAAGAAACTTTTGCCCCTGTTGCTAGAATTGAAGCTGTAAGATTATTTCTTACTTATGATACTTTCAAGAATTACAAAGTCTATAAGATGGATGTAAATTCAACATTTCTAAATGATGAGCTAGAAGAGGAAGTCTATGTTGAACAACTGGATGGTTTTCAATTGACTAATGAAAAGGACATGGTATGTCGATTGAAGAAAGCTATATATGGACTTAAGCAAGCCTCTAGAGCTTGGAATGCTAAATTGGATAAATATTTGTTGAAACTTGGATTCAATAAAGGTGTTGTTGATAGCAATTTGTATTTCAAGTTGGATCAGAATAAATAATTGATCATTGAAGTCTTTGTTGATGACATTATTTTTGAAGGTGATGATGATTTGTGTATTAAGTTTGTTGATGAAATGAAAAGTGGGTTTGAAATGTCAATGATAGGAGAGTTGGAATTCTTTTTAGGACTGCAAATCACTCAGCTAGATGATGGTATTTTCATATCTTAGTCTAACTATGTGAAAGAGCTACTAAAAAATTTTGGTATGGAAGATTCAAAGACAGTTGATACACCTATAGTAACCGGGTGCAAACATACACAGAATGATGATTCTCCCAAAGAAAATCAAACAAGATAAAGGTCAATGATTGGTGGATTACTCTATTTGACTTAGACCAGGCTAGATATAATGAATGTTGTATGCATGGTTGCTAGATATCAAGTTGATCTTAAAGAGTCTCATGTGACTGTTGTGAAAATAATTTTCAAATACCTGAAAGAGACAGTTTATCTTGGTCTTTGGTATCCTAGGGATGATGATCTTATCCTAAATACTTTAACTGATGTTGATTCAGTGGGAGATGCGGATGATAGGAAGAGTACTAGTGGCAATGCATTCTTCTTAGGGAAGAAGTTGGTATCTTGGCTAAGCAAAAGGCAGAATTATGTTTCATTGTCTACTGTTGAGGTAGAATATATTGTTGCTGCAAATAGTTGTACCCAAGTACTGTGGATGAAGCAAATGTTGAGAGATGTCAAAATTGAGTATGAAGAACCCATTTCCATATTTTGTGACAATTCAAGTGCCATAAAAATTTCCAAGAATCTTTTGTTGCATTCAAAGACAAAACATATATCCATCAAATATCACTTCCTGAGAGATAAAGTAAGTGACAAAGAAGTTAGACAGGAATATATACCTACCAAGGAGAAAATTGAAGACATCTTTACGAAGCCTTTTCCTAAGGATACTTTTGAGTATCTCAAAGGCAAGTTAGGGGTGATTTCCCCTCCTAATCAGAACTAAGATGCAGGTATTTGCATCAGTCCATGAATTCATAGCTATATCTTATTCTAAATTGATGTTGTGGTGGCTGCTACTCAGGGGGAGTAGTCAGATGATTCAAATATGTGATCAAACCATGTGTACCTTTTCCATTGATGTCAAAGGGGGAGAGAAGATAAATGTTAAAAATATAGGAGAAGAAGGAAATAGGAAAAGAGTGCATAATCTCAAGGGGAGATTGTTGGAGAAGGGTTAGTTGGGTTGATGGCATTATTTTTCACATCATGTGTTTCCATCAATGCCAGAGGGGGATATTTTTGGATGTTGTGGTTGCATTTCTGATATTTGGTTTTCATTGATGTCAACACTATTAGCATCGGTGATGCTTAAGGCTGTATATATCGAGGAGATTGAGAAAATTGTAAAAAAAAAAAATTGCAGGCAGCTAGTGAAGTTGAGAAGGTCAGAATGGTGGAAAGATTTTTATGTTGTTAATCTAAAGGTGTGCTTCAAAGGGTTTGTTTCTGAAACTTTCTAGTATGTTGTCTAAAAGTTTCAGAGGTACGCATCAAGATTTGAGGAAGTTATGAAGTTCTATGTGTCTACAGCTATTCAGTTACTATAGCAGGTGTTCTTGGATGAAGAGGATGAATCTCTGGTAATTTTAGTTTTTTTGCATGTACCTATGATGTTCATGGATGATTTTATATAATACTATATCCTTGGTATACATCTCCATTGATCAGAGTGTTCGTGATCAAATATTTTTCTGATGTGTGCTCGAGTTTTCATGTTCTTGGTTGACATATTGGTGGTATCTTGTTGCAGATCCATGAGGAATAATCTTTTATTGTTTGGCATGTTTGAAGGTGTTTTTTTGGGTCCTCACTATGTTGTGACCGACTTGTGTTGGTGCGCATTAAGATCTATTCATGTATTGAGGCCGACAGTTGTAACTCGCTATTTACTTGTGGCCGATAGAGTAGTTGTTGTAGATCCGTGTGGCGGATATATAAGAGTGATTGTTTAAGTATGCTCAAGATATGTTCAGTGTGTGCAAGTGATGTACATGTGCGAATAAAGGTCAAATCATTCAAGAGCAGAGCAGAGTGTGTAGAATTTTTTGTGCGCCTAACCAGAACTATAATTAGGCTTTTCTAGAAGCTAATTCCTTAGTTCAAAGTTATCAGATGGATTTAATCTGACTATTGTATGTAAGGTAGTGAGCCTTCCTTTGAGTAGTGTTCTCTAGGTAGTGTGCCTGAATGCAAGTGCATTCCTTTTTTATTCTTCATTATACTTCTAACAGGGTATAATCTTGTAGACTAACATCCACCGTGGTTTTTCCCCTAATAGGGTTTCCACGTATAAAATCTTGATGTTCATGTGTCTCTGATATTTTATTGATTTATGCTTGCACTGTTAATTATCAAATATGAGATTTAAGGTTAATTAATGTTGAATAAGTTTTATTTTGGTAACAAATGATTCACCCCCCCTCTCAGTTGTCTATCCTTGTTTTTCCAACAATGTTAACATAGTCCAGTTTGAGTACAAATGGTATTTGTATAGTTGAGATATTGTAGAAGTGCTTAGAGTACATGGAGCTATATTTATGAATTTGTAGTTATGTTTTTGCCAAGTGCTTTTGAGAAAATTTGAGAAATAATGGAAGCAGTTTTGAAGTGTGTTGTGAGTGTGCTCCGGTATTGTGCTTTGCATTTCTTTTGTGTTGATATTATAACTATGTAGATCTTTAAGTATGTTCATAAGCTTCAATGGATTGTATATCCTGAGTTTTAGCTTCTGGGTCAATGGAGAGTAGAAGATGTGTTCACCGATGTGTGAACTAGTTTGATAGAACTATTTGTTTGTGGACTAGGAGAATTTTTTTGGCTCCGCAGTCTTCTGATATTTGGTTTTAGATATTTTGGATCTCGAAGATGACTCTTTCTTATGGTTTTTGTGTTCTGACAAATTTTCTTGTTCTTTGATGCTCTGAAAGACCTACTCCAGAGCTCCTATGCTTTTGTTGGTTGGTCTAGTTGGACTGATGAAGAGCTCTATGTGAATGAAGTTTATTGTAATTGCTACGGATGTACCTGAGGTGTTCTCATAGTTGGTAAAATGTTTGGTGAAATGTGTTGAGTGATCTACATGTGATTATCTTACTAGAGATGTGTGTACTTCAAATATCATTGGTGTTTTCATTAGGTTTGGCCGACCTCTAGTGTCTAAATGTTACATTAAGTTTTTGCATCGACTTAAGAATGTGTGTACTTAATCCAAGATGTTGATTGGGTCCTAAATTAAATATGTAATTGGTCCTCTCTCATTCTTATCCACTGCGGGAATGTTGAGTAGTCGACCTAGTTTGAATTTGTAATTTGAAATTATATAGCCAACCTAAGAGAATGTTTCTAAGGTTGAAGATGGTATAAAAGAAAATCAAGTTGTGGAAAATTTCATATCCATCATCCACGAATCGAGCAAGTGAGTGAAGTGTGAGAACAAGTGCGAAAAGAAGAAAGTGGAAGAGTGAATTGAGGAAACAGTACTTTAAGGTGTTAGATTCCTGAAAGTGGTGAGTTGATGGCATCTATAATCTTCTAATCACATTTTGAATGTGTGGAACCCTAGTGGTGGATCTTCATTTATCTCTTTTCATTTTTTGTAGGTACTGAGCCTCCTTTATGGATAGTGAGTCCTTTGAAGGTAGTGATCCTTTGCTTCTGTGCAGTGAGCCTTTTGTATTCGATATTGCATTACTACTATATTGTGAGTTAATCCTCACTGTGGTTTTTTCCTCATTGGGTTTTCCACGTAAATATGGTGTCTCTGGTGTTTGCTTTCTATTATTTGCATTTCATGTTTACACTTAATAACAGATTGAAGTTAAGGTGAAAAGATTAAGTTTATAAGTAAAGTGATTTGATACAACTGATTCACCCCTCCCCCCTCTCAATTGCATGGATAACTTTAAGAAACCCCCCTCGGAAAAGCTGTAAAATCCTGGTGAATCTTTCCTTTTATTTGAAAAAAATATTAATTTTTCTAGCGAATCTTATGCATAGTATTAAAAAAATAATAAAATCCTGGCGAATCTTAATGAATAATTGGTAAAAAAAATAATCATCGTGGTGAATCCTAGTGAATAATCACTAAAAATATTAATTACAATGGCGAATCTCTCCTTTAAAAATTTGCATAGTTCGTCGACGTAGTTGCCTCATATATATATATATATATATATATATATATATATATATATGTATTTTTAATATTTAAGTAGGGGCCCGGGGGCGGCAGCCACCAGTGGGGTCAAGGGGAAGCACCCCTTGCGAGGTTCAAGGGGGAAAAGTCCCCTTGTGGGGGTCGAGGGGGCAATGCCCCCTCACGGAGTCCGAGGACAGCGGCCTTAGTGTGCTCCTGTCACAATATAGGCAAGGTCAAGGGGCAGAGCCCCTTGCCACCAAGCATAAATTCACTATTGAAAATGCATTAGAGCACACATGGATGAAGTGTTTTTAAAAAATCTCACTTGAAAAGTAAGACTAAATGAAACTTAAAATTTTTACCATCAATTAGCTTTTAAATCAGATGGCTGCAAGTTCATTCCGTGAGCGAATATCGACGTGAGTGAACATCATTGATGGGACACTTAGGGATGTCCCGCCAATACAACCTTGATGACATATGCCATGAAATATTGGCAACAGTGAATGGTGGAGATCAAATAGAGCTTTGATCGGATGTCTTTTTGGGAGCTTGGCCCAAATATTGTAGATTCCCTTCATTATTCTTCGGAATTACACAAGTGGTGTACCTGTTCCTTGGTGGACCCCAGGTGGAGTGTGGAAGCCTTATTGGCATGAGTGAACATCATCAGTGGGACACTTAGGGATGTACCGTCGATACAATGATGATGATGTATGTCATGAACTATTGGAAACAGTGAATGATGGAGATCAAACAGAGCTTTGAACGGATGTCTTTCCAAGAGCTTGGCATGAATATAGTAGATTCCCTTCTTGATTCTCCAAAATTACACATATTACTAGTGAATATTATTAATATTTTTAATTACTGTATAAACTACTGGCAAATTAGTGCCAATGATGCATCGTTTACATGGTGAATTAATCAAGATGAAATTATTTTTTTGTAAAAACCTGGCAATTCAGTCTCTATTTTAGCTTGTACTATTCACCATTTTTAGAGCTCCCGATTTCTATTATTCACCAATTGGTGAAGATTCGCCACTAAATTTTTCCCTACTCAATTGTCTTGTGCATTTCAACAGAATCAAGTCCTAAAGGGAGATTTTGGCTGGAGTATTACAAAGTTTTTTAATAAGATCATATTATTTACCACTATGTTGAGGAAGATTGGGTGGGGGTGGAAGATATGGTTGAGGTTATGTAATGGATGTTGGTGTTTGTTTTGATTGCTTATTATTTCTATTGCTATATGTGTGAGCAACTGCATGATATCTTGGTTTCTAAAACACATATTTTTGCACATGATTACTAGTGAGTTGTTTTGCAAAGTTTAAAATATGGACATAAGGTTTAGGAGGTCCTATAGTGAAAGGTGATTTAGGAGGTCCAATAATTATAGTTTTAGGAGGTCTAATAATTAAAGGAGATCCAATTTTCAATTGTGCATTCATAACCTCAACTAAGTTAACTACTTGTTGATGATCTTCTATCAATGGGGTTCTAATGTCAATTTAGCATCTTCATCCATGTAATCCATCTTATTGTCTTTTGAAGAATAATATTTATCAATGATTTAATCCTCTTATGCCACAATAACTTCCCAAGTAGGATAAGTATTGGGAGAGAAACAAACATGATTCCCATTACTCTCAACGATTGGATCCTCTTGTACTAAGATACCTTCATGAATAGGTGAGATATCGAGAGAAGAACAAACATGATTGTCAATGATTGCATTCTATTGCACCAAAATACCCTCATAAATAAGAGAGATATTGCGAGAGGGATCAAAAAAAAATAATAAAAGAGGAGAGAGAAACTCATTTTCACATGCTTGTAACAAAATTTCTTTGAATTTCCTAACACGACCTGACAATAGAACATGAATTATGAAAAAACAATATTTTCTTAATGAAAACATTATGTCATGTCCTATGGATCAAATTAGTGGTGTATAGAAAAATCACACTTTACAAAACAAAATTCCAAAACAAGAACTAGATCTGGACAAAGGACACTAATAGAGATGTTCATAGAAAATTTCACCCTAAATTAGTTGGCTTAGGGTGCAAGGAACCCTAGACTAGATAGTTAATATTGCAAAAATTTAAAATTTAAAATCATTGATAGTGTTTGACAATCATGTGTTCCAAAGGTTCAGGTCTGGAAGTGAACAATTTTTTGGAAATGTAGCAAAACCTAATTTTTCTATATGAAGCAATTTATGCATTCAATTTTGGATATTTTTAGAGTAATTGAATATGTTCAAATGATAATTTTAAAAAATTGAATATTGTAATTGATTGGTTTTTCCAAAAAATACAAAAAGCAATTTTTTTTATCTTTTAAAATAGAAATACTATGCAATTGTCAAATTTTCAATGTTTTTCACCAAAATATGCATGCATAAATGGTAGAATAATTTTGTGATTAAATTTTTCAATGAAAATAATTTAGATCTAAGCCCTAGATAAAGAAAATGAGATCTGAAAATTTATGCAATTTAATTCAAATTATTTTACAATTTTTATGATGAAAGACTAATCATAATAGATTTTTTTTTTTAAACAAATGCAAATGAACATTAGATCTTCAAAGCACCTCGGTTTTAAATTCAACTTTCAGATTTATGCAATGAAAAATTATAAAAAATTGCATGTGTAGGATATGTTGTTTTCATCAAAATATTTTATTAGAAAAGGGATCCTAGGTCTAATGACTAGACCTCTAATATCAAACCTTTTTCCAAAAACATTGGGAATCTAGATCGATAAGGATATGAGATGAATTACAACCTAAAAGTTGAATCAATCAACCCTAGATCTAGATTATTTAGATGCATTTTTTGTGATTTTTGGTTTGATGTAATGATGTAATGATGTAACTATGTAAACTAGGAAAATACAACGTTTTGTTATGAATAATGAAAAACTGGAAATAAGTAGAAAAATTCCAACTCTAGAAATGATGAGAGAATACACAATGCATTTTTCATGTAAATTTGATCCATTTTTTACCTTTTTAGGGCACCTTATACCCTAGACTAAACCCTAATTCTGAAAATTACTTTTTCTATCCTCGGGTGCCTTGTTTGTAGCTCTTTTCCTTCAAATTGGGTTGTCAAGTCTTTGTCTATTGATGAGAAATCGTAGATTCTATGACTTGTCAAATTGTAGGGTTTTGATGTACGAATAAATAAATTTCCTTCAATCTTCCTCTAATTCACTTTAGATTTGCAACCTGCACACATGAAAAGAGGGAAAGGGTTGTGTCATATAGGAGCTTGCCTAGGTCAAACCTCGTGTTGGTATTTTTACCTCTACAATGGCAAAGTTGATGATAAAAGCTAGCTTATCCTTTTGAGGGATAGAGGCTAAATTATATTAAACAAGTAATGAATTGAAAATGGGCTACAAATCACCACTCAAATCTGATCACCTTGATGAACTAAGGTCATGCTCATCACCTTCAAGGATCCATTGTTGCTTGATTTTATTTGATTTGGAGACCTACAAGTGTTAATACACATAAAAATGCATGCAAACATATGACAAACTTACATAACATACAACATGATGCTTGGATGAAGAAATGATTCTGAATCTACCCTTGAATTACCTTGAATGATTTTTGGAAGTATTTTCCTCAATAGTTTTTCTCAATAATTTCCTTCTTCATAAATTGCCTCCTTAATGTCAAAAAATGAGAGGAAAACATGTTTATATATGCATTAAATTAATCCTTTTATGTAGGGGCCTATCTAGGATCATCTTCAAATCATAAAAGCTAGCAAATCAAAATTTCAAACATTCAAAAAATATATTTTTGGTCTAGGGCCTACACCCGCGAAAGATTTTTTTGGCTCGAATTTATAGGAATGATAGGGATTTAAATGTATTTCATTGATCTGGCCCCAAAATTAGTAAATTATTATTATAATTAAAGTTATAAGAAAAATAGGGTGTCAAGGTAGTGTGAAATTATCAAGGGTGACAATTTTTGATGCTACATAGAATTAAATAGAAAAAATTTAAATTAAAAAATTAATAGGGGGCCTACAAACACAACCTTTGTCACATGGCATAAGAGGATTGTACAATCATGTTAGACTTGCCGACAAGGCTCCCCGTGTTAAAAGAATCAGAACTTTGTCATTGATGATGTTGCTGGCAACATGAGCATCATAGTGTTGTCATTGATGTCAATATTGTATGCAAATATGAAGATCATGATGTGAATCACTATGGTTGGCTTTAATAGGTTTTGGAGTGTTTTTGGAAGACATTTTTCTAAGTGGTTTGATCCGAAAAATTCAGTTGTAGTGGGAAATCGAATAAGTGTAAACACTATTGGTTCAGTGTAACAATGCTTTAGTTTTTGGGTTCACACTGATCCACAAATAAAGGTTTCACTCTACACTTATAAAATTATTTTGCTAGATGTTAGAGTTATCTGATTCCAAGTTTTCATCATGTTTTAGCTATTAGATTGAAAGATATGAGTAACAAAAGTTTTTTTGGAAAATCACAATTATTAACTATACCGTGCATTTGTGTGGGAGAGTCTGCACTTATTTATAAATAACTTTTTGTCTTTGTGGATTAAAGGAGATGTTGACAAATGTAATTTGTGTAGGAATTCCAGTTGGCATTGAATTTTGAGATCTTTGTGTTTGTATGTGGATACACAGTTGAAAGATTTTATTATTAAGTCCTATTTCATGTTGACCTAATAAGAATGAAGGTATCTGAAGGATAAATAAGTATTGTGGTATTATATGGGATCTAATATAGGTACATGCTAACCTATTTTATGTTATTTTGAGTTTTGAATATTTGCGTGAGATATGTATGAAATTTTTGGAGCTGACAAGTTATATTTTGAGTACTACATCTAATTAGGCTGACCTAATTGATCTTAGATTTGATACAGATATATATGTTAGATCTTTTCAATGTTTTGATTAAATGAAAATGAGTATATGTAATGCAATATTCTACATGTGAATATTATTAGAGCAAAGTGAATTTAAGTTGTGAATGTTGAGTAGATTATTGAAGTGATGTGAATGCAGAGGAAAGCAGAGTGTTAGATTAGAATCAAATAAAATGTGTAAAATCACTTTATTGAGCTTCATTGGAACTATCTTTCATGCATATGATAGATGCAATTGTAATAGTTCAAAATAGGTTGTGAGCCACAATCTCTCTTCTATCTTTTTCTCTATGGGTAGTGAGTCCACTTGGATAGTGATTCCACCTACAATGAGCACTTCTATAAATATACTATAACCGATTATAATATATTGTGAGCTAACCCTCACCACAGTTTTTCCCATTATGGTTTTTCCACATAAAAATCCTTGTGATGATGTGTTATGTGGTATTGTTAATGTTTCATGCTTTCTTTCTCTGAATTTTAGTCAAACATGCTTTGGTAATTGGATGTTTGATTTTTGAATGGTTTAAGAGAATACTGATTCACTCCCCCTCTCAGTATTCTAGGTGCTCAACACCCTTATTGGTAAGTCAATAGGTCAGTGGGGCTTAGCCTCTCAAATCTTGGCCCCTTGTATACTAGGAGACCAACCCTAAGCCCCGTAAGGGACAAAAACAAATTTTAAAGCACTTCAAATTAAATTTAAATTTCACTCAAACCCGATGATAGAAAATTATGAATTTAAATCTCTTCTACAATCTATAGCTAGTCTAGTTCCTCGGTGCCACTAGGGGTCGATGTCCTACAACCCCTATAGGGTAGATTGGAGCAGTTTTCTTTCAAGGGGCATAAAGTGTGCCCATGATGTTGGATTTTTACTTCAATTGTTGACAAAAATATCTCTCTAATCACTACATAATGGTACAAGTTTGGTTCAATGACTTTGTTGTTTATATCAATGTTTGGGGCTTGGAAGTTAGATGCTTTGGATTACATAGTTTTTGAGCATAAATTTTACATAAATTATCATTTTTTTTATTTTGAATAGGCATTGGAGATCATGTGCAATGTACTACATAGTGGATTAGTTATATTTTTAGTTTTGGTGCAAAGATATTAGTGTACTTATTTCATCACTTGTAGGTGCCTGAGATTTAGGGTGTGATTGTGAGACTGTCCAAATGAGTCAAGAGGAAAAACCTTGAGGGATTACATGTTTTTACGTGATATGATGTTATAGTTGATTATCAATTTGGTGCTTCCTGGTGCAGGTTTACATGTGTCTTTCAAATTTGGACTTTGGTGGTGATAGGTACACATGTCTTCAATTTTAAGGACATGGGTTGAAACATGTGGAGACTTGGAGTCTTTTGTGGGTGATAGTTGAGTGTAGATGCAACATTGGTGATGATTATGGTTTCATGGTTTTGTAAGTAAATTTGATAATTGACATGACATGATCATGTATGCGGTTGTTTGGTGGTGATATGGTTCGGTGTTGGGAGGTTCTTATCTCCTAGATGCTTGATTGGTTACTTGACTATGGTTACTTGTTTATGGACATGTTTAGTTAATCATATTTATGGTTGATTTGGTGTTTGAGTCTTGATTTTTACAGGGTTATCTTCTTTGATATGTTGGTTTGTAAGTTAATAATGTGATGTTGATTTTCCATGTTTCAATATTTGTAATCTATGAGTTATGCATTTGTATGAGTTGATCACCCATTTAGTTGTAGTGGGGTGACTCAGTGTGGATTGTCTATATCCATGAGATTGATTCAGTGTTGATGTAGACTTTCTTAGTTCGTCTTGTTTATTAGTTGGCTTTGTTTATGTGTATTTGTATGTTTATTTGAGATGAGAGCATGGATTATTAGAGTTCCATGATTGTCATTATTTGGGAGTTGTAGCATGTGATTTATCACGATGTCATGATTGCTTGGTTATATTTCATTGGTTACAGATATTAGTGGGAGATTTTGATAGTGATGATTTGAGAGTGTAGGATTGATTATTGATGTTTTGATGGAAATTGTATCTTCTTGGATTGGAGAACTTTGTTCTACTTGGTATTATTTGCATTTCAATTATGTGTGTAGACATGGCGATCTTCATTTAGGAGATGGTTATCACAATGCAATGTGTAGCTTGGTATCACAATTCAGTGGGGGTTGTAGGTAGTGATGTTAATTCATCATTGGTGATGGATGATCTTGTTTAGTGTTTCTATATGTCTTGGAGGAGATCTTAGATCTTGTTGCTTCAGAAGAGTTCTTTCACATTTACAGGTTCACTATTAGGATATGGTTATCTTCATGTGATTGGAGATTTTAATTCTTGGTTTAGAGTGTGTTTGGTATTATAACATGTTTTATTTTTTATACTCGTTTTAGTTTTGACATGATACAGGTTCTCTTAAGACCAAGATGTATACATTGGTTCATGTGATATCCTAGGAGGAGATGGTTAGATCTTGGTGTCACGATGGGTTTCCGATTCAACAATTGGATCTTTGACATTGATCTTATTGATTGTCTTGGTATTGAGTACATTAGTCTTTTTCTTGGGAGATTCATGAGGGTGTTGTGTTACACTTGGAGCTTAGCATGGATTGATCATTGTTAGGTGCTCATGGATACTTGGAGACTTGTGTGAGGCTGGAGTTCTCTTGGGATTAGAGACATTTACTTGAGACAATTACTCTTTGGAGGTTTCAATAGGAAGATTGAGGATATTTCACTTGGATATGAGTCTGAGTTCATGATGGACCTATAGAGGATATTGTTCTTGGAGTGATTCATGATGAATTGGTTATCCTAGAGGAGCATTTTCATTCCCCACTCCTAGTCAACTTGATGGTTTATCATCTGGAAGGTATTTTACTATTCTTGTTTCAGAAGTGTTATGTGTTTTCCTTAGTTTTCTCATGGGAATGAGTCTTGAGCCATGGTGATTTATTTTGGGAGACTCGTTAGAGGATTTGTTTAGGATTTTATTTCTTTATCTTTCAAATGTATTTATCTTGATCTATGGATAGTTGTCTTCATAGGATTCATTTTGAGGGATGTTTAGCATTATTATCTCCTTGTGCATATGAATTTATTTATGTTATCATTCATTGACGAGCAGTCTTAAGAGATGTTTATTGGGCTAATTTCCTGATTTGGGATAAATATTTTTAGTTTGATCTTCCTTGTTAGAGAGGCTTACATTCATGTTGGCATTATACATGATTCATATGTTTCATTTGATCTTTGAGATTCAGTGAGATGGGTGTTGTTGAGGCTTTTCATTTGGGGTTGTAAGGAGATCATATTTGACATAATGTAGAACTTAAAGGTGTTGTTAGAAGGACATGTTATGGTTTACAATTTCTCTCTTTATTCTATGGTTCCTTCTTGGAGGTTCATGTTCATATGATTGGGAGGATTTTGGTGAAATGTTGTGAGAGAGTATGTGGCTATTTGGGTTTACATGTGTGGACCATTGTGATTTTTCTTGGTACTTCATGTTTTGATCATTTATCATACCTTGGTATAGTGTTGATTGGTAGACTTGATATGCTTTGATCATTTTTCAGATTTGAAATTACCCATGTAGTGGGAGTTCCTAGATATGTATATTCTTCATTGACATGTTTGATACAAGGAGCATGTGATTATGTTTTATGGGTTTCATTTTTTGTTGGCATGAGTATACTAATTTCATTGATACCTAAGAGGTATGGATGATTGGATGTATTAGCATGTGTTGTGGATGTTATTTTTGATCATGTGGTTTTTAACCTTTGATAACAACTTGGAGCCTTTATTATCACTTGGATTTGATGCTTGTGTTCTCCGATTGGTGTCTCTTCAACTTGGCATGTTTCTTCTCTTTTATAGGTGGCACGTTGGAGTATGAGAGGAGTTATTGATTGAGATGGTGGTCACTTTGGTTTTATTGCAGGTATCTTGATGGATCACAAGAGTATGTTGGATATTCATTTGGTTTCATTTATGGCTATGATGATATATTTCATTGATTGAACCTTATGTAATTTATACAAAAAGTGAGAGATGTTAGGATTTAATGTTGTACATCATTGCATAAAATGTTATATTATAATATTGTAATTAAATAGTTATTTAGTTGTGGCACACCTAGGAAGTGTGTTTATCCACACGAAGTAATTATTTGCAGCCATTTGTAAGTTGTATCGTAACATTGGATTACTATTTTATGTGTGGGAGACATAGGCTAATAATTTAATATTTAGGGAAAGTATTTAATAATTTGAAAACTTGGTGTTGTGTGGTCTCACAACAAGCCCCATTTTGCTCTTTGGAAAAATGTGGACACCCTTTTTTTGTTTCTTTTCTTTCCCTTCCTTTTCTTTTGCTTGCTTTGGTGTTCTCCTCTTAGAGGAAATGGTAAAATGGGAAGTTATGATTCAACCTACCTAGTCCCTACCTAAGTTCTTGTCTTTACCAAACTTGGAATGTTGCAAAATCTTTTCACCAGTCTTATCGATTTATTGGATCCTCGGGTCCCGAGAGTTGATGTTGTTGCGCTAGGGATGTTGTATCTTCGGCAAGTTTCACTTTTTTCCTGAACAGTATGTTAGATGTTGTGGTTGTGTTGCTGATATGTGGTTTTCATTGATGTCAACACTATTAGCATTGATGTTTTGAAGGTTGTATATGTTGAGGATATTGAGAAAATTATAATAAATATGTTGGAAGCTACTTGTGAAGCTGTGAAATTTGGTGTGGTGTAAAATTCAGTATGTTGGTATTCATAAGTTGCACTTTAATAGGTTTTTTTCTGATCCTATCTAGTTTATACTCTGGAAGTTTCCGAGGTGTGCATCAAGATTTGTGCAAGTTGTGAGTTTTTATGCTCCTGCTATTATTCTGGTATTGTAGTTGATGTTTCTAGAAGAAGAGAATGTAATTCTAGTAATTCTAGTTGTTGTGTATGCTTATGTGATGTTTGTTGATGTTTCTATATCATGCTTTATCCTTGTTGCACATCTGCATTGATTGGTGTGATCATGATCAGATGTTTTTCTATTGCGTGTTCGGGTTTTCATGTTCTTGGTCGGCATGATCATTGAAGCATGTTGTGAATCCTTGTGGATTAATATTTCAATGTTTGTCATGTTCAAGGATGTTGTTTTAGGTCTTCATTATGTTGTGACTGACTTCAGTTGGCGCACATTGAGATTTGTTCATGAATTGGGCCAACAGTTTGTATTCATTTATTCTTTTATTTTCACCGACAAAGTTGTTGAAGTATTTCCATGTAGCGGATATATGAGAGTGATTATTTCTTCATTTTGAAGTGTGCAATATGTGTATGTGAGAAGTGTGAATGTGAAATGTGCAAATAGAGATTAGATCACTCGATTGCAAAGCAGAGTGTGAAGAAGTGTTTTTGTGCCTAACCGAAACTGTCATCAAGCTTTTGAAGAAGCTAATTTCTCAGTTCAACCTCTTTAGATGGATTTAATCTAAAAAATTTATGTAAGACAGTGAGTCTTCTTAAGCAGTGAGCTCTAGGTAGTGTGCCTGAATGAATGTGCATTCCTTATTCATTTTCATTATACTATTAACAAGGTATAACTTGTGAATTAACCTCCACCATGATTTTTCCCCTAATAGGGTTTCCATGCAAAAATCTTGGTGGTATTTGTGCTTATGATGTGGTGTTGATTCATGCTTTCACTATTATTTATCAGATCTGAGATTAAAGATTAAAAAGGTTAAATAAGTGTTAAATTTTGTGACAATTGATGCACCCCCCCTCTCTCAGTTGTCTATTCTTGTTTTGACAACAATTGGTATCAAAGCAAGTTCCTCTGAAGAAGTTTAATAGCTTGAGGTGATTTGAGATGGCATCATACAAGAAGGATAGTCCTAGATTCGATGGAACAAACTACTCTCTATGGAAGGCTAGAATGGAGTGTCACTTCAAGTGCATTGGTGATTCCTTCTAGAAGATTACAAAGAACAAATATGTTATTCCTCATAATGGTTTCTCTACTCCTAGTGAGATCAAAGAAGTTGAAACAAATATCAGGGCTATAGAAGCATTATTGAGTGCTCTGACTGATTCAAAGATGACAAATGTAATGGGTCTGAAAACAACATATGAGATCTGGAAGAAGATGGAGACATTGTATGAAGGATATGCACAAGTGAAAGTTGCTAAGCTACAAAGTTTGAAAGGTAAGTGGGAAAACTTGAAAATGAGTGAAGATGAAAACATTATTTCTTTCATGCAAAAATTAAATGAACTAGTGATGGGTATTAGATGTGTCAGTGTAATTTTGGATGAAGAAGAGATTGTGGCTAAAGTGCTCAAATCATTGCCTACGTCTTACAAAATTAAATCTCATGCTATTGAAGAAATTAGGAAAATAACAAATGTGACAAGAGATATGATGATTGGTAAGCTTGTTGCCTTTGAATTAAGTGAATTTGGTGATTCTACTCCTAAGACAAAATTTGCATTTAAGGCTACTATATTTGGAAGAAACCAATAGAGATATGATTCAGGAGAAAGTTATAGAAAGACATTCAAGTATGAAGATGAGATGAAATAGATTGAAGATGAAGAAAGAGAGTTAGAAGAGCTGGAAGCATTGATTGTGAAAAGAGAAGCCAGAGGAAAAGGTAAGTATAACGGAAAGTTTCTTATTAAATGTTTCTCTTGCAATAAGATAGGTCATTTTGCATCAAGGTGTCCTGAAAGAGTTCCTAGGTTCAAACCTGATAAGCCTAGATTTCAAAAGAAATGTTATTATGCTGAAGATGGTGTTACTGATGATGAATCTGATAAAGAATATAGAAATGAAGATGCATGGGTATTCATTGCTATCAAGGAAAATGGTCAGGTGTCTACTGAATCTTCTAGTGATAAGAATATTGAGAAATCTCTTGCAGCCAAAATTGAAGAAAAGGATGAATGGGTGATTGACATCGGATGCTCACATCATATGAATGGTGACAAAAGGAAGTTTATAAGCTTAGAGAAATACGACGATGGTGTTCTAGGATTTGGAGATAACAATGTTGGTGTAATTTGTGGTAGAGGCACTATTTCTCTTGGTGGTAAAAATAATACTGATGATGTCCTTTATGTTGAAGGATTGAAGCATAACCTTTTGAGTGCTGGACAGATGGTCGAAAAGGGATACAATCTTCAGTTCAAAGATGGTAAATGCAAGATACTAGGAAGTTCTAGAAATGTAATTGCTTCAGGTATAGAGATAAGAGGTAACATTTTTCACCTAAGTGCTGCTAGTGAAATTTGCTTAATTTCTCAAGTTGATGTAAGTTGGTTATGGCATAGGAGGTTGTGTCATGTAAATTTTGATAACATTGTCAAAGTAAGCTCCACTCAAGCAGTTAGAGATCTTCCTAAGCTAGTGAAGCCTACTAACACCATATGCAAGGAATGTTAGATGGGAAAGCATACTAGAATTTATTTTCGAAGCAACCAACATCATTCTAATGGAGTACTGGAGCTGGTGCATACTAATCTATGTGGTCCCTCCAGAATCAAAAGTCTACAAGGAGAAAGGTACTTTATGTTTCTTATTGATGATTACTCTAGGATGATATGGGTTGATTTCTTGAGAGAAAAACATGAAGCATTAGACAAGTTCAAAATTTTCAAAGCTATAGTTGAGAATGAGGCAGGTTTAAATATTAAATGCTTAAGGTCAGACAGAGGTGGTGAATTCACTTCCTGAGAGTTCAATTCATTCTATGAAGAGCATGGAATCAAAAGACAGTTATCTGCTCCTCAGACCCCTCAACAAAATGGAGTTGTTGAGAGAAATAACAAAACAATTCTAGATGTTACTACAACTATGATGTTGGAAGGTAATATTCCTCATATCTATTGGAGATAAGTTGTAAGCATTGTTGTATATACTATTAATCGGGTAAATGTCAATGGTAATTCTGGTAAGACTCCTTTTGAGTTGTGGTTTGGTTATAAGCCTATTGTTAAATATTTCAAAATCTTTGGAAGTAGATGTTATATCAAGAGAGATGAAGATATTGGCATGTTTGATGCTAGGAGTGATGAAGGAATCTTTCTAGGTTACTCTACTAAGAGCAAGGCCTACCAGTGTTATAATAGAAGATTAAGGAAAATGGTTGAAAGTGCAAATGTTAAAGTTGATGAAGACACTGCTAGATCATCCAGATATTGTGGATATGATTCAAATGACCAACATCATAGTACTGATAATGGAAAGAATAATCATACACAAAATCAAGTTCAAATTGTTTCGGTGAATCAAGAGAATCAAGAAGGAGAAGCTAGTGGAAGTGCAGAAGAAAGAACAAAAGAACCAGAAGTTCGAGAGAATCCTAAAGTTTTGAGGTATGTAAAGTTAAATCATTCTGATAATCTGATTATAGGAGATAATAACAAAGGTGTGTAGAATAGAAGAAGAATTACAGAAGAGTGTTGTTTGATTTCCAAGACTGATCACAACAATGTCAATGAAGCATGTAAAGATGAATATTAGATGGAAGCAATGAAGGAAGAATTGATACAAATAGAGAAAAATGATACATGGATTCTTGTTCCCAAACCTCAGGATAAAAATGTAATTGGATCCAAATGGGTCTTTTGGAATAAGCTGAATGAACTAGGTGAAGCGGTTAGGAATAAAGCAAGACTGGTATGTAAAGGGTACTCACATATGGAAGGTATTGATTTTGAACAAAACCTTTGCCCATGTTGCTAGAATTGAAGCTGTAAGATTATTTATTGCTTATGTTTCTTTTAAGAACTACAAAGTCTATCAAATGGATGTAAATTCAGCATTTCTAAATGGTGAGCTAGAAGAAGAAGTATATGTTGAGAAACCGGATGGATTTCAACTAACTGAAAAAGAAGATATGGTTTGTCGATTGAAGAAAGTATTGTATGGACTCAAGCAAGCCCCTAGAGCCTAGTATGCTAGATTGGATAAATACTTGTTGAAGCTTGGATTCAATAAAGGTACTGCTGGCAGTCATATGTATTTTAAGATGCATCAGGATAAAGAGTTGATTATTGAAGTCTTTGTTGATGACATCATTTTTGAGGGTGATGATGACTTATGTATGAAGTTTGTTGATGAAATAAAAAGTGAGTTTGAGATTTCAATGATTGGAGAGCTAAAATTCTTTTTAGGATTGCAAATTACTCAATTAGACAATGTAATCTTTATATCTCAGTCCAAATATATAAGAGAGTTACTAAATTTTTTTGGTATGGAAGACTCAAAATAAGTTTGTACACCCATGGTAACCGGATACAAGTTAACACAAAATGATGATTCTCCTAAGGCTAATCAAGCAAGATACAGATTAATGATAGGTGGATTACTTTATTTGACTCAGAATAGACTAGACATCATGAATGTTGTATGTATGGTTGCTAGATATCAATTTGATCCAAAGGAATTCCCATGTGACTATTGTGAAGAGAATTTCTAGATACTTGAAAGGGATAGTTGTTTTTGGTCTTTGGTATCCTAAAGATGATGATATTACCTTGAGCACCTTTACTGATGCATATTGGGCAGGAGATCTGGATGACAAAAAAGTACTAGTGGTGGTGTCTTCTTCTTGGGGAAGAAGTTGGTGTCTTGGTTAAGTAAAAAGTAGAATTCCATTTTCTTATCTACTGTTGAGGCAGAATATATTGTTGCTACAAACAATTGCACTCAAGTAATATGGATGAAACAGATGCTGAGAGAAATCAAAATTGAGTATGATGAGCCTATTGCTATATTTTTTGATAATTCCAATGCCATAAATATTTCTAAGAATTTGGTGTTGGATTCAAAGACAAAACATATATCTATCAAATATCACTTCTTGAGAGAAAAAGTGACTGATAAAGAAGTTAGACTGGAGCATGTTCCTACTAAGGAACAGATTGTAGACATCTTTAATAATTCATTGCCTAAGGATAATTTTGAGCATCTCAGATGGAAGTTAGGGGTGATTTCCCCTCCTAATCAGAACTAAGATGCAATTATTTGCATCAATCTGTGCATTCATAGTCATATCTTGATCTGGATTGATGTTGTGGTGGCTGCTACTCAGGGGGAGTAGTTAGATGATTCAGATATGTGGTTCAAAGCTTGTGTACCTTTTCCATTGATGTAAAAGCGGGAGAAGAGAAATGTGAAAAACCCTAGGGGAGAAGAGCAAAACAAAAAGGGAGAAGAGTAATGTAAGGGGGAGAAGAATAGTATGAGAAGAAGGGAAGACTGTTGAAAGAAGAGTTAGTTATGTTGATGGTATTTTTCACATCATGTGTTTCCATCAATACCAAAGGGGGAGATTGTTGGATGTTTTGGTTGTGTTGCTGATATGTGGTTTTCATTGATGCCAACACTTCTAGCATTAATGTTTTGAAGGTTGTCTATGTCGAGGATATTGAGAAAATTATAATAAATATGTTGGAAGATGCCTGTGAAGCTATGAAGTTCAGTGTGGTGTAAAATTCAGTATGTTGGTATTCAGAAGTTGTGCTTTAATAGGTTTGTTGTTGAGCCTATCTATTTTATACTCTAGAATTTTCAAAGGTACGCATCAATATTTGTGCAAGTTATGAGTTTTTGTGTTCCTGCAGTTATTCTTGTTGGAAATAGGTGCCTTAACTTCTGGCTTGTACCTTTGAGAAATACTTGACGGATTTATTTCTTTTCTAGCCTTTATCGCTTTACTATTGGGTGCATCTCTTGGAGGCGTGGTTGCGCGGTTTATCACCTTACCACGAGCCTCTTTCTTTTGGTCCAAAGTTGGGCAGTGTTACCGCCATACCACAACAAACACCTCATTGTTCGGTGGTTGCACGGTGAAGGCTCGTCGGACAGCACAGACGGTTACCACCATACCACGGGGTCTCTCTTCCTCCTTGGTGGTGGTGCGGTTAATTGGGCGGTCGATGTAAATACTTACCTCAATACCGTGAGGGTCACTCAGAGAAGGCACAATGGTGCGGTAGACTATGATGGTTGGCATAGACAATTACCTCCATACCATGGAGGGTTGCACAAGGCTCAGCGGTGGTGTGGCGAAGTTGGCGGACTAATGGTTGAGTGCCTACCACCATACCATGGTGGTCCCATCACTCAGTCACGATGGTGCGGTGTGCGTATTTCCAAACCGTGAAGGCCTTGACGGAGTTGGGCGGTAGCACAGTATACCGCGCTACCGTAAGGATCGATCAATAGGCTTGCAGTGGCACTGTAAGAGGAGTTCGGTGCTTGGATGGCAGGTCTGACTCGATTGTCAAAGCAATGGAAGAGTAACGTTATGACATGTGGTGCAATAAGACTCATTGATTTTAAATCACTATTGTAAATCAACAATTGATTGGTCGATTGCTTAAAGCGGTGAAAGCATTAACTACTATACTCAATTCGGTGGGTGACAAGATCCGATTATGACAAATAGATTTAAATGCAAGGCAACTTGAACAGGAGGAGATCAGATTCATCTATCAAAAGGAAGGTGTATAATTAAGACATCTGATTGGTTGGTTGATGTGTAGAAGTCCGAAAAAACTAAAAATGTGTGATAGTATGTGTTTTCTTTGTATGCTGATATAGCATTGTAACAGAGAAAAATAATAACCTTGAAAGAGGTCTATAAGATGTGTGTCATGCTACTACTATGAGCTAATATCAGAGAGAGAGGTCCGTTAACTTTGTATAAAATCATTTTACTATAATTCAAAGTGATTTCTCTTGGTCTGGTGGGTTTTTTCTCGAAAGGGTTTTCCCACGTAAATCTGGTGTTATCTTTGTGTGTATGTTTTTTAGTTTTTTGTTGCTCTTGTCTTACTGTGTATGTGCATCTCAAACGTATAAAAGTTTAGAAAGAAGGTTTTTGCACTTCTCCTCTGAGGTTTTAGCGTTAGGAAAGCGTATTTCACAACTCTGCTTTTCCTTTCAAGTGGTATTAGAGCCTATCCATTTGTGTTATCCTTGTTAGTAGGGCTGGTTTCTTATGTTAATACTGTTCCAGTGGGAGTTTTACAAAGTTAGAACCATTTTTTGTTTGAGATGGCGAGTACTTCAGGGAGAGTAGAAATTGAAAAAATCAATGGAAAAAATTTTGAGTTGTGGAAACTCAAAATGGAAGACTTGTTGGTGGATAGAGAACTTTGGATTGTTGTATCTGGAACTATGCCATAAAATATGAAACAAGAAGATTGGGATCTTGCAGATAGAAAAGCTAGATGCTTGATAAGACTTAGTCTGTCTGATTATGTACTCCTGAATGTTCATGAGGAGAAGTCTGTAGCTTCATTATGGAAGAAGCTTGGTGATATCTATCAGGGAAAGTCTCTGGTGAATAAGTTATTCCTGAGGAAGAAGTTGTACTCCTTAAAAATAGAAGAAGGAGCATCTGTTGTAGATCATCTGAACTCATTTAATTGAGTGTTTCTTAGTTGGAATCTATGGGTGTGAAGATAGAGGAGGAGGATAGTTGCATGCTTTTGTTATGTTCGTTACCTGACACTTGGGATCATCTTGTAATGGCTATTGGAAGTATGACAACTAATTTCAAGATGGAAGGCGTGGTTGATTTGTTGTTATTAGAAGAAATGTGGAGGAAGTCTTCAGAGATGGCCAAAGACGCCTTTTTTGTTCGAGGTAGATCAAAGGAGAAAGGAAAGAAAAAGGATAAGAAGTTCTAATCCAAATCTAAAAGGAGATCAAAGTCTCCTGGTAAAAATTCCAACGTGAAATGTTGGAACTGTGGGAAGCCATGTCATATCTGAAAGGATTGTAAGGAGAAGAAGAAGAAGAAGAGTAACTCTTCGGATAATGACTCTTCTCAGAGTGATGCAGATGCCTTCATTGCAGCCTTGGTGACTCAGGAATCAGATGATTTTTGGCTGGTTGAATCAGGTGCATCTTTCCACATGATGTCTCATAGAGAGTGATTCACTAAGTACGAAAAGTATGATGGTAGAAAGGTATACTTGGCAAGTGACTCAACTCTAGAGATTGTTGGTCGTGGAAGAGTCAAAATACAATTCCCTGACAAAAGAACCAAATGGATTGGTGATGTACTACACATACCAGGTTTGGCTCGTAACTTACTTTATGTCAGTAAGTTGAATGATGCTGGTGTGGAAGTTTCTTTCTCAAGTAAAGGATGTAAGATGGTTAGAGGCACAATGATGTTGGCTAAGGATGTACGTATTGGCACTTTGTACAAGCTGGATGCACTTCCTATTCAATGTAACAATGTCTATGTAAAGTCAAGAAAAGTTGCTTGTGAAGAGAAGAAGAATAATGCTCCTCTGGATGCAAATTCCTTGGAGGTGAAACTCCCAGCGGAGAAGACCATGTTGTGGCATCATAGACTTAGTCACATAGGTGAGAAAGGTTTAAAAACCTTGAAAAACAAAAATCTTGTTGAAGGGATTTTTGATTGTAACCTTGAGTTTAATTTTTCAGAACACTACATTTATGGAAAGCAACACCATGTTTCATTTTATTCAAGTCCTCATAAATCTTCCAGTGTACTGGATTATGTTCATTATGATGTGTTTGGTCCTGTGAATGTTCCTTCATTATCAAAGTCTAGATATTATGTTTCTTTTATTGATGATTTTTCAAGAAGGGAATTTATATACTTTCTTAAGAGTAAATCAGAAGTGTTCAGTCAATTTAAAGAATTTAAAACTTTGGTAGAGAATAAGACTGGAAGGAAAATTGAATGTCTGAGGATGGATAATGGCGGTGAGTTTTGTTCTACAGATTTCAAAAGATACTACAAAGACCATGGGACTAAAAGGCATAAAACTACACCTTATACTCCACAGCAGAATGGAGTTTTTGAAAGGTTGAATAGGATTCTAATGGAAAGGGCGAGGAGTATGTTGAGAAATGCTGGTTTAGAGCAGAAGTTCTGGGCTGAGGTGTTGGCTACAACATGTTACCTGGTAAATCATTCTCCTTGCTCTGCTCTTATTGATAAAACACCTTTGGAAGCATCTAAGACATATTCGTGTCATTGGTTGTGAGGCATATGCATATGTGTCGAATGAGAAAAGATCTAAGTTGGAGAACAAGGTTGTTAAATGTATCTTCATTGGCTATGGCGTTGGTGTGAAGGGATACAAGCTTTGGAATCCTGATACTAAGAGGGTTTTGTATAGAAAAAGTTTAATATTCCATGAGTTGCAACCTTCAATAGCTGATCCATAGTTAGAGATAGATGAAAGAGAAAAGAAGAATGATGTAGTTGACATTCCTCAAACTCTATAAAAAGAGGAACTACATGGTGTACCTGAAACTGAGGAGAGTTCTAGCAGCTCTAAGAGTTCTAAAGATGAAGAACCACAACCTCAGCTAGTAAGAAGGTCTACACATGAAAAATGACAACCTGATAGGTATGGTTTCTCTATATTGGATTCAAACTATGCCTATGATTTGATTACTAGCACTGATGAGCCTAGGATTGTGAAAGAGGCAATTAATATGTCTGATTCAAATTCTTGGTTGGAAGCCATGAATAAAGAAATGGAATTATTGAAGAAGAATGAAACCTGGGATTTGGTGCCTTTGCTTGAAGGGTGAAAGCCTATTGGCTTTAAATGGGTATTTAAGAAGAAGATTGGTCTAGATGGTAGTGCTAAAAAGTATAAAGCAAGGTTGGTTGCAAAGGGGTATTCCCAGGTAGAGGGAATTGATCATGGAGAAATATTTTCCCCTATAGCTAAGCTAACATCTATCAGATTTTTGTTGTCACTTCTAGTTGCGTATGACTTAGAGATTGAACAGATGGATGTGAAAATAATGTTTCTTCATGGAGAGCTAGAAGAAGAAATTTATATGTCCCAACCTGAGCACTTCGTTGAGAAAGGTAAAGAAATTCGGGTCTACAAGTTAAATAAATATTTGTATGGTTTGAAACAATCACCTAGAATGTGGTACTAGAAGTTTGACACCTTTGTGTTGTCAATGGGATTTGTGAGATCAAAATATGATCATTGTGTATATTACAAATCTGAAAATGATCGTGTGCTTATTATTACACTGTACGTGGATGATATGTTGTTCATAGGAAATAGTAAGACTATGATTTCTGATCTTAAGTCTCAGTTGTCTGCAAAGTTTGAAATGAAAGATATAGGTGCAGCAAGGTATATTTCGGGTATGGAAATAACCAGGGACAGAATGAGTAGAAAGCTTTGGGCTAGCCAAAGTAAGTATGCTAACATTGTTCTTAAGATATTCAGTATGAACGATTGCAAGCAATTAGTTGTTCCAGTTTTGTAGCGAACAAAGCTATTTGTTGAAGATTGTCGAAAATCTACTACCGAGAGGAAGGACATGACCAGGGTGCCTTATTCAAGTGTTGTTGGCAGTTTAATGTATGCAATGGTATATACAAGGCTAGACATTGCCCAAGCAATGGGAGTACTTAGCTGATTTATGGAAAATTGAGGAAGGACACATTGGGATGCTTTCAAAAGAGTGTTTAGATATTTAAAAGGAACTTCTAAATATTCTTTGTGTTACCATGGAAATTTGGTTGGATCACAGAGGACTCTCAACATTCGTGGATTTGTGGATTTTGATTGGGCAGGGGACATTGATAGCAGAAGGTCCACCAGTGGATACACTTTCATGTTGAATGGTGGTGCAATTAGCTGGATGAGCAAGCGACAGGTTGTAGTCGCTTTGTCCACAATAGAGGCAGAATACATGGCAGAAACACATGCCTGCAAAGAATTTTTTTGGCTTAATTGTTTGTGTTCTGATATTGGTTTTGATGTAGGTCAGCTTACTATTTTCTATGACAGTCAAAGTGTCATTTTCTTGGCAAAAAATCTAACTTTCCATGCCAGGACGAAGCATATCAATGTGCAGTATCACTTCATGAGAGATATGGTGGAGGGTGGAAAGGTCTCTTTAGAGAAGGTGGATACTTTGAAGAATGTTGCAGATGCATTGATAAAGCCAGTGAGCACGGAAAATTTTAGATGGTGTGCAAGTTTGATGGGCCTTGGGGCCTATGATCATCAGTAAATTTGAAGTCTAGAGGAAGCCAGTAAGTCTTTGTCAAGTGTGAGCTTGTTGGAAATAGGTGCCTCAACTTTTGGCTTGTACCTCTGAGAAAGAATTGACGGATTTCTTTCTTTTTTGGCCTTTACCACTTTACCGTTGGGTGCATCTCTTGGAGGTGCAGTTGCGCGGTTTACCACCTTACCGCGAGCCTCTTTCTTTTGGTCCGTAGTTGGGTGGTGTTATCACCATACCACAGCGGACTCCTCACTATTTCATAGTTGCACGATGAAGGCTCGTCGGACGACACAAATGGTTATCGCCATACCGCGGGGTCTCTCTTCCTCCTTGGTGGTGGCGTGGTTAACTGAGTAGTCAGAGTAAACACTTGCTTGGTATCACGGGGGTCACTCGGAGAAGGCATGATGATGTGGTAGACCATGACGGTTGGTGCAGATAGTTACCTCCATACCATAGAGGGTTGCACAAGGCTCAGTAGTGGCACGCTGAAGGTGGTAGATTGGTAGTTGAGTGCCTATTGAAATACCATGATGGTCTCATCACTCATTCGTGGTGGTGTGGTGTGCGTACTGCCAAACTGCAAAGGCCTTGATGGACCTGGGTGGTAGCGCGACATACCACGCTACCACCAGGATCGATCGGTAGGCTTGCGGTGGCATGATAAGAGGAGCTCGATGCTCAGATGGTAGGTCTAACTCGATGGTCAAAGCGATGGACAAGTAATGTTATGACATGTGGTGTGATAAGACTTGTTGATTTTATATCATTGTTGTTAATCAACAATTTATTGGTTGATTGCTTAAAGTGGTGAAAGCATTAATTGCTATACTCGATTCGGCGAGTGATAGGATCCGATTATGGCAAATAGATTTAAATGCAAGGTGACTTGGACAAGAGGAGATCGGATTTTCCTATCAGAAGGAAGGTATATAATTAAGACATCTGATGGGTCGGTTGATGTGTAGAAGTCCAAACAGATTGAAAACGTGTGATAGTGTGTGTTTTCTTTGTATGTTGATATAGCATTGTAATAGAGAAAAATAATAACAGTGAAAGAGGTCTGTAACATGTGTGCCATGCTACTGCTATGAGCTAATATCAGAGAGAGGTCTGTTAACTTTGTATGATTTTTTTATACTGTAATACAAAGTGATTGCTCTTGGTCTGGTGGGTTTTTTCCTTAAAGGCTTTTCCCAAGTAAATCTGGTGTTATCTTTGTATGTATGTTTTTAAGTTTTTTATTGCTCTTGTCTTACTATGTATGTGCATCTCAAACATATGAAAGTTTAGAAAGAAGGTTTTTGCACTTCTCCTCTAAGGTTTTAGTGTTAGGAAAGCGTATTCTGTAACTCTTCTTTTCCTTTCAATTCTAGTACTGTAACTGATGTTTCTAAAAGAACATAATGTAATTCTGGTAATTCTAGTTTTTGTGTATGCTCCTGCGATGTTCTTTGATGTTTCTAGATCATGCTCTATCATTGTTGCATGTCTGCATTGATTGGTGTGATTGTGATCAAATATTTTTCTATTGTGTGTTCGGATTTTCATGTTCTTGGCCGACATGATGGTTGTAGCATGTTGTGAATCCTCATGGATTAATCTTTCAATGTTTGAAATGTTCAAGGATGTTGTTTTAGGTCTTCATTATGTTGTGACCAACTTTGGTTGGTGCATATTGAGATTTGTTCATGAATTGGGCTGATAGTTTGTATTCGTTTATTCTTTTATTTTTGGCAGACAAAGTTGTTGATGTAATTCCATGTAGCGGATAAGTAAGAGTGATTGTTTCTTCATTTTGAAGTGTGTGAGATGTGTATGTAAGAAGCGTGAATGTGAAATATATGAATAGAGATCATATCATTCGATTGCAGAGTAGAGTGTGAAGAAGTTTGAGTGAAGTGTGAAGAAGTGTTTTTGTGCCTAACTGAAACTATCATCAGGCTTTTGAAGAAGCTAATTTCTCAATTCAACCTCTTCAAATGTATTTAATCTGAAATTTTTATGTAAGATAGTGAGTCTTCTTGAGTAGTGAGCTCTAGGCAATGTGCTTGAATGCATGTGCATTCCTTATTCATTTTCATTATACTTTTAATAGGGTATAACTTGTGGATTAACCTCCACCGTGGTTTTTCCCCTAGTAGGGTTTCCATGCAAAAATCTTGGTGTTATATGTGCTTCTGATGTGTTGTTGATTCATGCTTTCACTGTTATTTATCAGATCTGAGATTAAAGATTAATAAGGTTAAATAAGTGTTAAATTTTGTGACAATTGATTCACCCCCCTCTCAGTTGTCTATTCTTGTTTTGCCAGCATAGTAAGTCATTATCAGTAAGTCTTCACCCAGATAAATCATCTTGGGGTGTGTGCTCCCCTTTCTTTGCTAGTTGGCTCAATAGTGGCATTTTCTTTTCTTTAAAACTAGAAACCAAAAACCTAAGGTTCTATTGCAAATATTTTTTTAATCAATTTGGTCCTACTTGAACCTGGTTCTAGGTCTCCCTTTGCAACTAGTTCTCATGAACTCGATAGGTAAAAGTCTCACTTCCCAATAATCTTTTTAAGGTCTAGTGTCGAATGATTCAAATCTCTTTTGATTGTAACTTGTTAAGTATCCAAAGATGACATTTCTTATAAAGCCTTTGCCTCGTAAGAGTTGAAGTGACATGTAAGTGTGACACATCAAATTTTTGCATCATCTTCTTTTCTAATGGTGGGCCCCACACAAAAACCAAGGTGTTCATGATTTGAACCCTAATCCACTATGATTGCACTTTTATTCAGGAAAATTAATGTATTGTTAAAGGAAATTAATGAAGGCGGTGAACAACACATGTAATTGGCACCACCTCATGCATGCATTTTCTTTCTTAACACTCTACCTTGCATCATATTGTTCACCTATAAGGACATTGAAGAATTAAACCCAAGATTATGGTGTGCAAAGAGAGGTAAACCTCAAGAAGTTGAAGAACACAACTACCAAGGGTTTTGAGATTGCATTCAAAGAAAAAATCATATTACCAGCAAAACTAGGTATGCTTCGAATAATCAAAATTATGTTAATTTTTCTATGCATGCATGTTTTAGGATAAATGGTGTTTCCCCTAGTTTGGTAATTAAAATGTTGATTATTTTGAAATAAATTTAACCTAATTGTATATTGAAATTTTTATGAATTATTGAAAATGAATGGTTAGATTTAACCCTAACACACACACAAGGCACATGTCTACTAATAATGCATGAAACCTAGGAAAATATGGGCACTTCTAGAAGGAGGCCAGATGAGGAATCAAGCACCATGTTTTGTAGGTCGTATCAATTAGCGAGATAATTACACACTCATCCAGGATGGTTTAATGACACTAATTTTGTCACATAGATTCGATAAGAGAATGCTTCCCAATGCACAAAGAATATTATTGCAAGTGGACTGTATTTGGCAGGAGGGTTTCCACTAGCAATGGAAGCCCCTAAACTAGTAATGAAATGTATGAATTGGTATGACCCAAACAAGAGGGTTGTTGAGAAACAAGGGAGAGTCTATGTAGACCTCTCTGTAAAAGGGATTGTATACACAGTTTGGGCTCCCCACATTTATCCAGATGAATCCATTGGATATGAAAGTCCTAAACACAACATACTTGAGTGCAAAAGAATAGAATAGAAGATTTATTAATGCAACATGGTGCTAGGAGGAGATTACCAAGAAAAAGAGATAAATCTTGAGGTCTATGTTTATTCAAGATGTCCAAGACGTCATAACCCTATTCAGCAAGATAACTAGACTCGGAGATGCCAAAAAATTTGAACCTTGGATGTTCGAGCTCATAACAAAAATAATGGAAGGACCTGTACAAATTCACTAGGGAATTTTCATTAGTGAAAGACTCCATGAAAATTTAATGATGTTCTCAGACACCCTATGGTTTTCTATGTCTTCTTATGTGTTTATTCATGTGCTCTAAGGGAAAATATTCAAGGATTGAAAAAAATTGGTACCCTGGGCAGAGAACAATGGAATAATTTGATATATGCTTATGTACCTTAGATCACTATTCACCAATATCAGGAGCATTACTATAGGGTTAATGGTGTGTTTTCTATGAAGCTAGTAAGAATAATGGAAGGAAAAAAAGCCAAAAAAAATTATCTAGTAGCATAGAGTGTCATTCAGTTGGTTGAGGGTTGGTGCATTCAATTTCCTACATTCACCAACAAGAGGGTGGAAGGATTGAAAGGATACCCCTTAATGCTACCTAGATATCCAATGAAAAAAATGTTTTTATTAGAATTGGTGAGACAGATGAAACCTTCTCATGCCCTTTTCTCACAAGTACACAAGAAATTTTCTATTAAATTCCCCATCACAATCAAGAATTATAAACTTGTTGTGGCTAAAAATGCTAATAAAAGTGAGGAAGAGTTGAGGATGTATAAGTTGGATTCCTTTACACTCCGACGAAAGAATTATGATCCAGAGGGAAACCTTGCTAGACAAATAGGCAATAAGTATGCTCATGTTTATGATTTAGAATATTTTTGGCATAATTATGATGAGGTGCATTAGGTAAGGAAGCGATCATATCAAAGTTTGTCATTACAAGTAGCAAGGCTTCTGGAACTCAATGATATTCTTGAATAGTTAGATATAGATGACAGAGAATTATTGAATCTAATTTATGATACAAAAAATATTTATGATGAATCTATCCCAGACCCAAATTATGCAAAGAAGGAAATAGTAACCATTATAGATATTTCTAAGCAAGCATTGACATACACTCAACAATGGATTTGTGGTTATAGTAAAGCATTAAAATAAGTTGTGATCAAGCTCACATACCTAATATGAAGAAGACGCAATTAGAAGATGACCTAGGGTATGTTGAGACTACTAAAAAGAAAAGAAAAGTTGGAAAAGTAGAGGCATCTACACATGTTGAGGAAATAATTCTTGATGCTTCAAGTCAAAAAATTCTCGTGATGCCAGCTAGCCAACGTAAAGAGATTGTGGCTAGTTAGGTCAATGTAACAATAAAGCCTAAGGTGGCATTTTCTTCCATGGTAAAGCCAAAAGTTCAACCTATGACTGATGAAGAGGCGAGAATGAAGACACACACTCGTGCTAAGACAAGGCCTACCTCCCAAAAATTTGTAGATATATTTACCTCTCCACCTTCAGTTAATATGATAGCAACTAGAAAAACACTAGGAAGGACTCTTGTAATTCAAGAGAAACGTCTTGAGTTAAATGAAGAAGAAGTTAGAGAATAGTGGGAGAAGCTGACTGCCATGATGAAATAATTTAAAGAAAAAATATCTAAGGAAAATCCCATGGTGTAGCTAGTAGTGGAAGAAGTGTCAAATATAGAGTCAAATCCTATGGATAAACAAGAAGAAGATTTTATAAGAGGATCATTCAGCCCACAAATGGGAAACCTTGAGAAAATTGATGAAAGAAGAATAGGGGATACTAGGTCAAAACCCCATTGATAATATTGGTAATGAGGATACATAAATGATGATCAGCTTCCACAAGGAAGAAGTAAAGATGATGTTAAGAAATTGCAAGCCTCTAAGAAATTAGGAGAGGGTCGGGTTGAGAGTGAAAATGTAAAGCCTTCACAAACATTGGGTAGTGAAGTAAGAAATGAGGAGAATCTTGATGTTTCAAAACAACAAGAAAGTGATGCCCCGAGGACCAATGTTGAACACATGTTAGGACAAGAGAATATAAGTCTCAAAAAGGAAGAGACATTGATAAATCAAGATAATCCGAAATTTGTGCTAGTGGTGATAGATGATGTAAAAATTCTAGAAGGTGTGAGATGCAATGTTGATAGTTCAAGAGGAGAATTTTTTGAACATGCAATTTATTAGGAACAAAGAAATATTGAAGAGGCAAAACAAAACGAAGAAGCACCTGACTGATTAGTTAGGGAAATCACTCCACCATTGGAGGTGGAAGTGATGCCTCTAGATCTCAGAATTTTAATACAAGTAGAGATCCCTAAACCTAGAGGTAGAGGAAAGATAGGGCATGTTATGAAGATGAATGCAGTGGAGGGAGAAATATCCAAATAGCTACTCCAGTAGGAGATAAGAGTGACCATGAAATAACACCTAGGGATTACAGGGTAACAATAATCAATGTTGGGAATTCATCAAGGGGACAGGAATTAGAAGAAATGAAAGTGAATTTAGAGATAATTATTGCTAGGGTAAAAAAGAGTAAACAAAATAAAAGAGAGCTAAAGGAGTGGATTTACTTCCTGGAAGGTTTTATCAAGTCATTAACCCAATCTAATCAAGCATGGACCGGATTGCCTCAAAATCCAGTACTTATGTCTAAGGAGCAAGTAGATTCCATTGCAGTGCTTTGCCATAAATTAAGTGTATTTGAAGAATGGATGGAGTACTTGGAGAGGCAAGGAGAAGAGTTAATTAAGGATGTGATTGGGAAACATAAGGAGGCATACCATTGGTGTGAAAAGTATAAAAGACTAGAAGGAGAATGTCAATTTCACCAAGAACAAACTGATGCAGAAAGGCAAAAGCTAAAATCTCCTATTTAGACAGATGTTCAAGAGTTGGTGAATGAAAGGATAACAATGAAATAGGAGGATATTTGAGAAGTGGAGAAGACAAGTAATTTGGGAAAGTGACACTTTGCTATAGTGTGTAGAAGGATTTGAAAAGGTCACTGGAAGATGCAAGAAGTTGATTGATAGAGATGAAAGCTTTATTGAAATGTTAGCACAACAAAGTTGTGATCCTTGTACATTAGGGAAGGGTGATAAAGAGGTAGAAGCTTTCAAGAGTGAATAAGGACCATATTCATTCATTAAGTCAGGAGGTTATAAATGAAATTATAAAGTGCAGGAATGTTATGCTTAAATATGAAGCAAAAATGATGTAGAGGAATGAAAACATCATTCAAATATCAGAGGATTATGCTAGGCTTAAGTACAGTTGGAAAGTGATTCAAGGAGTTTCAAAGGAGTGTATGCATCAAGTTTTGGTTTATTTTCTAGAGTATTAGCAGATGAAAAGCGTAGATGATTCTTTGGACCTAGAGTTCAATGAAGAAGAATAGATAGTCGGATACCGAATGTTGGAGGTTTTATACATCAATATGGTTTTGAGATAAATTGTGTAGGTTTGTTCCTAGTCCTGGTGAAGGTGTCTAGTTCTAAAACTTTTGAAGAGTATTGATAATCTTGTTTTATGCAAAGTATTTTTGAACTGGAACCTGAAGTTGAAGATTTTTGTTGATAAGAAGTCAAAATTTTGGCTTTGCCTAGAATGTTCTGACGACAACTATCATCTATCATGTGCTACATTTTAATTTTTTCTTATGATTCTCTTTGATGGACTAAGTTTAAACTCTTTAAGGCCTTGTTTCTATAAAAGGATGTTTACAAAATTATTTTTATTTTAAGTTCAAAATTTGTGGATGTCGAAGAACCAAAAAACAATCAAGTTTTGATCTTTTTCGTATTTTTTCTTCCATTCTAGATTAAGAACTTGTATGTTTCATTAGAAGTTAATCAATATCATAGCTAATTTGAAAGCTATTTCCTAATATGAAATCTTATGTAGCTATTTTTTTGTTCCTATCAGACAAGATTGTTTTTCACTATTTAAGGGTGCATACTGACACTATCCAGTGGCAAATAATCCCTCTTTTCTTTAAAATCTTGCATCATTCTATGCCTAGAAGTGAAGCAATCTGGTGACATATGGAATTGTTAGCTCTAGTTTGGTTATTTCTTGAGGCATGCATTGATAATACTTGGGAGAAATTTTACTTTTTTAGTAATTTTTTATGCTTTATTTTAGAATAAATTTTTTAAGTTTAGAAAATATTTCAAAAAAGTGATGAATGCATGGAGTTTTATAGAAAATCCTCTAATTCCATGATATTGTTGAATCATTAAACCTAAATCTACTTAGATAAATGCAATTTGTTTGAATTTCATGAAATATTGTTGAAAATTTGTTGATTTCATGAAGTTGTTGAATGATTGGACCGAGATTATTTCATATATTTATCATACCTTCCAAAGTTGTAAAGATTATTACCCCTCATGTGTAAAAGAAGTATCACAACAAACCCTAAGTGAACCTAGTGCATCAAGACTTGACATAAATGATCCTTGGGATTAAGCTTAGTTAGCCTAAGATTTAGGTTGTCATGGTGCAATCTTTCAAGAAAGATAGGTTCCCACAGTGTGTCTGTGATAATTTTATATGTCTATCGGTTTGTGACTAAAATTTGCGTCAACAAGAATGGTGCTAAAAGGAGGGGCACAATCCTTTTAGTTTCATTAGGAAGGAAGCTAGAGTCACTAGGTCCTAGTTTAGCGATCCTCATGTGACATTAGTCGAACTAAGTAGTCATACGTCATCTAGATCCCAAGGGTCAATAAGTGCAAATATGATACCAAAAAATATGACTATTTTTATACCACCCCTTCATGCAGTGATGTCTTTCTTTAATGTAGAGTCACCGATTCAATTTTTTGTGTATAATGATCTTCCAAAGACTCTTCACAAATTGTGTCCTAAGTATTATCTTCACAAAGATGTGAAAGAGCATATCAGTATCTTTAAAGATACATGTTTCATAGCAAGGATACAACATGAATATTGTGTATGCGGGTTGTTCCCTTACACCTTGAGTGATGGACTTTACCAGTGGTACATTAACTTACCCTGTAATTTTTTCAAGAGATGGCAAGATATGGAGAGTCAATTTTTAGCCAAGTTTAGAAACCTGGTTGATCTTCCCTTGTTGTATCATCAGTTTTCTCAAATCAAAAGGTTCGATGGTGAACCTAAAACTACTTTTAATGGCAGGTTTCAAAAGGCTTATTATAGGTTGCAAGCACCTTATGTAGTGGATAATTTTCCTATCATTGTTGTTTACTATATGGTAGTAGATACTTTAACTACTATGTTCATGAAATGAATGGAAAATCCTCCTACTACCCTAATTGAAGCCTATGTTGAAGTTGTAAGTGTAAGTCTAGAAATGAAACACCTCATAAGTGGATCATCTATAAATGGAAGAAATGGATTGAATAACTATCCCATTTCAATTGAGAACAAAGTTCCATTAAATCACCCAATGGATCCTAATTATTTTCCTTCAGTGGTCCAAAATGGGACATTTCCTCAAAATAGTTTCTTTCAACTAGAAAATAGTCAAGCTCTAGTCCCACACCCTGGTCCAAATATCATAGAGTTGCATCCTAATGGAAATTCTTTCTTCTCACAGACTCAAGAGAAACAAAGAGTCAAAACCTTAGAAGATAAAGAAGAGATTAAGGAAATCATAACTTAACTTAAAAGATTAACCACGGAGGTTACACAATTAAGAAATAAAAAAATTTACTCTCAGAGTAATAATCAAAATTTGCAAAGTTGAGAATACAATGCTCCTAGACCACCTAGACCTTGGAACACGTGACCAAATAATGGAGGAGTATCCACACCTTTAGATAATGTTAATTCCTCTGATGATAAGTCTACATCAAAGGTAAACTTGGTTGAATTTGTGATGAACAATTGGTGTCAAAATCCATAATACAAATGCTTATTCAGAATTAGATTGTCCACAATTTAAAACTGTGTTAGATATTTTTCTAGTTGCTAGGCATTATAATGACCAGTGTAACTCTCACTCACCCCAGGGGAATGGGTTAGTTCTAGTGGGATATGAGTCCCCTTTAGTTCTCGAAAGTTATGAATTCTTTAAGTCACTTGTTGTTGCTAGGAGTCATACTTATGAACAAGAAGGAGATAGTTTAGTCATGACTCTACAAACCTACATGTTTCCTCATCAAGATGAAAATGAACTCAGGATGAAGATGACAAAGATCATGCTTTCCAATAATATCATAAGGGACATAGCTACAACTTGAGAAGTAATACCAATGATGGAAGTAGATTCAAAGGGCCTTTGACCATGTCAATCCTATCTAATAACTTTAACACTCCAATGGATGATAAATCAAGTAACACTCCAAGGTTACCTAAGGTAACCTCTCAATATAACTCACCAAATGTTTCGTAGAGTGGAAAAGAAGAACCCATTGATCAAAATAATTTAACTAATTATTTGGTAGAAGAAATCAAAAAGGTAAAAATCAACCTCTATTTATCAGAATTTCTCAAAACACTTGTGATGAGGAAAGCTTTCTTGAATACCTTAGAAGATTTTCCCAAAGAAAGCATGCTTAGTAAAGAAACACAGGTGAAGGATAACTATATTAAGGAAAAAGACAAAAATATAGTCCCTATGGCGGATGCACAAGTAGCCTTTTATAAAGGAAAAATAGAATCCCCGCCATTTTTTCTCACACTAAGAATATTTGGTAAAAATCTCCATAACTGCTTAGTAGATTCTAGAGCATCTACCAACGTGATGCCTTTGTCCATATGTCAGGCTCTAGGTTTAACCACAAAAAATTCCCTAAAGAAAGTTACTCAACTCGACAAAACTGAGGTAAATGTAGTCAAGGAATTAACCAACATTCATATGCAATTAGCGGTGGATCCTTGGATTTAGTATTATAGTAATATTCAAGTTGTTGAGATACCAGATAACTACAAGATGATATTGAGTAAAGACTGTTCAAAGACTTTGAACATATATATGGCCACAAACTTCTCATATATGTGGTTTGCTTGGAAAGGAGTCCCTAATTAGATTAGGTTTGAGAGAGAGTTGTGCATGAAATAGATGATTACTAGTTACAATAAAAAAAATGAAGTTATATACATAGTTGTAGAACCAAGAGTATATGGAATTAGAATTTTTAGAGTTAAAATAGAAGAATATTTCATGTGTAATGTTGAAAAGCATAACCAGATAACTCCTGGAATGGATATGTTAGTCAGATTAGATTATAATTCTTCCAAAGGAGAAGATAGACGCTTAGAAAAATTATGGAAGAACATTGCTAAAGAAGCTTGATAAAGCAAGAAAACTAAAGATTCACTAAAAATTTAATTGTTGCAGGGTTGGTGTAAGTTACACAATTCTGCACATTTAGAAGAAAATTGTGTGATGTGCTTACAAATCATTCGTGGGTGATCCCACAATACTAGTTTACAATTTTTGGCCAAACTTGACACTAAACTGATTTTTTCTAGCTAAATCTTCACTTTCAGGCACCTATAGTGACTAAACCGTAAGGAATTTGAAGATGATGCAAACAAGTGATTTGTGACATTTTGTCCGTAGATTTTAAATATATTTTTTTAAAAAAAATTGAAATCAAATTGCACTTATTTTTCCATCTCCTTCAAAAACAAGTTTTGTTTTTAGTAAACAACATTTTTGAGGAGTGATGCTCACGGTATACAACATAACTTTTTTTCCATGAAGGATAAATTTCTAATTTTTTTGAATCTTAGATTTGTAACTATGATATCTAGCTCTTTCATTTGGTTTCATATGTTATATTCAATATTTTTTCCTTAATCAAGTTTTGAAGTCAAACCAATTACAATTCAGACATAGGCGGACTGTATACAACGTAATTTTTTTTGTATGTATCGAAATTAAATTTTTTTCTTTGTTGGATCAAGGATTTCGATATCTAGTGCATTGATATTTTTCAAACAAAAATTGATAATCTACTATTTTTTCACATGTGCAGAACATAGAGCTTGATTTTCGATGAAAAACCTACATTCATAAGAAATAAAAAATAAATATAATAATAAAATTAAATTTATTTAAAATTATAATTTTTGGGAAGCTTATAATAAGGACTACATACTTACAAAAAATAAATTTTAAATGAATTAATTTGATCCCCCAAAAGGTAAATCAAAAGTGGTTTTTTATCAACATTTTGATAGGTGTAAAGGAGACTCTGTTATAGGTATGGTTTAAAACTAGCGGGGTTCTATCCATGGAGATTTGATCTAAGGTGGTTTGATTAAACCCTCTTCAATTGGAATCCTTCAAATGGAACTTTTTAAGGCTTAAATTATAATATTTTAAAAAAATATGTGATTTCAGCAAAAATCAAAATCTCCCAAAAATTGTAAACCGACATTGTGGGATCACCCTCAGAGAATTGAAAGTCAACACTATCTAGAAAATACTACTCTTAACAGGCCTAGGACTGAAACACTTGATAAATCTCAAAGTTGCTAAGGATCAAACTTGGACCCTTAGGTTTGATAGGTCAAAAGCGAAAAAAAAAGGAATTGGAGTTGGGGTTGAGCACATTAGTCCCGAAGGTAAGTCTTTTCTTGCTTCTTATAGATTACAATTTTAATGTACTAACAACATGGCAGAATATGAAGCTCTCATCCATGGTTTGGTGCTTGTGATAAAAAAATAAAGATAAGATTCTTAAGGTTTTTGGTGACTTGGAGTTGGTGGTCAAGCAAGTTCGAAAAAAATGTATTTGTCATTATAAGTTCTTGTCCAGCTATCGACACCAAGTGTGAGACTTGATAGAAGATTTTGGTGTCTTTAACATCACTCACATCCCACAAAGGTTCAATCAGAGAGTAGATGCTCTAGAACCATTAGATGCTTCTGATTTGAGAAGGTTTATTATTGAGTTGGTGCAGTTAGCCACAGTTCTTGACAATATTATTAATTTGTAGGTGTTCAAAGATGACCATCATATATTAGAACTCATCACTAATACTGGTATCTTTGAAGCATAGATAATTGAAGAAATGGATTGCCTGAATGATGAAATTCAAGATGAAGAATTAGCTCAAGTGAAAGATAATAATATTCCAAACGAGATAATTGAGCTAGAAAGACTATTTGATGTGGATTAGATAGTTCGGCAGAAAGACCTACCTAAAACTGATAGATGACACTCTGAATTATATAATATGAATATTGAAGAAGATATGAAGAATGTGTTTATAAGGAAGGTATGTACTAAGGAGGAATGAAGAAATATTGCTCAGGCACTTAGATATTATTGGAAAGTTATAGCGTGGACATATGAATATTTGAAGACTTATGACACTTCCATCATTACTCATACAATTTTGTTAAAGTCTGATGCAAAGCCTCTCTAGCAAAAACAATGGCCTATAAATGCACTCCTGGAACCTTTGATTCAAAAGGAAGTAAAAAATCTCTTCTCAACCCGGATAATTTTTCCCATCAAACATTCTACGTGTGTGGCAAATCTAGTGCATGTCAGAAAGAAGAATGGAGATATACAGTTGTGTGTGAATTTTTGAAATCTTAATAAGGCATCTGAAAAAGATAATTACCCCTTGCCTTCGTTGGAAAAAGTGCTACAAATTTTTAATGGTTCATAGATGATGTCCTTCTTGGATGGATTCTCTGGGTATAACCAGGTAATGGTCGTGAAGGAGGATTGGATGAAGACCACTTTCACTACAAAGTGGGGAACTTTTGCTTACAGAAGGATGTCATTTAGATTAATAAATACCAGGGCCACATTCAAAAGAGCAATGGATTATGCCTTCTGAGATTTTATAGGCAAGTGCATTATTATATACATGGACAATCTTACAATATTTTCTAAGAACAAAGGAGATCATGTTTGTGATCTTAGAGCACTATTACAAAAGTGTGAAACTTACACAGTTTCATTGAATCCTAAGAAATGCATTTTTGGGGTGGTTGAAGGAAATTTGTTGGGACACATTATTTTCGAAAGAAATATGTCAATAGACCTAAATAGAGTGAGTGACTTACTCAAGCTATAGCCCTTGGGAAATAAGAAAGAATTGAATTCATACTTCGGTAAGATCAATTTCATCTAAAAATTCATCACCAAATTTTCCAAGATAGTGAAACCACTCAATGATATGTTGAAGAAAGATGCAAAGATCAAGTTGACAAGTGAGGCTAAGCTCACCTTCAAAAATATGAAAGCTACAATCATGAAAGCACTAGTGTTGGTAAGTCTAAATTATATTAAACTGTTTTATATTTACTCTTTTGCTTCTAGTCATACATGTGCAACAACATTGACACAAAGGGGTAAGAACAAAGAAGAAAAGACAATTTCTTTCATGAGTGCTCCCTTTAAAGAGGCGGAGCTAAGATACATGGATATTGAAAAACAAGACTTTGCTTTGGTTAAGGTAGTAAAAAAAAGTTGACACTACATTCTCATAAGTATATTCAAGGTGATTGTTCCCTATGTCATAGTAAAAATGCTACTAATGTAGAGTGAGCTTGGAGAAAAGAGAGCCAAATGGGTCACGATCCTGCAAGAGTTTGATTTAGAGATTATACCCATGAAGTTGGTTCATGGGCAAGCCTTAGTTAAATCCATTGTTGATATTGATCTACAAATCTCTAGCTAGTAGTATACTGTGGATGTACAAGACCAAGATGATTGGTATTTAGATATATGGTACTATCTGATTAGTAACAATTTCCCTGATCATGCCAAGGAATCAAAGAAGAGCCCTAAAGATTAAAGTCCAAAGTTACATGACTAAAGGAGGGGTTTTGTTCAAGAGAAATCATGAAGGAATTTATTTGAGATGTTTGAATAAGATAGAAGCGAGTGAAGTGATGTAGGAATTACATGAAAAATTTGGTATAGCTCATGGAGCACCTTTGGCTACTGCACACCTCATCTTGAGAGCTAGCTATTACTAGCTGACTATTTTCAAAGATACCTATGAGCACGTAAAGCACTGTTACACATGTCAAACTGCTACAAATAAAGGAAGATTTAATGCTCAACCATTACAGACGATGATGGAGATGTGTCCTTTCTTACAATAGGGATTAGACTTCATCGGTACAATTAATCCTCAGTCATTCACAGGTCATAGATTTGTGTTGACCACCATCGATTATTGTACTCAGTGGACTAAAGTGTGCCACGTTAAATAATGCACCTCAAAGGTGGTAATTAGATTCTTAGAGAACATTATTACCAGGTTTGGAGTACCGTATGCTCTGGTATGTGATAATGGCCCCTCTTTTTCCTCATTGAAATTTTCTAATTGGACATTTGAATATAGTATAACATTGAAATTCACATCTAATTATTACCCACAAGAAAATGAATTAGCAGAATCATCAAACAAGAACCTGCTAGATATAATTAGGAGGTTAATTAAAAAGAATCCTAGATAATGACATTCTCTATTGAAATTTTCCCTTTGGGTAGATCGCACTAGGATGAAATCCGCATTGGGAAATTCTCCTTACCACTTAGTCTATGGGATAGATCCTATATTACCTATAAATTTTAAAATCCCTACTTGGAAATATGCCTAGGAATACATTGGATTAGATGATCATATTGAATCTCGGTTGTTGCAACTGATGCACCTAGATGAAAAACATATCAGAGCTATAGATCATTTTTATAGGCACTAATCTATGGTAAAATAGTGGTTTGACAAAAGGGCTAGATTGAAATTTTTTAGAATATCTAATTTAGTCCTATATTGGGACAAATCCCATGAGTGTAAGGGTGAACATGGTAAGTTTGACAAGCTACGGACTGGCCCTTACCAGGTATCTAAAACCTTAGGTGACAACACTTACAGGCTTAAAAATTTAACTAGAGAGGATGTGTCATTGTTTGTCAATGGACAATTCTTGAAGTATTACTTTCAAGATTAGTGCAAGTTGCATGCTCTTGTTGTTAATGTGTAAATAGTCTCTTTTTATAAATAGTTTTTGTTTTGTTTTTCATTTGGGGGTTTTTGGTGCTTTCTTTTGGTTTGTTTTCTTTTCTGGGTTTTGTGTTGTGGAGATATACAGTAGTTAGCAACCTTTGAAGGTGGTCAAAATAATAGAACATCAATTCTATAAATCTAATTCATACTTTGACTGAAAATAATCCTTTAATTATAGATGATTGGTGAATTATTCGGATTCATTTACTTTAGTTTGCATAAGTCATTCAGTTGATGTTGAGCTACAAACGCCCATACTTAAATAATTCTACTGAATTTGAGATAGAATTTGTTTACATTGGGTGAAAAATCAAAAGGTGACCTTTGCTACTACCGTAATTCCCAACCTAATAGTGGGATTCATTGCCTGCAAGTTAAAGTAAAAGAGCTTACAAAGAAATATCAAATGAAAAAATAAAAATGAATATCAAAAGAAATATCAAAAGAGAAAATTCAACTATTTAGGCTATCCAAATATCTCTACCAGGGCTATAGGAATTTCAATGGAAGTAGAGCTATGTTTGGGGGAGTTACAAAGATAACCTTGTTGGGGCTATAGACACTTGACTGGCAACAAGGCTCTATCCAAGGTTGGCTTAAAAGGAAATTACCAAATTATGTAGGTCAATGCAAATGTCTGCTATGCTCTGAATTTATTGTAGTAGAATAAATCAATTGCACCCTTTGAGCTCAAAAAAATTTAATCTTGTATGGTGGCTAAAGTAAAGATGGAATACCAAAATGTGGGTCTGATCGTTTATAATTTAAGGACTACAGAAAGCTGAAGTATGGTTGTTAGGTCTAGAATTGACTTTCTATTGTTTTTGTTTGGTTTTCTTGGTTGTTAGTTGGGTGATCCCACAATACTGGTTTACAATTTTTGGCCAAACTAGACACTGAACTGTTTTTTTCTAACTAAATCTTCACTTTCAGGCACCTATAGTGGTTAAACCATGAGGAATTTGAATATGATGCAAACTAGTGATTTGTGAAATTTTGTCTATAGATTCTAAATATATATTTTTTAAAAATATTGGAATCATATTACACTTGTTTTTTCATCTCCTTCAAAAACTAGCTTTTAACAGTAAACACCATTTTTAAGGAGTGATTCTTACCGTATACAACATAACTTTTTTTCTATGAAGGATAAAATTCTATTTTTTTTGAATTTAGATTTGTAACTATGATATCTAACCAGTTCATTTGGTTTCATAGTGTTTTATTGAATATTTTTTCCTTAATCAAGTATCAAAGTCAAACCAATTACAATTCAGACATAGGTGGACCATATACAACATAAATTTTTTTGTATGTATTGAAATTCATTTTTTTTTAGCTGGATCAAGGACATCAATACCTAGCTTGAACATATTTTTCAAAATTTTATTTTGATAATCTGCTATTTTTCCACATGTGCAGAACAAAGAGCTTGATTTTCAGTGAAAATCCTATGTTTAATCAAACTAAAAAACAAATACATAATAAAACCAAAATATATTAAAATTATATTCGATGGATAGCTCATTTCATGGACTACCATCATCTAGCTGGGTCTGTGAAGTCTCCTCCATTTTCATCCTCAACTCAAGCTTCCAAGGGAAAAATTCTATAGAAATTTAATGCCAGAGGGGGAGAAGGGAGAAAAAGGGGGGTTTGAATGTGTTGGAAGAATGAAGAAGAACACATAGATCTTAATGTAGCTTTTTTTTTCATTAATGTCACCATGATATATGAGTTGCAACTGCAAGTTCAAAGTTAATTTTGATCTGGTATTCTAAATTGGTATGCAAGAATGTCCTTCGTTATTCTGGTTCGCAATTCCCCTTCGGTCTTGATTGCATTTTGTTATTAGGTCCAACTCTGGCTGACCTAATAAGTAGTTGAAGTTGTAATGGATTAAACTTTGTATTGTGGATGTTTGTGTGACCCTTCTACGGTCGAAGCCGACATGATGTAGCATACTACATGCTTGAATTGTTTTTGGGAAGATTGTGTATATGCTTGAAGTTAACAGTTATCATTTTGGTGAATATGTAGTGCGTCTAATTAGGCCAACCTAATTGATGCTTGCGAACAAGTCAAATATATATACATGATAGTTTGGAGATTGAATGTGTGTGTGGTTTTGGTGGATTGAATGTGAATGCAAAAAAGAGTGAATATTAGTCTATTGGCATGCAAATTCTTTGAGCATCAAAGGAACTGAATCTACACTTGTGAGGTGTAACTTCATCAGTTCATTCTTTGGATGTAAGCCATTTTGTTACTATATCTTTTTTAGGCAATGAGCCTCTCTTTTGGATAGTGAGTACTTGCAGTGATTAACTCTTTGTAATATCTTATAATTGGTTATACTATATTCTGAGTTAACCCTCACTGTGGTTTTTCCCGTTCTGGGTTTTCCACGTAAAAATCTTGATGTTCATGTGTTGTTTGTTTTCTTGTTCTGATGATGCCTCTACTTATCTTAACTGTTATATGAATTGGAATAATTGGATGGTATTTGTTTAATAATTTTAAGAAGATACTGATTCAACCCCCCTCTCAGTATCTTGGGTATTCAACAATTTGTATCAAAGCTTGGTTCCTCTGAAGAAGCCTAACAACTTGAGGAATATCTTGAAGATTGAACAAATGGATGATAAAGAATAACTTCAAATAGCCCTTGATGATATTGAAAAATCTGAAAATGAAAACATAGATCTGAAAGAAAATATTTATGAGGCAAATGAATGCATCCAAAAATTGAAAGAGCAATTGAAGAAATTCAAAGAAAGACACAAAGAAGTTATTTAGCAATTAAAACATGCAAATGAAGAGATTACCAGACTGAAGGTGCAAGTGGAGGAAAAGGAGAGAATTGAAGAGTGTTTGAATGTTTTAGTGTAAATAAATTTTGATGAATGCTCTAGGCTTGAACAAGAAGTGGTAAACCTGAGAGCAAATATGGAAAAAGGAAAAGTCTGTGAAGATATTTTTAAGTCAAGCTCGACCAGGCTTGATGAATTGATTGCGAGACAAAAAGCATCTAAAGACAAAAGTGGATTGGGATTAGAAACAGGTGAAAGCTCGAAAGATTTGGACAATCAAAAGACTCAAGGTAAAGAAAACAAACAAGAAATCCAAGAAGAAGACCGCCTATTAGACACCCAAATGCTCAAAGGTATCCATATTTCAATGGCATTTGTTTTTCATGCAATAAATTTGGTCACAGGGCAACTTAGTGTAGAAGCAGGATGAACCAGTTTTCTAGTTCCTTCTCCAAACAATGTTATGCATGTAATAAGATTGGACATAGAGCTAGTGAATGCAAAACTCAGATGATGAATTGGTTTAGTGGAGGTAGAGTGAATCAATACTTTGTTGGCTACTGCTATACCTACAACAATTTTGGACAAAGCAAATCAGTGCAAATCAAGGATTAAGGGAAGTCAAACAAATCAGAGAAATATTGTCTGCTACAATTACAACAAACCAAGACATATTTCAAGAGTATGCAGAAGTAAAAAGGGAAAGCGGTTTGCTTCGGTAAAGAAGAATAAACCAATGAAGAAGGTTGACAAAGATGAGATTAAGCAAGAGATGAACAAAATATGGAAAAAGAAAGAAGAGCCAAAATCTTCAGATGCAATTGTGCCCTCATCCAATGCAGACAATTCCTCTAAGAACCAGACCTAGCATGGTCTTAGGGGGAGCTTTAACAAAAAATTGTTTGAACCCCCTAGATTTGGGGTGTTCTAGTCTTTGGCATGAGGATATGTTGTAAGGAATGAATAGGCGGAGGTTATGTAAAAGAAACCAGAAGAAAAAGTGCAGACATGTTTGTTTGCAGAGAATATTAGGGTTTTTCAATGCAATTGAAGGTTTTTATCAGCTTTTCAAATTCCATCGCATTTAGTGCGAATTAGGGCATCAAATTGATCAATAAAGTGAAATTGGAAAGGAATTTTAATCACTTGTGCATTCGAAGAAAGTGGAGAGCAATTTGGAGCGTTCTTGAGGTGATTTGAAGTGCGAGCTGTGCAAACCCTAGCTTTAATTTTTCATGAAAGAAAAAGGTATTTTACGCTTTTGAGCTCTAGTGAGCTTGTGTAAATCCTTTCTTTGAAATTATTAGAGCTCGGTGTGTTGAAAATGGCAACTCCTGTAGTCGTGAAAGCATTAGAAAGACCTAGATCTTCTTATAGGAAATATTCTATGAAGGTTTTCGAAGATGACCCTTTGGGCGCCTTCTCATCGATTCCTCATGGTGTCATGGCTATTGAAGACACCAAGATGTACATCAGAGTCAAGAATGAAGAATTTAATCACAAAAAATTAATAAAAAATGATCTCACTAGGGATAACTTCTTGGTAAAACCCTAGTATTCGAATATTGTGACAAAGAAGTTGGATCGATGGAACTCCTTCCCCAATTTTAGTTCCACTCTTGATGATAAGTATGTTAAACATTTCCTTATCAAAATGCATGATCAATTCTTGTGGACTGACAGACCTCATTTGATAACTAAGGATGTAATCAAGGCAGTCACCAGACTCTGTGATACCGGACCGATACCAGTGTTGAAATCTATAAAGAATAAAGTGGTGATGGAACTCATCGGTGCTACATATGATAAAAGGGCTCTTACAGTAAAGCCTATTACTAATCCAGTTGTGAAGTATGCATCAATAATGATCGGACATAAAATTTACTTCATAAACAGAGAGAACTTCGTGTCCGCGACAACAATCTACACCGGATATGACATGACAGTAAATGGTGCAGATTATGATTTGTGTGAACTTCTCTAACAACACCTATTTGAGAATTTGAGGATTTCAAAGGAGAAGAAATATGCATTTAAGTTTGGTTCATTGATTGTTTATTTTTTGTTCTATTTTCACAAAAGGCTTCCTGGAAAGGATGAAGTAGTGTTTTGGGACCCATCCCAACCAGTTGCTCATCAAATTTTTGATTATTTACATAAATTGGGTGATTTGAAGAATAGGGATTATACCTTGACAACATTCTTCACTATGTTTAAGGGAAACATGAATGAGAGAGAAGGAATCCCAAAAAAATTGTTGATAAATACAAGAATGATATCATATTTCATGTCTCTTTTGATGAATGCATGGTTGAAGTGGTTGAACCCCAGACCATATGGATTCAACCTTTAGGATATGATATTATAGAAGATGAAGTTGAAGGCTATGTTCAGATTTTGCTAAAAAGTCTGAAAGATATCAGTGAACCCATAATTGGCACATATGCAAAAAAATCCCTGGAAGTTCACTTGGAGCACAACAAACTTGTGAGGAGAAAAAGGGTAGATGAGATGCTCAGAAAGTCTAATTTCATGAATGAGGAGATAGCACAAGGAAGATCCTTGGGAGAATAGAAGTCTGGAGAAACATTAGATGTAAGGAGATCCGACAGGATTGCTCCATCAAAACCAACTTCTGGCCCTGTTGCAATAAAAATTGAGCCTAGTCTTCCTAACAAAGGAAAAGGCCTGGCCCCCTCCAGACCTACTACAAGATATGGTAAGATAAAAGGTATTCCTTTGGTAGTTCATGTCAAATGAGGAAGGAAAGGAAAAGCTAAAAGGGAAAATAAACTCAGTATCACTGAAGATCAAGAAGAAGAGGAGGAAGACCTTGCTGCTAAATTGATAAGAAATAAGAGAGAAAGCATGTCCTCCGGTGAAGGTGCTTCATAGAAAGCTACTGTTGGATCTAAAAGACTTCACTATGTATCATCCTCAAAGGAAGATGAAGAACATGACATTAGTGTTCACGAGGAAGAAGCAAAGAAGGAAAACTTTGTAGAAGAGGTTTCTCCAGACTAGGTAGAGAAAAATGCTTCTCCAGTAAGACCTGGTGCCCCCCTTAGACTAGAAGCCTTGGTAAATAGTTTGTTACACTAAGAAAATATGTTGCAAACCACAACAAAAAAATTTAATCAAGTAGGTGAAGAGGATAGGAAAACATTAATGATGGCTATCATTTAGTATATCATTATTTTGGAAGTTAACTGGGATCATGTTAAGGATAATGTACTTGAGAAACTATGGGAAGATCTAATGAAAAGAAGATCAGAGGCCATTGAAATGGAAGAGAAAATAAGGTCTAAGGAATTTAAGGAAATTGGATCCTCTTTGACTCTAGGTGATCTAGAAACCCTAAAAAAGGTTTGTTTTACATTGTTCTGGATGAAGAAAAGAGAATGTTTTAATGACAAGAGATAAGAGACAAATAAAAAAGATAAAGAAGGAAATTGTAAACACCATCAGAAGCATGACTAAGAGTTATGGCATGCTTGGTGCATCTGGTTCTGCACCTAAATCAAGAGAAGAAGTCTCTACAGAATTTAAGGAAGACACTCCTTCTGGTATTGGTGATACAAACATTCCTCTGGAAAAGAAAGATACAAATATTCCTCCAGAAATAGGTGGTACAGATGTTCTTACAAAAATTAATGCTACTGATGAGCCTCCAAAGATTGAGAACCAGAGTGAAGAAAATGTTGAAGCAAAAATGCATAATGCTTCTCCTCTGGAGCATACCACAGAGGAAAAAGATAAAGTTGAAGAAGAAGAGGACAAGGATGAAAGTGAGATGGAAGAAGAAGAAAGAGAAGAAGAGAAAATAGAAGAAGAAGAAGAAGAAGAAAAGAAGCAGAAGAAGAGAAAGTTGAGGAAAAAGAAAGAAATGAGGAATCTGGCGGAGATGCTGGAAAGAATGAAGAAGGAACAAAGCAGCTAGGGGAATCATAGAGGTCCTCTAGAGAATCCTCCGATGATGATGATGTTTTGAAAGGCCTGCTATCTAAGAAAATTTGATTCCAACTGATGATTCCTCTAGAGCTTCTACAACTTCCCATGTCTCAAGGCTATGCGGATCTGGACAAGATTTCTCCTATGCATAAAATGGTGTTAGGGGATGCATTGCATGCATCCGGTAGAAGAGAAATCCTAGAAATGCATCAGAAGGGAAATGAGATTATTGATGACGCCATCAAAGCTCTGTAGGAGGCCACACTTGGTACATAAATGGACACATCTCTCACTCTGGTAGAAAACTTGAAACTTCTATCGGACTCCTTTGAGGAGTATGTCGTCAAACTTGGTGAGAAGACAAGGTAGAAAGCTGAAGAGAAATTGGCTAAGAAAAGGCTATTGGTACTTCATGACAAGTGTGCTCTGGCACACACCAATGTAGAAAAGAGCCTAGAATTTGTAAAGGCTTGTGAGTCTAAAGCAAACACTATGTTTTCTTACTACATAAGGTGGTTGGATTCCAATAGAGCATTAAAGATCTTATGAACTCGATTGAGTCTCAATTGATAGCTATTTATAGCACATACAACGCATCTAAGGACAGAGACATGTCAACTTGGAATGTCATATTTGCTCATAGAGAGAAATTCTTCATGTTATAGAAGCAGAAGGAAGAAATTATCAAAAAAATTGGTCTACTTGGTGGCAATGTAAGAATGGAGTACACTCCGATAGCAAATTCTTTAGCTAATGCAGAGAAACTAGATAAGATCAATTTGACCCCAGATACTCTGGATGATGCTGAAGTGAGTTTGATTGTTTTGGAGTCTTTGAATAAAATATTGATATCTATTAAGAAGAGTTGGGAGAATTGTAAGACAACCTAGCAAGGTATTCTCCAAGAGCTTCAAAGCGCACCCTCCTCCAGGTAAAGTTTTTTTTTTAGTTTACACATTGATTGGGTCAAAATCCTAAGGGGGAATTCAGAATTTTGATTCTTGTGGCTGTACATTATTCCAGACCTTTTGTGTAAATATGTATATTCATATTTTTGGGTCACCCTTTTTCCTTTGTCAAAGGGGGGGAGAGGAAAAGGAGAGAAAAGGAGAAATAAAGGAAAGAAAAGGGAAGAATTCTATACATAGAAAGTCTGTAAATTCTTTTGGCACATGTTGCCATCAATGACAAAGGGGGAGATTGTTGGAAGAATGAAGAAGAACACATCTATTAATGTAGCTTTTTTGTTGTCATTGATGTCACCATGATATATGAGTTACAACTGCAAGTTCAAATTCAATGTTGATCCAATATTCTGAACCGGTATGCAAGAATTTCCTCCAGTATTTTGGTCCATAATTCCCCTCTGATCCTGATTGCATTTTGTTATTAGGTCCAACTCTGGATGACCTAATAAGTAGTTGAAGTTGTAATGGATTAAATTTTGTATTGTGGATGTTTGTGCAACCCTTCTAAGGTCCAAGCTGACATGATTTAGCATGCTACACACTTGAATTTTGGGAAGATTATGTATATGCTTGAATTTGATAGTTATCTTTTGGTGAATATGTAGTGCATCTAATTAGGCCGACCTAATTGATGCCTGCGAAAAAGTTAGATATATATACAAGATAGTTTGGAGATTGAATGTGTGTGTGGTGTTGGTGGATTGAATTCGAATGTGAAAAAGAGTGAATATTAGTCTATTAGCATGTGAACTCTCTAAGCATCAAAAGAACTGAATTTGCACTTATGAGGTGTAACTTCATCAGTTCATTCTTTGGTTGTAAGCCATTTTGTTACTATATATTTTGTAGGCAGTGAGCCACCCTTTGTAATATCTTATAACTGGTTATACTATATTGTGAGTTAACCCTCACCATGGTTTATCCCATTCTGGGTTTTCCACGTAAAAACCCTAGTGTTCATGTGTTGTGTGTTTTCTTGTTTTGTTGATGCTTTTGCTTATCTTAACTATTATATGCATTGGAATACTTGGATGGTATTTGTTCAATAATTTTAAGAAGATATTGATTCACCCCCCCTCTCAATATCTTGGGTATTCAACAGAATGAACCCAAGTTCAAGCGAACCCCCCTTTGAGGTTCACTGGAACCAGGGTTCAAATGAACCTAGGTTTGAGTGAACCCCCTCTTGTATTCAATTTTCCATTATCTTTGTCATAAAAAATGAAAAAAAATTGAGTCCCATCATTTAATATGGTTCACTCAAACCAGGGTCCATTCGAACCCCTTTTGGGTCCATTCGAACACCCCAGTTTGTGCGAACCCCTAAAAAGAAAAATAAAATCATGCGAGCATTTTTGCAATTTTCGTTCCTCACTAGAATTGTAAACTAGTTTTGTGGGTTTACCCAGTTGTTGTGTGGTCTCACAATACACCCCATTTTTCTCTTTGGAAAAATTTGGACCCCCTTTTTCTGTTGCTTTCCTTCTCCTTCCTCTGCTTTTGCTTGCTTTGGTGTGCTGCTCTTGGAGGAAATGGTAAAATGTGAAGTTTTGATTCAACTTGCCTGGTCCCTGCCTAATTTCTTATCTTTATCGGACTTGGAATGTTGAAAAATGTTTTCCCTAGTCTTATCGATTTACCTGACCCCTGAGTCCCGAGAGTTGATGTTGTTGTGCTAAGGATGTTGTATCTTCAACAAGTTTCACTTTTTGCCTGGTCGATAATTCATCACCAGAATAAATCATCCTAGTCTGTGCATTCTCGTTTCTTTGTTGGTTGGCCCAGTAGTGGCCTTTTCTTTTCTTTAAAACTAGAAACTAGAAATAGGAGGTTTTGTTGCAAATATTTATTTAATCAATTTGGTCCCACTTGAACTCGGTTTTGGGTCTCGGCTCTCAGTAATATTTTCAAGGTCTGGTGTTAGATGATTCAAACCTCTTTTGATTGTAAATTATTAAGTATCCAAAGATGGCATTGCTTATAAAGCCTTTGCCTTATAAGAATTCAAGTGACATGTAAGTGTGCCATGATATATTTTTGTGCCATCTTCTTCTCTAATGGTGGGCCCTACGTAGAAACCAAGGTGTTCATGATTTGAACCCTAATCCACCATGATTGCACCTTTATTCAAGGAAATTAGTGTATTGTAAAAGAAAATTAATGAAGGTGGCGAACAACACACGTACTTGGCACCACCTTGTGCATGGAGTTGCTTTAATAACACTCTACCTTATGCCATACTGCTCACCTGTAAGGGAATTGAAGAATTAAAACCAAGATTGTGGCACACAAATAAAGGTAAACCTCGAGAAGCTAAAGAATATAGCTACCAAGGGTTTTAAGAGCGCATTTAGAGAGAAAATCATATCACCAACAAAACCAGATATGCTTCGAATAACCAAAATTTTGTGAATTTTTCTATGCATGCATGTCTCAAGATAAATAGTGTTTCCCCTAGCTTGGTAATTAAAATGTTGATTATTTTGAAATAAATTTAACCTAATTGCAGATTGAAAGTTTTATGAATTATTGAAAATGAATGGTTAGATTTAACCCTAACTCGCACACAAGGAACATATCTGCTAATAGTGTAGGAAACCCAAGAAAATATGAGCACTTCTAGAAGGAGGCCAGATGAGGAATTCGAGTACCCTCTTTCACAAACTGTATTAATTGGCAGGATAATTACATAAACTTATCCAAGATGGTTTACTGACATTGAATTCATCACATGGATTCGTGAAGAGAATGCTTCTCAGTGCACAGAGAACATTAATGCAAGTGGACTGCATTTGGTAGGGGAGGGTTTTCTCCAATAATGGAAGCCCTTAAATAGGTAATGGAATGTATGAATTGGTATGACCCAAACAAGAGGGTCATTGAGAAAGAAGGGAGAGTTTATGCATACCTCTATAAAAGGGATTGTATACACATTTGGGCTCCCCACATTTATCTAGATGAATCCGTTGGATATGAAAGCCCTGGACACAACATACTTGAGTGCAAAATAACATAATAGAAGATTTATGAATGCAAAATGGTGCCAGGAGGAGATTACCAAGTAAAAGAGACAAATCCCGAGGTTTGTGTTTATTCAAGATGTTCAAGACATCATAATGCTATTAATTAGGATAGTCGGACTCAGAGATGCTAGGAAATTTGAACCCTGGATATTCAGGCTCATAAAAAAAATAATGGAAGGCCTTGTGCAAATTCACTAGGGAAGTTTCATTAGTGATAGGCTACATGAAAAGTTAATGATGTTCCTAGACACACTATCGTTTTCTATGTCTTCTTATGTTGTTTATTCCTGTGAGCTGAGGGAAAATATTCAAGGATTGAACAAAGTTGGTACCCTAGGCAGAGAACCAGGGAATAATATGATATATGCTCATGTACCTCAGATCACTATTCACTGATATCGAGAGAATTATCAGAGGGTTAATAATGTGTTTTCTATGAAGCTGGTAAGAATGATAGAAGGTGACAAAGCCAAAAGATTATCCCTAGAAGCAGAGAGTGTCATTCAATTTGTTGAGGATTGGTACATTCAATTTCTTACTTTCACCTACATCAGGGTGGAAGCATTCAAAGGATATCCCTTCATGCTACCCAAGTATCTAATGGACAAAATGTTGTTATTAGAATTGGTGATACATATGCAACCTTCTCATGCCCTTCTCTAGAAAAGCACACAAGAAATGTTTTGCTAAATTCTCCATCACAATCGAGAATTATAAATGTGTTGCAACTAAAAATTTTGATATGTAAGGAAGAGTTGAAGATGTATAAGCTAGAGTCCTTTACACTCTAGCGAAAGAATTATGATCCAGAGGGAAACCTTGCTAGACAAATAGGTAGTAAGTATGCTCATGTTTATGATTTAGAATATTTTTGGCATAATTGTGATGACGTGCATCATGTAAGGAAGTGATCATATCAGAGGTTGCCATTACAAGTAGTAAGGCTTCTAGAACTCAATGATATTCTTGAACAGTTAGATACATATGAAAGAGAGGTATTGAATCCAATTTATAATATAGAAAAGATTTATGATGAACCTATCCTAGCCCTAGATTATGCAATGAAGTAAATAGTAACCATTAAAGAGATTTATGAGAAAGTGTTGACATACACTCAGCACTGGATTTGTGGTCATAGTAAAGCATTAAAAGAAGTTGGGGTCAGGCTCACATACTCACCCAATTTCAAGAAGAAGCATCAATTAGAAGATGAACTAGGGTATGTTGAGACTACTAGAAAGAAAATAAAAGTTTGAAAAGCGGAGGTAGATGGACATGTTAAGGATAGAAATCTCAATGCTTCAAATCGGAGAATTCCATTGATGCCAGCTAGCTAGCATAAAGAGACTGTGGCCAGTCAGGTCAATGTAACTATAAATCCTAAGGCGAGATTCTCTTCCATGGTAAAGCCAAACATTTAGCCTATGACTAATGAAGAGGTGAGAATTAAGACACACACTTGTGCTAAGACAAGGTCTATCTCCCAAAAGGTTTCAGATATATTTACCTCTCCACCTTTAGTTAATACAAATCAATGAGACAAACACCGAGAAGGACTCTTTTAATTCAAGAGGAAAGTCCTAAGTTAAATGAAGAAGTTAGAGAACTGTGTAAGAAGCTGACTGCCATGGTGAAACAATTTGAAGAGAAAGGATCTAAGGAAAATCCCATGGTGCAGCCAATAGTGGAAGAAGTGCCAAATATAGGGTCAAATCATATGGATAAAGAAGAAGATTTTATAAGAGGATCTCTCACCCTAGGGGTGGGAAACCATGAGAAAATTGATGAAAGAAGAACAAGGGATACTGCAGGTCAGAACCCCATTGATAATATTGGTAATGAAGATACAGTTGATGGTAAACCTCCACAAGGAAGAATTAAAGATGATGTTGAGCAACCACGAGCTTCTAAGAAGTTGGGAGAGGACCAGGTTGAGAGTGAAAATGTAGAGCCTTCACAAACCTTGGGTAGTGAAGTAAGAAATTAGGAGAATCATGATGTTTCAAGATAATAGGAAAGTGATGCCCCAATGATTGATGTTGAACACATGTCAGGGCAGGAGAATATAAGTCTCAAAAAGGAAGAGACAGTGATAAATCAAGATAATCTAGAATCTATGCCAGTGGTGACAGAAGATGTTCAAGTTCTAGGAGGTGTTGTTAAATATCCAATATACTTAGAGGGGGGTGAATCAGTATATTCTTAAAATTATTGAACAAATACCATCCAATTAATCCAAAGCATATGATAATTAAGATAAGCAAAAGAATCAATAGTACATGAAGCACAAACACGAGAGACACCAAAATTTTTACATGGAAAACCCATAATGGGAAAAACCATGACAAGGATTAACTCACAATATATATAATCGGTTATAAGATATTAGAAAAAGGGGTGGCTCACTGCCAGGACTCACTATCCAAAATGGGAGGCTCAATACCTACAAAAATGAAGTAACAAAATGGCTAACCACCAAAATTGAACTAATGAAAGTACACCTCAAGTGCAGATTCAGTTCCTTTGTAGCTCAAGAAATTCACATGCTAGCAAATCACTCTTTGCTCTTTTCACTTGCACACATAATCTACTAATATTCGCATACCCCAACTCCTATGCCATATCTTCAAAAATACATCTTGTATATATATCTTATTATCCACAGATAACAATGAGGCTGGCTTCATAAATCTTCTCAATAATAATTCAAATGTGTGGCACGTGACAATAAGTCGACATGGATTACACAAACAAAAATCAATCCATTACATCTTCAACCGCCTGATAGGTCGACCGACAATAGACATGTAATAACAAAAATGTAATCAACAAAATCATACTGGTGATAACCACGAGCATCTGTACGCATGAGTTCCTGTCCATGCATGCATTTATCAATCATAGACCATTTCCCAAAAACTAAATTTGTAACTATTTATCGAACGGGAATCCGAAGAAAAATACCAGAGGATGATCCTGCATTACTAGTTCAGAATACCAGATTAATATGACTTTGATTCTTGCAGTTGCAACCCATATATCATGGTGACATCAATGAAAACAAAAAATATATGAAAATATGTGATCTTCTTCATTCTTCCAACAATCTCTCCCTTTGTCATTGATGGCAACATGTGCCAAAAAGGATTTACATACATCCTATGTACAAAATATACTATATTTCTCTTTCGACTTCTCCCCCTTTGACATCAAGGACAAAGGTCAATAAAAAAAACATGGAAGATATGTACACAAGGTTCGGGATGTACAACACATAGAATACAACTACTGAACTCCCCTTGAGGAGTTTATCCCAAGCAATGTAAAAACAGAAAAAAATTACTCAGAGGAGGGAGCAATTTGTAGTTCCTGAAGAATTCCTTGCTAGGTTGCTTTGCCATTCTCCCAACTCTGCTTAGCAAATATCATAATTTTGTTCAAAGATTCTAAAGCAATACAAATTTCTTCAGCTTCATCCAAAGTGTCCAGAGTCAGATTGATCTTATCCAAATTTTTAGCATTAGCCAAAGAATTGGCTACTAGAGCATACTCCATCCTCACATTATCACCAAGCAAGCCAATTTTTTTTATTATTTCTTCCTTTTACTTCTATAGCATGAAATTTTTTCTCTGTGCGTAGAAATAGCATTCCAAGTTGATATGTCTTTGTCTATGGATACATTATAGGTACTAGAGACAATGGTCAACTAGGACTTAATGGATTCTATGAGATCTTTTATGCTTTGAGTGGCATCAGGCCAACTTATACAATAGGCAAACACAAAATTAGCTTCATATTCACAAGCCTTTATAGATTCAAGGCTCTTCTCTACATTGGTATGTGCCAAGGCACATTTATCATGAAGGATCAATAGCCTTTTCTCATTCAGTTTCTCTTCTCCATCCTATTTTTTTTTCTCAACAAGTCCTATGGCATGCTCCTTGAAGGAGTCCAATAGAAACTTCAAGTTCTCAACTAGAGTGAGAGATGTATCTATAGATGTATCAGGTGTGATATCCTGCAAGGCCTTGATATCATTTTCAATAAGCTCAGTTCCCTTTTGATGCATTTCTAAGATTTCTCTTCTACCAAATGCATGAAACACATCACCTAATATCATTTTATGTACAGAAGAAATTTTTCTCATATTTGCATAACCTTGATTCATTGGAAGTTGCAGGAGTTCTAGAGGAATTACCAGTTGGAATCTTATTTTCTTGGATAGCAGTCCTTTCAAGACATCATCATCCTTTTAAGACATCATCACCATAGGAAGATTCTTCAGTGGAATTTTGTGTTTCTACAACTTGTTGGGATACTTCTTCATTCTTTCCAATAGTATCATTTGATTCCTTATTTCTATTTTCTTCTTCTTCCTCTTCTTTTTCTTCCTCTGCATTCTCTACCTCTACATTCTTTTCTTCCATCTCCTTTTCTTCTATATTTTCTTCTTCTATTTTCTCTTCTTCTTTTTATCTTCCCTCTTCTCTTCTTCTGCTTTATCTCTATCTTCTCCTTTGGGGTGTGCCAGAGGGGTAGCATCATGAACTTTTGTTTCAACATTTTCTTCAACCTGTTTTTCATTTTCTGGATTCTCATTAGCAACATTAATTTTTGGTAGAACATATATACTGCCTATTTACAGAAGGGTATTGGTGCCATTCATTTCCAAGGGTACATTATCATCAACATCACTAGAAGGAGGTTCTTCCATAACTTCTATAAAAGTTTCTTTTTTAGATTCAAGTGTTGAACCAGATGCACCAATCATTCCATACTTTACTATTGTATTCCTGATAGTACTTGTTGTTTCCTTATCCTTTTAATTTCCTTCTTGTCTTTTGTCATCGGCATATTAAATATTCTCTTTACCCTGAACATATTAGCACAAATCTATTTCAAAGTTTCTAGATCACCCAAAGACAGAGAGGATGCAATTTCTTTATATGCTTTGTTTCTTATTTTCTCTTCTACCTCAACTGCCTCTTCTCTTCTCTTCATCAATATTTCCCATAATTTCCTAGTTACATCACAATTAATGTTGTCCCATTTAGCTTCCAAAATGATGACATATTTGATTATGGCCAATTTTATTGTTTCCTTATCATCTTCTCCTACTAAATCACACATTTTTGTTGTGGATTTCACTATGTTTTCTTGATTTACCAAATTATTCACCAAAACATCCAATTTGAGACAGGAACCAAGTCTTATCGAAGAGGCGTTATGTTCTTCCTGATCCAACAAAACTTCTTTTGTAACTTTGGCCTTCTTTGCATCACTAACATTTTTTTCATCAACATCCTCTGGGGATGACACATAGAGAACTTTCTTTGAACCAACACTGGTTTCTTGTGATGCACCTTCACTAGAGGAAACACTCACCTTTCTCTTTCTCATCAGTTTTGTAGCGGATTCTTCTTCCTCTTCCTCCTGATCATCAGTGATGCTCATATTCTTCTCCCTAGTATCCTTTTATTTTCTTCATTTAAAAGGGGATACCAGAGAGACACCTTTTCTCTTTCCTGATCTGGTAGTAGGTCCGAAAGGGGCCGAGCCTTTGCCTTTGTCCGCAGTGTTGGGCTCAATCTTTATTGAGGTTGGTTTAGAAGCTGGTTTGGAAGGAGGAATCCTACCGGATCTCCTTACACTAGGTGATTCTTCAGAATTCTATCCACCAACGACTCTTCCTAGAGCTATTTTTTCATCTATGAAACTATATTTTTTGAGCATTTTAGTCACATGTTTCTTCCTTGTAGCTTTGTTGTGCTCCAAACGAACTTCCATGGATTTCTTTGCATATGTTCCAATCCGAGGTTCGTTTGGATCTTTTGAACTCTTCAATAACAATTGCACATAACCTTCAACATCATCTTCTAAGGCCTCATAACCTAGAGGTTGAATCCAGATGGCCCGGGGTTCAACGACTTGTATCATACACTCATCAGAAGATACATGAAATATGATGTCATTTTTATATTTTTCAACAATCTTCCTTGGAATTCTGTCTCTATCATTCATATTTTTCTTAAATATAGAAAATAATGTTGTCAAGGCATTTTCTATGTTGTTCACATCACCCAAATTATGCTTGTAATCAAAAATCTGATGTGCAACTGGATGGGTCCCAATACATTGTTTCAGATTTTCTCAGAAGAATTTTGAGAAAATAGAATAACAGGAAAACAATCAAAGAACCAAACTTGAAAGGGTACTTCTTCTCCTTTGACATTCTCAAATTATCAAGCAACTATTGTTGGGGGAGCTCACATAGATCATAGTTTCCACCATTTACAGTCATATCATAACCAATATAAGTTGTTGTGGTAGACACAAAGTTTTCTTTGTTGGTGAAGTAGATTTTATGACCAATCATTATGGATACATACTTCACAACTGGATTAGTGATAAGTTTTGTCATAAGAGCCCTCTTATCATAGGTTGCACCGGCAAGATTCATCATCATTTCATTTTTCACTTCTTTTAGCACAGATACTGATCTAGTGTCGCAAAGTTCAGTGACGGCTTTGATTGCTTCCTCAGTTATCAAGTACGGCTCATGGGTCCATAAGAACTGATCATACATTCTATTGAGGACTTGTTTTACATACTGATCATCTACTGTGGAATAGAAATTTGGAAAGTTGTTCCAACAGTCCAAATTCTTTGTCACAAGATTCAAATACTCAGGTTATACCAAGAAATCATCTCCAGTGAGTTCATTTATCCACATATCAATCAATTTAGTATGATTTAATTCCTCTGTCTTAACCCTAATGTACATCCTTGTATCCTCTGTTAGCATGATGCCATGAGGAATCAAAGAGAAAGTGCCCATAGGGTCATCCTCGAAAACTTTCATCGAGTATTTCCTGTAGGAGGGTCTAGGTCTTTTTGTTGTGTTTACGACTACAGGAGTTGACATTTTCTATATATCAAGATTTTAAAGGATTCAAGAAAGAATTTTCACAAGCTCACAACAACACAGAATCAAAAAATACCTTTTTCTTCGCAAATAGCCAAATCTAGGGTTTGCACCAATCGCACTTCCATTCACTCCAAATCACTCGAAGTCATTCTTCACCTCTGTTGAATGCACAAATGATCAAAATTCCTTTATGAATTTCTTTATAGATTAATGTGATGCCCTAATTTGCATTTAATGTGCTTGAAATTTGAAAAACTTGCAAAGTTCCTTAACTGCGCTGAAAAACCCTAATATGCTCCGCAAGCTAGCATACATGCCTCTTTTCTTCTAGTTTCTTTTTCAAATCCTCTACCTATTTATTTCTTACAACCTCACTTCGTGCTAAGGACTGACACACTCAAAATCCAAGGGTTCAAAATATTTTCTGTTAAAACTCCCCCTAAGACCATGCTAGGTCTATTACCTGGAGGAATAATTTGCACCAGATGAGGGTACAGATGCATCAGTAATCCCCGAATCTTCTTTCTTTTTCCATATCCTACTCATTTCATGCTTAACTTCTTCTTTGTCAACCTTCTTCACAGGTTCATTCTTCTTTACTGGAGCAGATTGTTTTCCCTTTTTACTTTTGCATACCTTTGAAATATGTCCTGGTTTGTTGCAATTGTAATAGATAATATTTCTTTGATTTGATTGACTTCCATTAAACCTTGTTCTGCACTGATTCACTTTATGTCCATATTTTTTGCATGTATAGCAATAACCAGCAAAGGATTGATTCATTCTTCCTCCATTAAACCAATTCATCATATGAGTTATGCATTCACTAGCTCTATGTCTAAACTTATTATAGGCATAGTATTGTCTGGGGAAAGAACTAGAGAATTGATTCATCCTACTTCTGCTTTCAGTTGCCTTATGTCCAATTTTTTTGCATGAAAAACAAGTACCATTGAAAGATGGGTACCTTTGTGCATTTGGTTGTCTGATAGGTGGTTTCCTTCCTAGATTTCTTTTTTGCTTCCCTTTATCTTGAGTCTTTTGATCATTTACTGCTTTTGAGATTTCACCTACTTCTAATCCAAATCCTCCTTTGTCTTTAGAGGGTTTATGTCTTGCAATCAATTCATCAAGCTTGGTAGAGCTTGTTTTGAAACTATCCACACAGACTTTTGCTTTTTCCAGTTATGCTCTAAGATTTAGCACTTCTTGTTCAAGCCTGGAACATTCATCAAAATTGTCCTTTATTTCTAATTCTAACACTCTTCAATCCTCTTCTTTTCTTCCACTTGCAACTTTAGTCCTGTAACATCTTCATTTGCTTGTTTCAATTGGTTGTTGACTTATCTATATCTCTCTTTGAATTTCTTTAATTGTTCCTTCAATTTTTGGATGCATTTATTTGCTTCATCAAGATTTTCTTTCAAGTCTCTATTATCATTTTTAGCTTTGTCAAGATCATCAAGGGAAGTCCGGAGTTCTGCATTATCCTCCATTTGTTCAATCTCCAAGATCTCCCTCAAGTTGTTAGACTTCTCCAAAGGAACCAAGCTCTGATACCAATTGTTAAATATCCAATATACTGAGAGGGGAGGTGAATCAGTATATTCTTAAACTTATTGAACAAATACCATCCAATTAATCCAAAACATATGATAATTAAGATAAGTAGAAGCATTAACAAAACATGAAGCACAAACACAAGAGACACCAAAATTTTTACATGGAAAACCAAGAATGGGAAAAACCATGGTGAGGATTAACTCACAATATAGTATAACCAGTTATAACATATTACAAAAAGGGATGGCTCACTACCAAGACTCACTGTCCAAAATGGGAGTCTCACTACCTACAAACATGAAGTAACAAAATGGCTAACCGCTAGAATTGAACTGATGAAAGTACACCATAAGTGCAGATTCAATTCCTTTATAGCTCAAGAAATTTGCATGCCAGCAGCTCACTCTTCACTCTTTTCACCTACACACATAATCTACTAATACTGGCATACCCCAACTCCTATGCCATATCTTCAAAAAAACATCTTGTATATATATATCTGATTATACATAGATAACAATCAAGTCGGCTTCATAAATCTTCTCAACAATAATTCAAATGTGTGGCATGCGACAAAAAGTCGACATGGATTACACAAACAAAAATTAATCCATTACATCTTCAACCACCTGATAGGTCGGCCAACAATAGACCTAATAGAAAAAATGTAATCAACCAAATGATACCGGTGATAACCATGAGAATTTGTACGCACGAGTTCTTGTCCATGCATGCATTTATCAATCACAAACCATTTCCCAAAAACTGAAGTAGCAACTATTTACCGGAGGGGAATTCAGAGAAAAATACCAGAGGATGATCCTGCATTACCGGTTCAGAATACCAGATTAATATGACTTTGAGTCTTGCAGTTGCAACTCAATATCATTGTGACATCAACGACAACAAAAACTATATCAAGAGATGTGATCTTCATTCTTCCAACATGTGTGACAGGCAATGTTGATAGTTCAAGAGGAGAAATTCTTGAACATCCGAGTTATCAGGAACAAAGAAATATTGAAGAGGCAAAACATAACAAAGAAGCACCTAACTGGTTAGTTAGGGAAATGGCTCTACAATTAGAGGTGGAACTGATGCCTCTAGATCTCAGAAGTTTAATACATGAAGTAGAGACCCCTAAACCTAGATGTAGAGGAAAGACAAGGCATGCTATGAAGAGGAGTGAAGATGGAGGGAGAACTCTCCAAATGGTTACTCTAGTAGGAGATAAGAGTAAGCATGAAATAACACCTAGGGATTATAGGGTAACAACAATCAATGTTGGACATTCATCATGGGGACATGAATTAGAAGAAGCAAAAGTGAATTTAGAGACAACTATCGCCAGGGTATAGAAGAGTAAGCAAAAGAAAAGAGAGCTAAAGGATCAGATTGCCTTCTTGGAAGGTTTTATCAAGTCATTGGCCCAATTTGATCAAGCGTTGATCAAATTGCCTCAAAATCTAGTACTTATGTCTAAGGAGCAAGTAGATTCCATTGTAGTGCTTCACCATAAGTTAAGCATATTTGAAGAATGGATGGAGTACCTGGTGAGGCAAGGAGAAGAGTTAATTAAGGATGCGATTGGGAAACATAAGGAGGCATACTGTTGGTGTGAAAAGTCTAAAATACTGGAAGGAGAATGTCGATTTCACCAAGAACAGGCTAATGCAGAAAGGCAAAAGATAAAAGCTCTTATTCATACAAATGTCCAAGAGTTAGTAAATGAAAGGATAACCATGAAACAAGAGGTTTTGATATTTGAGAAGTGGAGAAAATAAGTAAATTGGGAAAGTGACACTTTGCTACAATGTGTACAAGGATTTGAAAAGGTCATTGAAAGATGCAAGAAGATGATTGATAGAGATGAAAGATTTATTGAAATGTTAGCACAACAAAGTTGTGATCCCGGTACTTTAGGGTAGGGTGATAAAGAGGTAAAAGCTTTCAAGGAATGGCTTGAAAGAGTGAATAAGGACCCTATTCATTCATTAAGTCGGGAGGTTATAGATGAAATTATAAAGTGCAAGAATGCTATGGTTAAATATGAAGCAGAAATGATGTAGAGGAATGAAAAAATCATTCAAATATCAGAGTATTATGTTAGGCTTAACTAAAGTTGGAAAACGATTCAAAGAGTTCCAAAGGAGCATATGCATCAAGTGTTGGTCACTTTCTGGGAGTATCAGTAGAGGAAAGGTGAAGATGAGTCTTTGGACCTGGAGTTCAATGAAGAAGAATAGATAGCCAGATACTAGATGCTGAAGGTTTTATGCGTCGATATGGTTTTGAGCTAAATTTTGTAGGTTTTTTCCTAGTCCTGGTGAAGGTGGCTAGTTCCAAAGCTTTTGAAGAGTACCGATAATCTTGGTTTATGAAAAGTATTTGTGAACTAGAACTTTAAGTTGAATATTGTTGTTGATGAAGAATTTAAAGCTTTGGCTTTTCCTAGAATGTTCAGATGACATCTGTTACTTGCCACATGCTACAATTCTTTTTTTTTTTTATGATTCTCTTTGATGGATTAAGTTTAAACTATTTAGGGCCTTGTTTCTATAATTTAGGCCATTTACTACTTATTTTTATTTTAAGTTCAAAATTTTTGGATGTCAGAGAACCAATTTTTTTTCAAGTTTTGTTCTTTTTCCTATTTTTCGTTCCATCCCAGATTAAAAAATTATATGCTTCATAATAAGTTAATTAGTATCAGAGCTAATTTGAAAGCTATTTCATGATATGAAATCTTACGTAGCTGATTGTTTGGTCCTATCAGATAAGGTTGTGGGGTGATCCCACAATAGTGGTTTACAATTTTTGGCCAAACTAGACACTGAAATTATTATTTTTTAACTAAATCTTCACATTTGGGCACCTATAGCAGCTAAACCGTGAGGAATTTGAAGATGATGCAAACTAGAGTCTCATCACATTTTGCCTGTAGATTCTAAAAATATTTTTTTCAAAATTTTTGGAATCAGATTGCACTTCTTTTTCCATCTCCCATGAAAACTAGTTTTTTTCATAAAACAACATTTTTAAAAAGTGACGCATATTGTATAATGCATATCTTTTTTTTCATGAAGGATAAAATTCTAATTCTTTCGAATTTAGATTTGTAACTCCGATATCTAATGCTTCCACTTGGTTAGATAGTTTTTTATTGAATATTTTTTCTTTAATCAAGTTTCAAAGTCAAACCACTTACAATTCAGACATAGCGCGACCATATAATGCGTAACTTTTTTTCTATATATCAAAATTCAATTTTTGTTTGCTAAATCAATGACTTCAATATCTGGTGCACTCATATTTTTCAATTTTTTTTTGATAATCTACTATTTTTCCACATGTGCAGAACAAAGACCTTCATTTTTGGTGAAAACCTATGTTTAATAAAACTATAAAAAAAACATAATAAAACCAAAACATATCAAAATTATATTCGTTGGATAGCTCGTTCCGAGGACTACCTGATTCCAGTTGGGTTTGTGAAGATTCAACCATTTTCATGTTCAAACCGAGCTTCGAAGTGAAAAAATCTGGAATCTTTTTGTGTCGGAGGGTGGGAAGGTGGGAAAAGGGGGTTTGAGCGAACCCCCTTTCCTAATGTGGAAACACGGGTTCGACATGTAAAGGGGTTCGTTCGAACCCCTCAAAATGATTTTTTTTGCATGGGTGAGATATTGGAAGTTTTCCTTCCTCACTTGAATTGTAAACCACTATTGTGGCTTCATTGTGTGTGTTGTGTCATTTAAGGGTGCATACTGACACTATCCGATGACAAATAATCCCTCTTTTCTTTAAAATCTTGCATCATTCTATGCCTAGCTATGAAGCAATATGGTGATGTATGGAATGTTTTGCTTTGGTTTGGTTATTTCTTGAGGCATGCATGGATAATACCAAGGAGAAATTTTATTTTTTTCAGTAATTTTTTATGCTTTATTTTATAATAGATGTTTAAATTTTAGAAAATGTTTCAAAAAAGTAATGAATGCATGTAGTTTTATAGAAAATCCTTTGATTCCATGATATTTTTTGAATGCTTAAAGCTAAATCTACTTGGATAAATGTAAGTTATTTGAATTTCATTAAATATTGTTGCAAATTTGTTGATTTCATGAAGTTGTTGAATGACTGGACTGAGATTATTCCATATCTTATGATACCTTCCAAAGCTATAAATATCGTTTACCCCTCGTGTGTAACAAAAATATTACAACGAACCATGAGCGAACCTATCACACATAAATACCTAACATAAATGAGCCTTGGGATTAAGCTGAGTTAGCCTAAGATTTAGGTTATCCCGATGCAATCTTTCAAGAAAGATAGGTTCTTGTAGTGTGTTTGTTAGAATTTTATCTATCTGTTGGTGTGCGAATAACGTCTGCGTCAACACTTAGTACTCAATATTAAAGGAGGGGTCAATGGTTTTGTGTTCACATGGTTTTATGGCACATGGTTTTATCTTACCACTTGGTTGTATTTGTGTGAGTTTGTGTCTATAAAATAAAACACATGTTTAGTGGTTAAGGTTGGTTGGGTGAGTGGGTTGCCATTATTGAATCTTTCTAAGGAGTGCATATGTGAAGCATGGCATGAGATGTGTGGATTCATGCTTGGACACATGGAGGATGCATTAGAGAGGATTGATGCTTCAAAAGTATTTATGGTAACTCTGTAAGTGCATGTATTATTTTATTACTTAACAATAGATGGAGTATGGATGCTTTGGAGGCTGGAATTTTTCCTCTTGAGGGTTTTCCCAGGGTATATATTTTGTTATCTTATGGCTTGTCTATTTTATCTATGCATTATGATTATTCTATAATCTTGTATGCATGCTTTTCACTCATGGGGTTTTTTAGGAAGTGGATTAAATGAACTAGGTATTGATGCATTATTTCCTAACAAGTAGAAGGCTTCCACTATTAGTGATAGTTACTTCATCTATCATTTTTCTATTTTGGAGGAGATTCAAAGAGGTATGCAACTATATGATTTGTATTCAACTTACATGCAAGTTGATTTGTGTCATGATTTAGAGAGACCAATGCTTAGTGACATTATGAAACCCATTAAAGCTTAGGACTATATCTATGAAGCAAGTGTTTGGAAATCTTCATTATATAAAAATAATAAATGGATACAACTAGAAAATGGTGGTGAACAATCAAAGTAGTTCTTGATCTTTAGAGAATATATGGAAGGATATCTCATAAACAAGGTAGTAGGCTTCATTAAAGGAGAGCACAATGATGTGAGTTATGGACATAGTAGTTTTCATGATGGTTTTTGATAGGGTTTTCCCCATTTGACTATTACAAAATTTAGATGTCAAGATCATTATAACATGTTTCTTTCTTGGTTGTATTTGAACATGGGTGTTCTTTAGTAGAATATTTTGGAAGATAGTTACAAGGCAAAAATGAGTCCAACTTTCATATGAATAGGGTATATCTATTTCTTGAGCCTAAGCTAAAGAGGAGAATTTTGAGAGGAACTTATGACACACTTTTGATAGTTCATCCAGAGCAATAAGAACACATAAGTAGGGAGAGAGAGAGGCTTATTTATATGGAAATCAATAAGGACAACTTCCATCACATTGGGGAGAGTATAAATATTCTATTATTGGTTTTCCTCTAGTTCATGGAAAATGGGTCAGATGGCTGCATCTTAGAGATTGCTACTGCAGTGCTACACACCATATGTTCACTAAGATGATTTTACTTAAGTCATGTGTCATGTTTATGGTGCACTAATCTATATTGGGCTGATGTACACAATTGAAGGTATGGAGGTTACTTATTTCTCTATAACCATGATATTTCCAATTCCTATTTTTACTATAACTTTGTAGAGGGAATTGGATAAAGTAGGGATTGAAAATTTTACAGAAGCCTCAAAAGTAGATGTTGATTAGTTAGAGTTGGAGAGAAACATAAAAGTTTGAGTTTGCATTCCTTGAGGACAATCAATTTTGAAAAGGGTGAACTTGTCATATCCCCTTTTTAATTAATTTATTCTAGAGGAGATATTATCCCATTCTAAATATTTTCCTTAGGCTAAGGTATGAAAATTGAGAAATAATCATATTTAAAATTGTTTCTTTGGACCCAAATCATTTATTATTTCTTATTTTTGATAAAAAGAGTCAAATCATTATTTTAATATTAATAATTTGTAGTATTTTCTTAAGGAAAGGGCATGGGATTTCTTATGAGGAGATTTTTAATCTCTTCCAAGGTTGAGGTGACAATCAATTATTAATATATTTTTTGGTATTTTTTATGACAATAGTTTACATGTGGGTAGTTATTGTTTAATTTTAATGAAGAATCTTGCAATAGACAAAATGGTGAGCTTATTTGGAGTGAAAATAACATTATTTTATTTATTTTTACAAGAGAGGGGTGTTTGTATTTGGTACTTTATTTATTTTTAGGTGAAGTCACATTTTAGGATCCTTTTCATTTCAATATGTCAAATATGTATTGTATGAACTCAATATTCTACAATCATCTTTAGTGGATGAAAATCTACGAAGGATTGTAGCTTATGGACAACCCATTGAGAATTGAAAATTGTGGATGAGAAAAAATGAATTTTAAGATTCAGAAGATGAAAGCCCTTTGATTCAAGAGACATTATCATCTAGGGAGTATTGCTATTATTTGGTGTGTATTTTTATAGTATATTAGTTCCCAAGACCATTCTTTTGGAGTTGTAGCTTTCAAAGTACAAGTTGGCGTAGTTTGGTAGTGTTACAGGTGGAAATCCAATAAGATTGCCAGTTTATTTTTAGTTGTTTGTTGTTGTTGTTGTTTCCTACTTTTTATGGGTTGTTGTTGAAGATGTTATGAATTTTATAATATTCCATTATCATGTAAAAGTCAAATTTATGTATCATATATATAATTTGTAGGAGTTTCTAGTTAATTTGGTGCATTTGTAGTGTTGACAGTGTTGTGTGTGTGTTGTAGTTTTTGGGTAAAATTTTTCTCTTATAATTTTCAAATTTGTTGTTGTTCTATTTGCTAGAGTTTTTTTGTAGTAACAACATACTTTATATAGTAAAAAATAGATTTCACTAATTAAAAATTGCTAGAGTTTTTGTGCTAAGTCTAGTTAAATTCAAGTGTATTGTCTTATGAAGGATTTGCTCAATCTTGTGGGTATTTTAAAATTTCTTTATTCTATTGAAGAGGGCTTGAAAAATATGTGTTTTTCTTCATATTTGTTGTTTATTGTTGTGTTAGAAGAAAAATCAAATGATTTAATCAAGGATATGGCAAAGTGGAGGCAAATTAAACATGAGGATATAACTTAATCTTGGCATTCCCTTTGGTTTAGGGTTCTCTCTTTTTAAAATTATTTAATGTTGGCATTCCCTTTGGTCTAGGGTTCTCTCTTTTTGAAACATGGGTTTGGTTCTTTAAAAACTCAAAAATAAGTTCTTTAACTAGGGTAACAAATTCTTATCCTTAGTTGGTAAGATTCAAGTTGTTAATAAATTTTTCATTACCACCCCAAGTATACTATTCATCCTATTGAATGCCTTCTAAGAAAGTTTATGAAGAATTGGCCAAATTTATTTGAAGATTTCCTTGGTCTAAGTGGGATGATAGTGTTGGATTCATTGCATTCAACCAAGACATAAAGGTAGTTTGGGTCATAGAAAATCAAGGGTTATGCATTGTTGCAAAATGGATTTTTAGAACAACTAGTGGATATGAACCTTGAAAAATTCTAGTTCGTAATTGAATCTTTGAAGCTTCAGCTAAAAATAAGTGACAAGTTGTGAATTAGTTAGATAAAATCCTCATGTCCCCCTTCTTTAAAATTAAAGCTTCCATTCCTTTTCGATCTATTTGTAAAGATTGGAAACAAGTTTGTCAATTTCTGAAGTGGAATGATTCTTCCTTGTAGCATAGTTTTAGTTTTTCTTCAGCATTAATTTGGTGGAACAAACTTAATAATTATCATAATCAATCATTAGCTATTAGATTTCTTAAGCATGCTTATTATTTGTTCAAAAAGGGGTTTGAAAATTCATGAACATTTGAGGTTTTCAAGCGTTTGATTAGGCTTTTTGGTAGACCATCAAAGAGCATTATGGGTTGAGTAATAAGTATAATCTTTTTCTAATTTTTTGTGTAGTCATTAATTCCTATTAAGCTTTCTATGAAACTTTGTACTTCAATTAAATGCAATTTTTTTTTATGGATTGGAAATGGTTGTTTCATTATCATTTCAATCATCTCCCTTTAAAAGAAGTTTATATGTAGATTTTACCTCATTGATCTCCTACACCTCATCTCAATCATATATGAAAGTGTAGATTTAGACTCAAAATTTGGACCAAAATGAGTGCTCAATTTTAAAAATCAAAAGCTAATTTTGATACACAAGTGTGTACCTAGAATATTTTACATTGCAAACTACCTATTAGGGGTAGATTGAAATATATTTTGATTAAACTAGTTAATTATTCTTTTTGTGTGTGTATTGAAAATATGAAGCATATCTTTTGGGATTGCACCCAAATAATGGATTATTGTTTTTAGAAACTTTCTAGCCATTTTTTTAATCATGAGCTAAATTGGAAAGAGTTTATTTTTGGTTTTGGTATGCATAGTAATGTGATTGTTGATTCAATTAGACAAGACATTTTGAAGAATATTTGGAAAACTAGATGCAATGCTTTGTATTTTTGGTATCTATTATCAAACAACTATTAATCTAAGACTTTGCTCTTACATCTTTCTTCACATGGGCTTTTTTCTTCGCAGCCCTAAGTTTTATGCAAGAAAAATGCTAAAGTCATGGATAAGCTCCAACATATCAAATAATAAGTTATTTAGGGTCGAGAACAATTCTGATCAAAACCAAAAAATTTGTTAATTTATGAAATGATTATGCTTTGTATCTTTCTTTTAGTCTCTTAATACTGTCTTGTAAATTTAATAGTTTTATTTTGTCTTCTTTTCAACTATTGCTTCAATTCTATTAAAAAACATAAGAATCAAATTAAAAACACTTACACGATTTTCATAAAAAAAAACTCTTTCAATCCCTATAACTCATTTTTACATCAATCATAATCCAAACTTCTCATTAATCTCACCTTATTGTTAAAAATATAAATAAAACTATTATTAACTAAAACAACTACTCAATTCGAGCCCATTTACTTATGAAGTTCTGCCTTAGCAGCAGCCTCCGTACCCCACCTTGTTCCCGCAAAACTATTAACTAATATAAAAACAAAATTGCTGATTCGAAATATATAAAATATTACTAATTACGAGCAAAAGTAATGTTTTTTTAATTCCCTAGACGGACTAGACTGGATCATATATATTTCTTAAATCAATATTTATTAATTTAAAGAAAAAGGAAAACCTGTCATTCTCACTTTGGCCGTACCTTGATTTGAAAGGGCAAAAATGGAAAATCGCAAAGCTGATCTTGACATAAATGCCGGGCCATTTCCAAAAATATCCGGTCGGAAGAACAATATTACATTGCTAAAATAATGCAATGTTTAACACTGTTCATGGAGGACGCGTGGACGGCAGGTACGGGTGATCAGAAGTTACTTTGCCGTGTATTGGACTGCAGCAGCCAAACGTGTAAAGCCCATGTTTTATCTTAACACAGGGGTTTAAAAGATTAAGACTTATTAATCTTCCGGAGTTTCTAGGCTTATGATTAAAATAATTGTCCTCACCGGATACTCTGTTCACCGGGTGTCATTCATTATAAAGCTAAAATTTCTTTTGTTTAGTTCCTAAAAAGTGTTTTATGTATGTGTGCAATTTCTGTTTTCACGTTGTCTGTAACTCTGATTTGCAGGTGGGATTGTGGTGAGGTGAGGTTAGGTTATTCCCAAAGCAGATAGATAGATTGTGATGGCATCTAAGGAAATAATTATAGTTGAGGGGGAAGAGCACTGTAATGAGCTTTTGCCTTTGCAATCGCAAGCACCGGGATTTGATTTCACGGATTTCCGACGGCGAAGGAACAGAGCTGCAGGCCAGATTATTCGTAATCCAGACTGGCTACCAAGCGGTTGGATTACAGAGATCCGAATCAGAAAAAGTGGTTCATCTGCTGGGCATATGGATAAGGTGTTGATAAGTTTTTTTGGGTTTACCAATTTGTTCGTGTGAAGTAGAAAATTTATGATGGTACAACATTTGATGAGGGTGTTCTGAATGTGAAGTAAATTTGTAAGCTGTTGATAATAAATGTTTTTTTGTTTGGGTTTCTGAATTTGTTGGAGTGAAGTAGAAAATTTATGATGGTACCTCTTTTGATGAGCTGTTGTGAATATGAATTTAATTGTTTTGTTTCTGTGAGATTTGGCAGTATTACTTTGAGCCTGTTAATGGCGAGAGGTTTCGATCAAAGGCAGAAGTACAGAGGTATTTGGAAACCGGATCTAAGGAAAAGCCAAAGGGTAATCCTTGTAGAAAGAAAAGAAAAGAAAAGAAAATTAAAAAACCCATCTTGTGTAGTTTTGGGTGGATACATTTTCTTTTTGGTTACAATTATTGTTTTATTGCAGGAATATCCAATGAACAGGTGGAGCCAGATCATGCTTCTTCTGCTTGCCCTAAGCAAGTTTTTTATTATCTCCCAGTTCTGTGTACAAGCGCTTTCTATTCCAAACATCCTGGGCTCTACCCAGTTGTTTATTTTCCTGTAATTGGGAATCCGGAGGACAGATCGAAGTATCCGCCACTGGAGTTTCTTCAGAATTTGGGGCACCTGAAGCCCTTCTTTCCAGACCACAATGCACCTTCAACTTCCACCTCTAAAACTGATCTCTCCAGGGATTCAGCTGTTGGCTCACGAAGAATGAATATTAAAGCTAATGCTCGGCGTAAGTTTTCAGGTGTGTAAATTCTATACCAATCACTTCAACTACTCAGTTGAATTTTTTGTATGTATGTTGAGAATGGTACTGAAAATCTGTTGATGCCATCTCATACAATGTAGAGGATGCGTCAGGAGGATCCGAGACACAGAGGAAGAAACCCATGTTATTCAATGGGTTGGCCTCACAAAATGGTCAGGACTTTAACATAGCTTCATCTTCCAATGAAGTGCGGCAGAGCCCTTCAAACACTCACCCAGCGAGCAATCCAGGTGCTCCAAACTCATCGGCAATGTCCTGTAATATTTCTAGTTTTACTGTGAGTACTTCAGGAGGAGTAGTGAGTGCTCATCTTGAGTATATGCCAAGCAACCAGCAGCAGCAGCAGCAGCAGCAGCAGCAGAAGTTACCCATCCCACACAAAATCCAAAACCAGCCCATTCAAGTGCGAGCCATGAGAGGCCAACTGACACCTGCAGAGGCAAAAATTTATGAGCAAACCAAGAAATTCTCAAACTGTACGAAACTCTCAACCTGTACTGCCTTGGTACCTTGGAAGCCTTGGAAACCATTTTAGTAGCTTTTTTCTTGTATGGTTTTTTTCACTTCTCAAAGCTCTCGGTAGTTCAACACATCTCACAAATTTTGGTAATTCTCTGTGAGGGAATTTAATGCCGCACTTAGTTTGCCCATTTTCTGAATTTAGGTTATCTGAAATTATGAAGCTCAAAGCTTTTGGACATTTTGATCCATTATAAGGTCTACTTTCAATTTCTTGCCCTAACTGCGGTAAATATGAAGGGTGAATTTTTTAGTGGGTGGGGGGAATTGTCCATTGACCTAAGGGAAAGTCGTAAGACTTTGATTTGGCCAGTTAGACAAGAAATGGGTTTTGTACTTGTCTGGTGGGATGGAGCCTGGAAAGAGTACCAGAGCTCCACAAACTGCTTGATAAACATATTTTTTCATATACTGTACGAGAACCACCAAGAAGAGTACCTGTACTTTTATGTACTGTATCTACTTAAGCTTCAATGTGAGATAAAGTTTCTTATATCTGGTAGTCCACGTTTAACAATTTTTTTTTCTGAAAATTACTTTTATAAATTCATTGTACATGAAAAAATTGCAGGTGGATTGTAAGTGACTTCATCTAGAACTCTTTCTTACTTTGGCTTTAATTAATAATGCATTGACTAAATTGAAAAAGACTGCAAAATGCATGGGAACCCATAACTAGAAGAAAGAACTCAAGTCCTGAGAATTTTTAAGAGATTAAAAATAGAAATCTGGTGTGCTACGGAACATCTTGTTTTTCTTATCAAGCCTGTGCCATTTTCTCTCATAATATTTGGTTTGAGGTAGATGAATAAAATACAAATGCAGACTATGTAATCAGAGCAGCAATCTGCATTTACATTGTATCGTTTCTGAACTCTACAATTCCTTAACTGGATATACAAATTGTGCTCACTGTAATATAAAGGGGATTTAATTTTAAATATCATAGTATTGTATTAAACTGACTCTTATTGATCTCACTGATCTCCTGATTTTCCATACTTTATTGGGTGACATGTGTACATTTTGTGCATCTGAGAAAGTTAGAGGCCTAAATGTAAAACTTTTTGACAGGAATTCAACTGCAAATGCATTGTTCTGTTTGCCTGCTCCTTTGATCAAAATTTGTTTCATTTATACTCTGATTATGTCTCTGAATGTATGGAGTCCTTATTCTTCCTTCCATGGTTTGATTTTAATTGTGTTCTATTTAGGAAGAGGTTTAATAGCCATCATAAGTGCATAATACTGGCATTTGAGTTTTGTGAGAGGTTGGAGTGTGTTCTCTATCGCGACCCACTTTGATGGCAGAAAATACATATATAATCGAAATCAGTTATGGGCACTGGTCCTTGACAGAAATTAAGAGGTTTCAGGATTATTGATTTGCCTTCCATTGCAGTTTAACGGAGGATATGTGTACAGTTTTAGGTCATGGACTTGAAGGGGGGGATTGTATCATTACCCAATATTGGCATCTTGGGTTGCTATGATACTTGATTGTGGGCACTGGGATTTAGCTTTTGTGGGTACTTTCAATGATCTGATTAGGTCTCCATGTAATTGTGAGCTTGCGTTGTAGGTATGATGAGACTTTTAATGAAAAGAGACTGAAAGGCCCATAAGAAAAATTTGGAGGGCTGCAAGGCTCTTAATCATTGATCTTTAATACTAACAAAAATTTGAAGGATTTTGCAAAGCTTATAATGATTGATCTTTGAGATCAATTCTTCGTAGGTCTGTTTCATTGGTACTAGATGAAAAAACATTAATTTTGTGACAAGTCTTTATTGATAAATAGTGACTTTGACCTATCCTAGCTTTCTCATGGAGAAGGTGGGCTTTATTTAGCATATTGAAACTATATATAGGCTTTTTATAAGGTGCCTCCAATGGTGTGTTTGGATGCCTATTGCTGGTTTAGATATTAGATTTTAGCAATTCAGTTTGGTTTGTAATTCAGCCAAAGCTTTGAAGTTATCTACTGAGAAAAACATATTTAATGATAAATTATGTTTCCAAATCTCTGTGGAGGTCCTCAACAGGTCAGGTATAGCACCACTGCAGAGCATCATCCATCTTTCAAGTCACATAAATTCTAAGGCAACTTTTTAATCACTTCTACACCAGTTTGCCCAGGTGAAATGGGGATTATTTTGCAATGGGCTTGTAGACCTTTTAGGGGTACATACCACAATCTCTTCCGTACATCTAACATCTTTTATGGAGTGACTGTAAGGGTTCACTTAACCTGTACAAATTGTTGGAAACCAAAAATTATTAATTTCCTTGCACTCGATAAGATTCAATCAGGCCCTTGCTTTCTAAGATGTTTAATAATCCAAGGGAGTTAACAAGCGCTTCAGAATCCCGGCTGTTTATCATAATTGAAGGAAAAAGATCACAGAAAAGAGTAGTTGTCCCCCTCCTTTTAATTAAGTAGTGAGCCTTGTTAACATTATTTATATCAAATATTCATTTACATAAAATATCCCTTTGATGGTCTGACTTTTGAATTATATTGTTTTTCAAGTATTTAAATATATATATTTTTATGTAATGAATATTTGATATAAACAATGTTAACCAGGCTCACTATTTTAACATAAACAATGTGCACAACTAGAAGTTTCCTTATGTGTCTCTTATATAAATATAAGTATAATTTATAAATATTAAATGGGATGATAAAAGTTTAATTGATTATGTTGGTTATTGTTGTAGATGACATAATTTGATAAGGAAAAATATTGAATGGGATGATGGGGATTCAATTGATTATGTTTTGAAGAAATAAGAATTTTTATATAGGGTATAATTTGATAATGAAGAATATTGAATGGGATGATAGGAATTTAATTGATTATGTTTTGAAGAAATAAGCTTATTTATTTATAGAGTACAAGTAGAGTATAATTTCATAATGAAGGATATTGAATGGGTGCATCTATATAGAGCATAATTTGATAATGAAAAATATTGAATGAGATAATGGACATCCAATTGATTATTGATTGAATGAGATAATCCGATTGATTAGGTTTTGAAGAAATAGGTGCACTTCCAAACAGGCTTTTATTTAAAATATGCTAGCTTTTAATTAAAATATGCTTTCAATTTTAATAATATATTTTCAATTTTGAATAATAATATATTGTAGGGAGACAATTTTTGTTTTAATGTAAAGTTAATTTTTTTTTTAATTTATTAAAATTAATGTAAATAATCATTGACATTTATATAAATTTATCTTGACAAACTATTTTAATTTTAATTTTAATTTATAATATTATAATAATCATGAAAAACTATTTTAATTTATAATATTATATTTACCATACATCTGTGATAATACATAGACGTAAATATCATAATCTCATGATGATACACAAACCTAAATCGAAGAAACTCTCCCATTTAATATAATTTTAGTTTTTTTTTTTTTATGGTCATGCACCCAAATCCTATAAACTACACCTATTTGCCTGTAAAGAAACTCCTATTTCCATATTCTCTATTAGATTTGTTACATTTGCAATGAATATGCCAACACATACACAAATATTGATAGATTCTTTACATGTTAATAACATGCAGAGTTACACCAAGAGGCAGGGTAATGAGTGTTCATCTCTATGTAGCTACACATGTTTAAGTGTTATCTAAACACTTAGGGATAAACACAATATATAATGTTTAGAAATTATAGTTATTTTTTTAATATTATTTTTGGACTAATTTTTCTTTTCTATTGTTTTGTTTTTTATTATTGTATATTTCTTTAATGTTATTTTGTACTAATTTTTTTTTAATCAAAAGATTAAAAGTGATTTTAATAGGGTGAACTTACAATGGAAGTGGCCTTCCCACTAACATAATGGTTGAATGATTGTGAAAGAGTATGTTTGTTTATTAGTGAAAATAATAATAAATAATAATAGTGATAGTATAAGCATAGAGTGTACAAATTTGATTAATTCAATTAAATATTTATGTGATAACCATTAACTTTGATATAGAACATGGATAAGCATATACAATAATAATTAAAATATAAATTCAAAACTTTAAATTCATAATATTGAATGTAAAAAGGATGTTTTTAGAAAATATAAAAAAGAGTACAAATTTGTATTTAATCTAATAACAATATGTTACAATAATAATTTTTTCCTCTTCAATCTAACACCATTTTATCAAGGTAAGAATACTTATAACATGATTACACATGAAAAGCTTTATCTTATGTGTCTAATATACATAGAAAATAAAAACAAGAAATCATTGAGAGCAAATTGAAAAATAGTGAAAACACATTGCCATTAGTAGACATTTGATTATCTAAAGAATCCACCCAATCAAAATCAATAGAACCTTGTATGTTCAATAACTTGCACATATCATTATAACTAGGACTACAAAAGCATTAATTAGAATATTCTCACAAATTTTTAATTTTCTTAACAAAAGTTTGATGCTCTTTGTTAAGGTTAAACATAAACCTCCTAAGAATTTACATTTCTTAGGTAGTAGATGAAAGTCTAATATATATTTACATACATTAAGCTCTCTACAATACTAGCATAAAAAGAATATATATTCTAAATTATCATATAACTTAAGACATGTGTTGAATAAAATTTTAGTGCTTATAGATAAAGGGATATTTATTGGTTTATAATACTTCATAGAAAATTGTTTCAAAACTAATGTAATATATTAACTTTAACTAAGTTAATAAAATTGTGAACTTGGTTTTGTTGATTTTTATTTTTCAAATAAATTTTGTTGCTCCTAGATCCTTCATTTCAAACACATCCAAACACTATGTTTTAAGATTCCTAATCAACACATTGTTGTTACTAATAAGCATTATTTTATCAACATTCAATACAATAATTATATTCTAATCACTAAAATCTAAATATAAACACATTTTCTTTTGTTTATAACAAAATCTCTTTTTAATACAAATAAATCAAACATTTAATATCCCATCTAAAACAATTTTTTCAAATCACACAACAAAATTTTTAATGTACAAACTATTTCCCCCACTTTTATCTTAAAAACATAAGAAACAAAGTTCTCTCTATATATCAACTACCTCAATTTGAAGTAGCTCTTAGCTACTAGTTTGACCATTTACCTCCCTAACTTATCATTTACTTTGAATTATTTCTTGAACTCTCATTTATAACCAATAAGATTCTTTCCCTTGGGAAAACTCACAAGATCCAAAGTATAACATATATATATATATAAGACAATCATATCCTCCAATATGACCTTCATCAAATAATCATGCTACATAAAATGATTATTCCTAAAAGATACTAGCTCATCATTAGTAGATTATTTTGATCATCATCATCTAATTAATTAATTAATTAAATTAATTGTATTAATTATTATTCTAAATTAAATAAATTTAATTATTTAATTAATTAATCTAATATTTATTTTACTCTTAATTGAATAAATCAAAAAAATTATTTAATTAATACAAATTTCTTTTAAAGCTCAACTTTAAGTAAATAAATAAAAAATTATTTAGTTAAGCTCACCATACACATCATCAAAATTAAATAAATAATGCCATTTATTTAATTTTTCATTTTGTTCACATTCTAAAACTTAAATTAATTAACTAAATTAATCATTTGCACACAATTAAAACATAATTAATTTAATTAAATACTAATCACATCTAAGCACACCAACCCATAAAATCATCCTATAAAATATTATCCCTCTATTTTATCCTAACAAAATCTACACCATCCACACCTCCCCATGCTATCTCTCATATGTATGAAGGACTCACATGTCTCATCTCTCTTCCTTGTGATCTTTCACACATGTGAGATAAGACTTGTCATAATCATTTTTAATATGAAATTCTCACATTTTTCCATATTCTTTTTCACACATTTATAAAAAGGTTCAATCTCAAACATTTGATCAAAATAATAAAATATTACTCTTCTAAAACATATCAATTCTTGCCCACTCCAAATGCACATATCATAACATGCCACTTGGAGACTTCTCTTTGTTTCATGTTCTTCAAAAATTTCTCATCCCTTGATCTTAGACTCTCAAAATTTATAAATAAGGCCTTTTGGACATCATTCCATAAGAATTCTTTGAATGTTAATATTATGTTCTTAGTTTTGAGAGCAACCACATAGCTTCCAACTTTCCATTATTCATCATAAGCACAACTACACACAAGTGTACAATAAGGGGTATTTAAGTTCTCATCTTCTTATATCTTAAATAAAGATATAAGAGGAGCAATGTATTGAGTTCTTTCCTTTTGAACTGCAAAATTTAATGCCTTATGTGGGTAAAAGAATGAGTCTGAGCTACAACTTTCTAGGGTTTCACCTAGGAGGAAGAGGATTTCCCTTTATCGAGGGGCATTAAATTTTTTGGTTCATTCAATACTAGGGATTGAATATGTAATGGAATATGAAAAGTGTTGAAATATAACATGAAAACCTAACTACTTAACCTAAACCAATAGAGCCTATAATGCTGGAAAACACATGATGTATTATAATAATGCTAATAAGAAAGTTAAACTAAGTAGAGTGACCAACTAAGTTGAATGAGTGCACCTGGAAACTATTGTAGGCCGAAGAGGGAGTTGTTGAAGTCTTGAAAAATTTGGAAAATCTAAATTTTGAACAAGTTGGGACACTTATGCCAAGTGGGGAGACTTAGTCCCTTTTAATGAAAATTGTCCTGAAAGCCATTTTTGTCAACTAGGTCTCCAAATCTGTAACTCTCAGTGTCAAGAACCTCTAGTGGGACTAGGTTGCCATTATGGGTGACCTAATCCCTTTTATTTTTTCTGAAAAACTGAAAGTGGACACAAAGGCCCTTGGTTTGTGTTATGTTTCTTCATGAGAATTTAGACTCAAATATGCAAAATAACCTACAAAACAAAAGATATCTGGGTTTCTAATGTGGGGTTTTCCTTGGTCAAACCCCTAGTTTGTATTTAAATTTGTATTGGATTAGAAAATCTGCATAAACCCTAGCCCTAAGTGTGTCTAGAACTAGGGGAACCTGAAATAAAGAAAAAACCTATTCTATAGTGCTAGAATAAGATGTATGTAAAAGATTTGAAATGATGCAAGAATTCAACCCTAAAAATCCTACAACATTGTAAATGAATGTAACAAGGAATGCAAATGGGATGCAAACCTAAATCTGCAGATGGGCTAAAATTAGAAGATGGAGGCACTTTGAAATCAGTCCTTAGGTTTGATTTGGTGGCTCGGTGAAGCCACAATAGTGGTTTAAAATTCCAATGAGGAAGGAAAAATCACAAAAATGACCCCATGCCAAAAAATGTGATTTTGGGGGTTCGTACGAACCTATGGTTAGCTCAAACCAGGGTTCGAGCGAACCTATTCCCTAGTTTCCCACTGAAAACTAAATAAAAATGCATTATGTGAGGTGGTTCACTCAAACGAGGGTTCGAGTGAACCCCTAGGGGTCCATACGAACCCCCTTATCCCTCATTCTCCCCCTCAGACACAGAAAAACCTATTTTTTTTCACTTTGAAGCTCGGTTTGAAAATGAAAATTGCAGAGACTTCACAAACCCAACTGGAATTAGGTAGTCCTTAGAATGAGCTATCCAACGAATATAATTTTGATATGTTTTGATTTTATTAAGTATTTGGTTTTTAGTTTTATTAAATATAGGTTTTTCACTGAAAATGAAGGTCTTTGTTCTACACATGTGGAAAAATAGTAGATTATCAATTGTTTTAAAATATGAGTGCACCAGATATTGAAGTCCTTGATTCAACAAAAAAAAATTGAATTTCGATATATACAAAAAATTTACGCATTATATGGTCGCACTATGTCTGAATTGTAATTGGTTTGACTTCTGTAGACATGGAAAATGTACAAATTCGATTCGACACACTTGATCTTGATTATTCATGAAATTTCCTCCTAAATCATACCCTCAACTTTTCATCATATTCTATTTCTTTATTTAATAAATCATTGTTTATTTGATTAAGTCTTTCTCCTCCAGTGATTAAATTAATCAATTTAATTTAATTAACCTTATATTTTTGTTTAATTAAATAAATCATTTTATTTGATTAAAGTCTCTAAAGTCCTCTTATTAAGTTAAATAAATTAAACCTTATTTGATTTAATCTAACATTATGCCACTTAGTTAAATAAATCAAAATTATTAATTTAATTTTAAGCATTTCCTCTCAATTTTGATTTAAATCAATTCATCAATTCATCAATTTAAGTCAAAATTATCAAATAATCTAATCTCTCATTAAATTAATCAAAATATTGATTAAGTTAATCCCTATCACTAAAATCTTCTAGAGAATGCAAGTTGCACATGAAAATAGATTTAATTCATTTATTAAATCTTTATTTTCCCTCACATGGCATCAAAAGGGAATATTCCCTCAAGTTTGAATTCAAAAAGTACAAGTGGACTTATACATCCAACAAGGCATTCACTCCTCTTACTTGTCCTTGTGCATTGAGGCAAGTGGCATTTATTTCATTTTTTTTTCCCACTCACATGTCATTTCTTCAAATTCAAATTCCACCTAATTGCATTTATTGGCACTTTGGCCAAGATGTGCACAACCATCAACCATTCACATCTTGACAAGTGGCACTTGGCCATTGGATGTTGAATGATCCCACATTGCTTGTTTTCACTCTATCTTCCATTTTGGAAATATATAAATGAGAGGTTTCTCTCCTCATTTCAGTATCCATAATTTTGAGTAAACTTACTATACTCAAATTCATCTTCATTCCACATATTTCATGCAAATTTATTCTCTTGAATTGAGAACTAATTTTGTCCATTATCACATACATTTTCATTATCACTATCATCTTGGCAATCTTGCTTATCAAGGATTCATAAAGGGTTGCTTACTACACAACAAAGTGGCACCAATCCACTATGAGATAAAGGTTTAATCATATTTTTTGTATATGCTTTTGTTTAACTTGTTTTCTGCTCATTAGTTGCATATTTGGACATGATTAAGTATTTCATAGGGATGTTAAATTCACCAATTTAAACTGACTTGTGCTAACAACATGAAATCGTTTAAGTCTCTCTCATAGATTTTTTGCATCCACATTCTGGCGCTAAAAGGAGGGCTCTCGCAGATTTTTTGCATCCACATTCTGGCACTAAAAGGAGGGCTCTTTTGAATTTGTTTTTTTATATATAAATCTTACTTGTATCTCTATTGTAAGAAGTTTCAATTCGTTCAGTGTGTTTTACTATTTTATTAATAGTAGTTTCTGCTGTTATTCATGGTTAAAAACCTTTTGCAGATCATTACATTTCATAAGAAGACAATTATATATGTTTTCATTCCTTATGTTATTCCGTCTGAGAAATATTACATTTCTTCATAATGTCTGAGAAAATTTTCATAGAACATGAGTCGTGATTTTCTTCTTTAGGCTTAACTGTTCATGTATTTTGAAAGTAGATAATCTATAAAGTAAAGTCATAATCTGAAAACGCTTTGTTGCAAACTTCTTCCCCCGTGCTTTTCCTTACAATTCTCCTGCATAGTAAAGCCGACCATCTCCCGCGTTACCGCGTCATTCATTCCATTCACTTGTGGTATAGTGGTGTCAGACGTTTTCCTCAAGATTTACTCCTACCTTTTACTGCCTTACTGCACCATCATTTCTTCTGCACACACTGTCTCCACCACCTTTTATCGCTTCACCGCACCGTCAACCTTCACTATTCGTGGTACCGTGGTATCCACCGCAATACCACGACCCACCTCCTCACTAACCGTTGTCTTGCAGTTTCCATTCTCCAAATCCTCCGTGTTACCCCGACTCGACCTTCCCTTGTCAGTGATTGAGCGGTGAACTGACTGCTAGCTGCTACCGTCGTCCCGTGGTCTATCTCCATAACCGTCGTGGTAGAGCAGTGTCCACCGCGTCCGCATTACCGCCGTCTACTTTTCCCTACCCACGGTAGTGAGGTAACCACTTCATCACTATCATCGCACCATCGTGGTCACCCTCCTAACCGTCGATGGTAGCGAGGTAACCACTTCATCATTGTCACCACATCACCGCGGTCTCCCACCTAACCGCCAATGATAGTGCGGTAACCGCCCATCATCTCTACCGCTGCCCCATGGTCTCCCTCCTAACCACCAGTGGTAGCGAGGTAACCGCCCACCATCTCCACCATTGTCCCGTGATCTCCAACCTAACCGCCAGTGGTAGCGTGGTAACTATTTTCATTGCCACTGTGTCACCGCGGTCTTCTACCTTCCTGTCCGTGGTATTGCGGTAAACTTGCTAATTGCTACTCCTTGCTGTTACTTCACCGCCATTGTGTCACCGTGGTCTTCTATCCTACCATCCGCGGTATCATGGTAAAGCTCCCTGACTGACTGTGCTCACAGCCACCACGCCACCACGCGAACTGTCTCAACTGACCGCCGTATGGCAGTAGAGGGTTAATTCAAGAAATAAACAATGGTATAAGGAATTTTTTTGCATTATAAGGGGGGTAAATGATTTTTTTATAAGGGGTGGCAATTTTTCTTTTAATAATTTATGTTTAATGCATTGATGTATAAGAGATTTTGTGGATTATTCTATTCATATTAATTTTGTATTTTCTTTTATAGGTTGATATTGGAATCAACCCAAGGCAAAGCAATATTGGAATCCAAAATTCACAAAAGCATTTTTTAATGCTTATTGAGCTAGATTTTCCATTTTCTATGTTTATTTTTAGTTTCAAACCATCTCACATCTATTTTTTTGGTGTTTAAAATTAACCATTTGACTTGATCTTTTTGGTTAAAAAGAACTTTAGATATTTACTAAATTTCAATTTGGGTTCTAAAAATTGAACAAGGCAAACTTTCACACTTCAAAATTGGTGCTTTAAAAAGAACTCATTTCTTGCTTTGAGGATTAAAATGAACATGTGTGTTTTTGATGTCTTGTAATCCTTTTCACAAATTAATATCATTTAAAATGTGTATGCGCTTCTCTTGTGCCTCACGACGATCTTGAGAATTACAAGTATTTTTGTGATATTAAGTTGTCGAAAGTATTACCTGCACACTTCGTTTTTTGGGTTTAAAATTGAACAAAACATTTTGCGAGTGTGAGTAGGCTTATTGCGTGTGTTCTCCCTTTGTTTCTAAATGAAGGTTGATCGAACTACAAATATGTTTACTCACTTTTGCTTATCTTAGTAGGCCTGCCTTGTGGGAAAAAGTACTCACCCAAGGGAACGACCCAACCAGTAACACACTAAGGACAAGCGTATTTCTAGCCGGGATATAAAAGCGGGTACTGGAACAAAAGTTAGTATCACGTAGTTAGCTCCGATGAGAAGGTCAACAATGGTCTCTCGTCGCATGGGTCAGCCTCCATGAACGAAAAGACCGAATTAAAACCCTTGTTTAGAAGGCCAAATTCTTATCTATTTTGTTGGTGCAAAAGTTCATGTCCTTTGAAGCCGCCCCACGTTATACATGTGGTTTTGTTGTAGAGATGAAAAGTATGCCATGGGAGATTCATGGGTACTGATGCTTGGCTGACCCGAGAAGTGTGTACCATGGAGGGGAGCGACTGTGGTCAAGCATCTAGTCATCCGCACAAAATATGCGCAACTGGATTTGTCCAAGTGGGAACCTAACAAAATATTGTCTCTTCATCCTAGGGTATACATGTGCTTGGAAATGGAAAATACATTGCTTGGTCCTCAAAACAATTGAAAAATAAACATTCACAAAGAGCTCAAAATTTCAAACCCCTTGGAGGAAACAAATATCCTTGATGAATTTAAGTACTCTTTCTTTCCCTAGGGATCATATCCTTAGAGGTTTCTAAGTGCTTGGATTTTATCATCATTTGTTTTCACTAAGGTTAAACATAGGAAATTTTTTCCCTAATGTCCTTGATTTCCACATAATGGACCTTGTGGAATGAAAAAGAAAGTGGGACATTAGACATACAGTTTGAAACATAATCAAGAAAGTGCTTTTGATAAAATGAATTCACTAAGGAAATATAAAAGACAGATTGAACCTCACATGTGTTGTCTCAAATGATTTCTCGAAAGGTCAAAATCCCAAAACCAAGATTCAAAAAGATTAGTCTCAAAGCACACGAACAATGCCTTGAAATGCTCCTTGAAGTCAGAGAAAGACTAGTGTACAATTTTTATAAAAAGGCTTCAAGAAACAACCCAACTTTGTATGCATTTTATTATCAACAAAATCTTGAGCCTTTTGAAAGGTTTTCTTTCCTCACATAGGAAGTATAACATGTTCTTCAACACCGAGGTTTTGTAAAAAGGGTTGTATCTAGATCAAAGTATAGGATCAAAGTTGTCATTCTCATCCGTCTCTCCATCAATCAATTTTCATCCCATCAAAAAACTTTTGAGAACTTTAGAAAACTCATTCATGCTAAACTTAAAGGCTAAATCAACATCACTCTATCTTGGCTTAAAACACCTAGCCAAATAGTCAATTCTCTTGAACAAATTTACCTCTAGGATGACGCAACTTCCTGAGGGTTACTAGTTCATGATTACCTTGGTTGGCTTGACACACTTAGCCAATCCATTCCCTTGTGCAAGTTTTTTCCTAGGATAAGACAACTTCCTAGGGTTTACAACTTCACCACAATCTTGTTTGACTTAATACATCTAGTCAAACCATCAATCCAAGCCCTAAAGTTTAGCATAAGCTCTAAAAAGTTCTTCAAATGTTTCATTCATTCACTTCATCCATTTGTTTCATCATCATCACCACCCCCCCTTGATCCTTTTGCTTTCCCTAGTTCTTCTCTTTTGGGCCTAGAGATTAAGATCAAACGATCCCTATTTTTATGGTCCAAACAAGATCACAATACAAGAAGAACATGGAAAACATCAACAAAATATCAACTTCTAGTGACTTGGGTCAAGTAACCACCGAAACAAACATTGTGGGATCAATCAATCCCCCAAGTAGCTCTCCTCTACCATCACAAAATCCTCTAGAGTAAAGTTATGAAGAGGACATCACAAATGAGGATGTGGGGATGACACAATCAAAAATGCTAGAAATGGTCCAAAATGCAAAGAATCATAAAATTGTCAATGCCATGTTTAAATACTTACACACATTAACGGAAGGAGGGATCCCAATTCCTTCTAACCTTGACATAGGTGCTAGTATGGACATGCCTCTTACAAACACATCCCTAATGTCAAATTCAAACATCACTCAAGAAATACCTCAAACCATATCAAAAATCACACCAACCTCCTCGATTGTGAACAAAGGAAGTGTTATGTTTCAAGAGTTACAACAACATCACCTTGTGAACAACAAAGAGGTAAGTGTCAACACCACATCGAAAAAATCCATCCCGATGAATCCATCAAACCCTTACGTCCCACTCACATTCCATAATCATGTAGATTCATCCTCATTCCATGCAACACCAACCTATCCATTAAACATACAAAATTCTTTACCACAAGGAGAACGTGGTTCGTTTGGAGCAACAAGATTCACTGACCTGTTCTCCTTCCAGGGGAACTTACCACCCTTTCCTCCATTAGTGCTCACATCCACATCACCTATTGGATTGGGTCTTCCCCCCTACCCACATCTAGTTTCTCAAATCCAAGAAATTCAAGCATCACATCGAATCCTCTCTTTTTTCCTGCAACATCACAACAACAAGTGGAAACCATTCAAGCCACCACGACTAGTACATTAGCCGGTCCTCAAATCTCTCAATACATACCTTCTCAAGGACCGAGCATCTCAACCACACCTCCAACAACCCAAATCCCGACCACCAACACAACCATTTTGCCTATCACAACAGTTGGCATCATTCCCAATCCACCACCAATCCCTTCAAAAGCTAACGTGATGAATTCATTCACCATCCTGATCCAAACCATCCAAGAATCCAATCATCAGAGGGTACTAAAACAAAACCAATAAGTTGCACAACAAGCACAAGAACAACTAGCTGCCCAACAAGCTACACAAGTAGCACAAGCTCAACAAGTTGCACAAGCTCAACAAGTCGCACAAGCTACGCAAGCCATATAAGCTTCGCAAGCCGCTCAAGTAGCCCAACAAGCACAAGCTCAATCTCAAGCCCAACAAGTGCAAGCACAATACCAAGCACAATTGCAAGCGATCCATTGACAAGTATACCAAAAATCCTTGCAAGACTTTCAGGCACATCAACAAGCTAAACAACAAGCTTTGTTGGCGCAACAAAAAATTGACCAACAATAAGCTTTGATGGCACAACAACAAGCTTTGTTATCCCAACAAAAGCTAGACCAACAACAGGCTCTATGGGAACAACAACAGATGGACCAACAACAAGCTTTGTTGGAACAACAACAACAACAACAAGACCAACAACAAGCATTGTTGACGCAAATGAAGGCATACCAGCAAGCCATGAATGCACAATAGAGCTTGCAAAAAACTCACACTAGTACTCCTCCCACCAATCAAACACCCCAAAAACCTCAAAACACATTCATTCCATCTCTCAATCCGAGCAACGATGTCGCAACACAAATAAAACTGCTCTTGCAGTAGGTGTTGGACCTCCAAGTGGGAAAAACAACTAGAACACCAAGAAAATTGTGCCCTTATCCATTTGACAGAAGTCTCACAATGGTACCATTCCCAAAGGAATTCGAGATCCCCAAATTCGACAAGTATAATGGAATAGGTAACCCTAAAAACCATATTAGGGAATTTCAGGTGCATTGCATGGAGGTTGCATATGATGACACACATCTAATGTGACTCTTCCCCTAGAATCTGATTGGTCCAGCCATGGAATGGTTTTCTCGCCTACCCATGGGCATTAAAAAATTCAAGGAAATTGTGGAAGAATTATGTAAAAAATATACTTTCAACATGGGTGTAGATGTTAGTTTGGAAGAACTATCAATGCTCAAAAAAAGAAAAGGAGAGCTATTCACATCCTTCTTGCAAATATGGCGATCCAAGGCCAATCAGAGCAAGTGGATCATGCCAGAAGAACAACAAGTTTGCACAATCATATCTAATCTAGATGAAAACTTGGCATTCTACTTAAAAATGCAATGCATCACATCATACAATTAACTGATCCCAAAGGCGCTCAACATCAAAAGGGCCCTTACTGCATGAGGAGGCATGCCAAAATTTACTCCACCATAGGATAACCGCCCGTCCAACAATTATAATGATAAACCTCGAACGTGGTCGAGGAACAAAAACATCACGAATGACGGTGTGGTCAATGCTAAAGTGGTCATAAATGCTCCCAAACCAAGCATCCAAACTCATCACCAACCACAAAATCACAATCGCAATAATGTGAAAACTAATTCAGTAGTAGCACAACAACAACCACTTCCCACCAACCAAATCAATAACTTGGGAAATCAAGGAGGACCACCTCCCCGAAGCAAATACCCTCCCAAGCGGAAGTTCACGGCCCTTGGGGAATCCATCGAGTCCATAATGAAGAAGTTGGTCAAGGAAAACCTAATCAAAGTCTCCAACTCTGAGAAATACATGGAACCCATGACCAAATCACCATGTTATAATGAAAACCTCCTTTGTGACTTTCACAAGATCAAGGGACATACCATCGCAGATTGTATGAGACTGAAGAATATCATCCAAGACCTCATCGAAGACAAGATCATCAGTGTTGAGAAACTAGTTGGTAATCAAGATCTTAAAATATACACAAATCTGATGCCAAACCAAAATCAAGGAAATGGTCAGGGGAACAACAAAGGCAAGAAAAAATATGCTATTGCTAATCTAGTTTATGAAGAGATAGTCGCATGTGTCAATGAAATGGTCATGGTCATTAATGTCAAGGGCGCCAACACCGATTATGGAGTCACCACACATGGCAGAAAGGTCACCATTGCAGGGGCACCATCTAAGACCCCCACTTCAAACAAAAAATCCGTCCCCTATGACTATAATGTCATCAACCAGCTGAAGAGAACCCCCGCACAGATCTCCATCATGGAACTGTTAAAAATCTCCACTACCCATAGGAAAATTCTTGATGAAGCTTTAGCGACATCCACCTTCTCTGCCACCCTTGACATAGAGCGTTTTAGGCTATGGTTGGTAATATCATTACCCTGAACCTCCTTACATTCTTTGACCAAGACTTTCACTTGCAGCCATCTCATAACCATGCACTTCACCTTAAAGTGCTAGTCCACAAAAATAAAGGTAAAAGAGTCCTAGTGGATGGAGGTGCAGGCCTTAATATTTTCTCTCAATCTTATAAAGAACTTGGGATTCATCAAGGATTCCATTAACAAGAACAAGAGAATCACAATAAGGGCATATGATGATCAAGAAAGAGTGTCTCAAGGCACTATTAAAATCCCAATCCAAGTGAGATCAACAACCATGGATACTACCTGTCAAATCCTCGACCTTGACTTACCATATAACATCCTCCTAGGATGCCCATGGATCCATGGAATGAAAGCAATGGCCTCAACATATCACCAATGCATCAAGTTCTTGCACCAGAATGAGGAGGTCACTATACACGGGGACCCTGAACCATTCGCCTACTGAAAAAACTTGGAAGCCAAGTTTTATAAAATCCCCCAAGTGCCGAAAAATTATGAAGGCCCATCCACTGCATACATCGACCCAACTAACCTCGCCTCCACTTCTATGATAGAGACACCCACCATCCTTGACATATCTGACATAAAAAATATGATCTAGGACAATGGATGCGGAGACTACAGAATGAAGAAGAGCACATTTGTTGTAGGAGAGTTACCACAATCTCCTAAATCACATGGGCAACCTCAATCAACTGAAACACCCGTCTACACCCTTAGGGTAGACCTCTCTGGATTTCGCCATTGGGGAGACCTAAGTCAGGAAAATGTTGATGAGGAAGATATTTCAAGCTCAATATACCAAGATGTAGAACCCACACCCACATTACCTATGGATGAAACCAACAAAGGGGTAAAAATAATGCTTGGCATAGGCTATAATAGAAACCAAAGCCTTGGAAGGAACAATTATGGACGACTGGAGCCCATCATTGTAGAAAGAAAATGAGGAACCTTGACCATGGATGTACTCCCCCGAGTATAACTATACATGGTAGAGGTACTCCCAGTAGGGCAATCAAGTCCTCCCCTTAGTTATCGGTAACCACCCTTAGACCACTTGTATGCACAAGTTTCTCGCTTGATAACTTCATTTTTGACATAACTGATGTCTGCACCAGTAGTGACGATGACAATACCATAATAGGCCTACCCATTATTTTTGATGACTCCTCCTTACTAATGATTAGTGCCTCACCCACTAAGTCAAACCAACAAACCCACCAAATCACCTTAGTATACCCTCAACTCATCGATCATGACCAACGAGGACCACCAATTCTAGACTCATTCAAAAATGATGAGGCTCTCTCAAAATTCATGGGACTAAGGGATGCAGTTCTATGTGGGGATCACAAGGCAGGTTTTGATATCACTTTAGAAACCCAAGCATATTACGAGGAGATGATTGAGTCCTTCAGTCGCAAAAGAAAAATATCAAGAATAAGTTCAGAGATATTGAGTGAAAACCACACTGTGGCACTCTCTAACCACAAAATAGTAAAAATAAATGATGCATCCAATGGTGAAAACCTCTCTGAGGCACCAGAGGATGAAGGATTCAATCTCCCCCTACTACACTACACCAAGAAAAATCAGCAGTCCTGACAGAGTAGTGTAATCCTGTTAACATGGGAACAAAGACAACACCGCAAATCACTTTCTATTTTGAGTCTCTCCTGACAGAGGAACAAGAACTTCTAGCAACATTTCTGAAAGAAAGGCAGGTAAAATTTGCATGGACCTATGCTGACATGCTAGGTTTGCATTCAAAAGTGGTGGTTCATCATTTAGTTGTTTACCGTGGAGCTAAACTGGTTAGACAAAAGTTAAGAAAAATGCATCCCCAGATAGCCTTGCTAGTCAAGGTGGAGTTACAGAAGCTCTTGGATGTTTCCTTCATATGCCCGTTTGACTATCCAAAATGGGTATCCAACCTTGTACCAGTCTCAAAACCAAATGGGGGCATTTGTATCTGCACATACTTCAGATACCTCAACAAAGCACGTCCTAAGGATGATTTTCCACTACCCAACATTGATATGATAGTGGACATGATAGTCAGACATGAGATGCTATCCCTAATGGATGGCTTCTTGGGGTATAACCAGATAATGATTGCAAAAGAAGAACAACATAAAATGGGATTTACATGTCCTTGGGGCACCTATTGCTAGAATATGATGCCATTTGGGTTAAACAATGCAGGGGATACATATCAGAGGGCCATGACACCAATCTTCCATGACATGAAACACAAAACCATCGAAGATTATGTGGATGACATATTAGCAAAATTAAAGAAGTGGCAAAACCACATAGCAGCCCTAAGTGACACATTTGATAGACTGGAGATGTATAAAGTCAGGCTTAACCCAAAGAAATGTGTCTTTGGGGTACAATCAAGGAAGCTCCTAGGATACATAGTGTCGATGAGGGGAATATAGGTGGATCCTGAAAAGGTTAAGGCAATCCTCGATATGGAAGCACCAAGAACACTAAAACAACTCAGAGGATTACAAGATAGACTCTAGTCCATCCAGAGGTTCATAGCATAGTTGGTAGACAAAAAAGTTGCCTATTCACATCTACTCCACAAGGGAGTAGCATACAAGTGGGATGAAAAATGTGATCAGGCATTTAGCAAAATCAAAGAATATCTACTTAAACCACCCATATTGATGCCACCCATTGCAAGAAAACTATTGATCCTATACATCTCAACAATAAAAATAGCCTTGGGTGCTCTTCTAGCTCAACATGATGAAAATGGAACAAAAAGGGCTATCTATTACATCAACAGGACAATGGTTGGCCATGAGTTAAACTACACATTCATTGAGAAAGCTTGCCTAGAAGTAGTGTTTTCTTCACATAAATTCTAACGCTACATGCTGGCACATAAAATAAAACTCATTGCCAAGATAGATCCCTTAAAATATCTTTTATCAAAAGCTATTCTCATAGGAAGAATGGCTAAATGGGTTATGATACTCTCAGATTATGACATAGAGTATGTGGAGCAAAAGGAAATCAAAGAAAAGGTCATTGTGGACCAGCTGGCAAAACCTCCTATCTATGCAGAGAACCTGCTCATATCTGAATTTCTAGATGAGTCTAGATTTAATCTCAACATAGTTGATCACTGGAAACTCTACTTCGATGGTTCCCACATACAACATGGATCAGGAGCCGGTGTGTTCTTTATCACCCCATAGGGGGATTGCATACCAAGATCTTACAAGTTGGCATTCCCCTGTACAAACAACATTGCAGAGTACGAGGCTTTACCCATAGGTCTCAAAGTTGTGGCATAGTGGCGAATCATGGCATTGAAGGTCTATGGGGATTCCCAACTTATTATCAACCAAGTACACAGTGCATACCAGACTAAGGATGATAAGATCACACCATACAAGAAGGTGGTAGAAAGCCTCAAAGAATCATTTATTGATATCACTTTTGAGCAAATACTAAGGGGAAAACAACAAAGCAACTAATGCAATGTCAATGATTGGACCCTTGCTAGATATCCCTTGCCATGTCTCAAAACATGAATTCCTAGTAGAGCAACTTCTCATACCCACTTTTTAGGTACTAGAGTTGGAATATGCGTGTGAAATCATTGGTCTAGATGAGCTTTGGTATCATGAAATCTATACCTATGTAAGACTAGGAGTTCTCCCAACCGATATCACCCCAAACCTCAAACGAACATTTATCAAGAAATCCTTACGTTTTATCATCCTAGGGGAAACCTTCTTTCGTAGAAGCATTGACAAAACCCTGTTACATTACTTAAAACCCGAGGAAGCCCTGACTGTTCTGATTGAGGTACACAATGGCACTTGCGGTTCACACTCGAGTGGTATGACCTTAGCCAAGAAGTTGCTAAGAACCAGGTACTATTGGCTGACAATGGAAAGATAGGCACATGAATTTGTCAAAAGGTGTCTACAGTCTAGTAACATGAAGACCTCATTCACACACCATCTCAAGAATTTTGAACAAGTTGGGACACTTATGCCAAGTGGGACAATCTAGTCCCTTTTCATGAAAAACTGTCCTGAAAGCCATTTTTGTCAACTGGGTCTCCAAATCTATAACTCTTAGTGTCGGGAACCTCTAGTGGGACTAGGTTGGGCCATTATGGGTGACCTAATCCCTTTCAATTTTTCTGAAAAACTGAAAGTGGACACAGAGGCATTTGGTTTGTGCTATGTTTCTTCATGAGAATTCAGAATCAAATATGCAAAATAACCTACAAAACAAAAGATATCTAGGTTTCTGATGTGGGGTTTACCTTGGTCAAACCCCTAGTTTGTATTTAAACTTGTATTGGAATAGAAAATCTGCATAAACCCTAGCCCTAAGTGTGTCTAGAACTAGGTGAATCTGAAATAAAGAAAAAACCTATTCTATAGTGCTAGAATAAGATGTATGTAAAAGATTTGAAATGATGCACGAATTCAACCTTAAAAACCCTACAACATTGCAAATGAATGTAACAAGGAATATAAATGTGATGCAAACATAAATTTACAGATGGGCTAAAAGTAGAAGATGGAGGCAATTTGAAATCAGTCCTTACGTATGATTTGGTGGCTCGGTGAAGCCACAATAGTGGTTTAAAATTCTAGTGAGGAAGGAAAAATCACAAAAAATGACCCCATGCCAAAAAATGTGATTTTGGGGGTTCGTACGAACCTATGGTTTGCTCAAACCAGGGTTCAAGCAAACCTATTCCCTAGTTGCCTGCCCAAAAACTAAATAAAATGCATTATGTGAGGTGGTTTGATTGAACCAAGGTTCGAGTGAACCCCTATGGGTCCGTACGAACCCCCATATCCCTCATTCTCCCTCGCAAATATAAAAACAACCTATTTTTTTCACTTCAAAGCTCGATTTGAACATGAAAATGGTGGAGACTTCACAAACCCAACTACTATTAGGCAGTCCTTAGAACGAGCTATCCGACAAATATAATTTTTGATATGTTTTGATTTTATTAAATATTTGTTTTTTTAGTTTTATTAAATATAGGATTTTCACTGAAAATGAAGGTCTCTGTTCTGCACATATGGAAAAATAGTAGATTATCATTTTAAATAAAATAAAATGAGTGCACCAGATATTGAAGTCCTTGATTCAACAAAAAAATAAACTGAATTTCGATATATACAAAAAATTTACGCGTTATATGGTCGTGCTATGTCTAAATTGTAATTGGTTTGACTTCTGTAGACATGGAAAATGTACAAATTCGGTTTGACACACTTGATCCTGATTATTCATGACATTTCCTCTTAAATAATACTCTCAAATATTCATCATATTCTATCTCTTAATATAATAAATCATTGTTTATTTGATTAAGTCTTTCTCCTCCAGTGATTAAATTAATTAATTTATTTTTATTAACCTCATATTTCTGTTTAATTAAATAAATCATTTTATTTGATTAAAGTCTCTAAAGTCCTCTTATTAAATTAAATAAATTAAACCTTATTTGATTTAATCTAACATTATCCCACTTATTTAAATAAATCAAAATCATTTATTTAATTAAGCATTTCCTCTCAATTCTGATTTAAATCAATTCATCAATTTAAGTCAAAATTGTCAAATCATCTAATCTCTCATTAAATTAATCAAAATATTGATTAAGTTAATCCCTATCACTAAAATCTTCTAGAGAATGCAAGTTGCACATGAAAATAGATTTAATTCATTTATTAAATCTTTATTTTCCCTCACATGGCATCAAAAAAGAATATTCCCTCAAGTTTGAATTCAAAAAGTCCAAGTGGACTTGTACATCCAACAAGGCATTCACTCCTCTTACTTGTCCTTGTGCATTGAGCCAAGTGGCATTTATTTCATTCTTTTTTTCCACTCACATGTCATTTCTTCAAATTCAAATTCCACCTAATTTCATTTATTGGCACTTTGGCCAAGATGTGCACAACCATCAACCATTCACATCTTGACAAGTGATACTTGACCATTGGATGTTGAATGATCCCACATTGCTTGTTTTCACTATGTCTTCCATTTTGGAAATCTATAAATGAGAGGTTTCTCTCCTCATTTTAGTATCCACAATTTTGAGTAAACTTACTATACTCAAATTCATCTTCATTCCACATATTTCATGCAAAGTTACTCTCTTGAATTGAGAACTAATTTTGTTCATTATCACATACATTTTCATTATCACTATCATCTTGGCAATCTTGCTTATCAGAGATTGGGAAAGGGCTGCTTACTACACAACAAAGTGGGACCAATCCAATATGAGATAAAGGTTTAATCATGTTTTTGTATATGCTTCTGTTTAACTTGTTTTCTGCTCATTAGTTTAATATTTGGACATGATTAAGTATTTCATAGGGATGTTAAATTTTTTGATTTAAACTGACTTGTGTTAACAAAATGAAATCATTTAAGTCTCTCTCGCAGATTTTTAGCATCCACAACTTCGAAACTTGATTAAAGAAAAAATATTTAATAAAAAAACATCTAACCAAGTGGAAGCACTAGATATTAGACTTATAAATCTAAATTCAAAAGAATTATAATTTTATGCTTCATGAAAAAAAAGTTATGCGTTATATGGTGTGCGTCACTTTTAAAAAATGCTATTTTATGAAAAAAATCAGTTTTCGTGGGAGATTCTTCGCTTTCCACCAATATAAATTATGCTTTACTTTGAATTTAATAAATAATTATTATTCATTTTCTATTTCAATTACAACTAAAGTCCTGATTGATAGGCTGATTGAAATTTATCTATAGCTTTCAAAGGGTATCACATTTTTTGAATCTGAAATATGCGTCACATTCTATGGTTCACATACTATAGGATTAAAATAAAAAGAATTGAATTTAATGAAGTTTTGACCAAGTTAAGGTGGTGAGATGTACAATTTTTTATATTTTTTAAAAGTTGTAATAAAAAAATCATAATTAATTATTTGCTTGGAAAAGAATTACAAAAAAATATGCATCACATTAGGAAATGAGTCTTCTACTTATATCTAAAATCTTATAAAAAATATTATGATTTTATTGTGGTTAGGGTGGTTAGACAGACACCTACTTCTTTTTTTTTCCTGAAATTTAAATACTACTGCATTGAAATTTCAAATTTTCACCAAATAGATTTAAAAAAAATAAAAATAAACCTAGTAGTTTAGAAACTACATTCAATTTAAAACAGATTCTATTATTTCATATTTTTTAAATAATATAGTTAAATTATTTAAATTTTTATGTCAAGTTGCCTAACTCTATTTTTTTTGAATTTTATTACCACTTAAGGGCCTTTTTTTCCATGATTATCCTGCACATGTCCCTTGAAGACCCACAGAAAGCCCTAATTTTTTGTCCAAAAGCTTCAAATTTTGTTGTGTGAGAGATGAATCTTCTTGAGGAAGATGTTTTGCACTTGGTTGTTGGAGTTGGATGTGAAAAAATGGCTAAGAGAGAATGGAAAAATGACCTAAAAACAAGTATATATAAGCAACGAGACCTAATTGTCAGGAATTTTGACCTAAGAGGTCGACACCCATTGAGAGTTTTTGATTAAATATTCATTTTCTCACTTAAATTCTCAAAAATCCTCAAAAAGGACTAGGTCGCCAACTTGGGTGACCTAGTCCCACTAAGGGAATTTGAAGTGGGAACAATGCTTTTTGAATGATTTTGATATTGCTTGTCGGGGGTTGAATGATCCCTTAGGTATAACAGGCCTCCAAGTCAAAATTAACGAACCTTAGGGGCCTATAAATGTTGTTTTAGGGTGATAATCGATGGAATGGGACCTAAAGTAGGACCAAAAAGGGCACAAATTTTTCCTTTTCTTCAAAGGTATATAATTTTTGGTGACAAATTTAGCCCCCAATTTAGTGTCCATATGACTCTACATGCATATGTAAGCTAAAGGACTCTAAAAAAAACAATGGACCTTCATAAAAGGATACTCATTTGAGAGGCGGGAGAATGAAGCCCCCAGTGTACTGATATGAAAAACCACAATGTTAGGAACCACATCCTACAACACAAATTTGTTAGAAGTCCTAGAAATCCTCTTATCTAATCTCTAAAGATCAAATTTGAGGGTAGATGTATGGCCCCCCTTGATTCCGCTTGCTTTATGGAGGTGGAATCAAGGTAGCAATCTAACCATGTCGAATGAGGACACACATATCAAAGGGCATTTCCAAGTACCATGCCTCATAGTTATAGGTGAGTGATGATGTAGGGCATGGAAAGACAATTTTGAAACAACAAACAAAATAAAAAACAAAGTTCACTATCCCCCGATATGTTGGTTTGAGTGAAAAAGCACACTAAAAGGCTAACAAAGTAAGAAGGTACGAATGTGCACATGTATGTAAAAATGAGATAGTTAAAAAGAAATGAAAATAGAGTAAACATGCACTTACCTTCTCATTTACCTTTTGTAACATTGAAGAGTGATGAGGAGAGAGAGAGGATGTCGAGCACACTTGATTTCACCCCTGCGAGATTGGACATACTACGAGATCTGGTGGTGAGTGAAAACCACTAGCATGAGGTTAGTTGATTATGGAGCCTTTGCTTTGTGATTTTTCAATTATAGGATGAATTTAATGCATATTTAGAATATATTAGGATCCTGGAAAAATAGTTTGCAAAGTGTCCCTTATTTTCGAAAGTGTCCCTTTTGTTTGCAAAGTGTCCCTTTTGTTCGCAAAGTGTCTCGTTTCTTCACAAAGTGTCTCTTTTCTTTGCAAAGTGTTTTGTTTCTTCGCGAAGTGTCCCAAAAGGTTTCTAAAGTTTCTAGGGCTATATGAAAATCACACTGGAACAACATTAGCACATTTTCCCGATGAATTAGAGAAAAAATTGAAGAAATTAGATGATTTAGATAGCATATTGTGATTATTTGTATAGGCAGCCACTCATTCGCTGCAATGTTTAGGCGAGAGAAAACTAAGTTTTTTGAGAGAGTTGGCTCTAGCCCTATCTGCAGCAGAGATGGAGCATTTGCAGGCAGTGGGGATCTATTGGGCATATCTCATGCCACACATGAGATATCATGATGCTATGCCGATGGAATTATGTGAGAGGTGGAATGCCGATACATGCACTTTTTACCTACCGATGGGAAAGATGACCATTAAATTAGAGGATGTCCATCACATACTCTGAGTCCCTATTTGGGGGGAGCAAGTGCGGCTACAAAGGGGATGATCCTTTTGAGAGCGATGGGTAGACATGCAATACTACCTTGACATTCTCATACATGATGACAGAGTCGCAGGGCAGATAGAGCTGGAAATGTTACTCTATTCATGAGCACCATAATGTATTATGATGCATACACTAGGATTGGTCCTCTTGTTGGATGGGTGAGTAGTGCATCTAGATGGTGGATTGGTACATCTAGTACGAGGCATGGTAGAGCATTAGATGGTTTACACCTGAGGATGATGCATTCTAGCACATTTGTACTATGAACTTGGTTGGTTTTCTTTCTGGGAGATGGATAGTATTCTACACTGCACACTCTTACAGGTATGGTGGTTAGAGAATATCACATGTACATGACCAATTGGATTCCCATATCTGACAATAGTGGGCTATCCACAAGCATTTGGCTATCCATTATGATGATTATGGCAGTATGGTGATCTACACTTTTGGAGAGTGAGATTCAACTGGCTAGATGAGGAGGATATCATGTGGAGGTTGTACCAAATTGTTCTATAGTGGCTAGATCATACCAGACATCTGAGGAGATTAAAAATGAGCAAGTTCCTGGTAGGATGACATGATCACATAGTGCAACCGTTCTACTATGATCAGGTTATGAGGCAGTTTGGATAGGTACATATACCACCGTAGCCATGATCATCATTTAAGAGGTTTGTTCGGAGTGCTCGAAGACTAGGGGATATAACATGATTTACACTAGATGATGTCATCAAGAGTGACTTGGACTATTCAGATCATGACCAACCACCTATGGATGATGTAGATGATGTTGGGGCCACATGGGACCATCAGGAGTGGTGGAGAGCATCATGACCAGGGCCAATGTTCTTGATGGATGAGCTAGTCGGAGAGGTAGAGCCTATGCTAGATGAGGGGGAGGAGAGAGAGAGAGGACATGGCCAAGGAGACATAGTACAGGGCTGCTGACATATTACATATTTTATTGATGAGGAGTATGATGAGGATGCAGACCCAGATTATGATGGATAGGAGGGAGAGGATGATGATTAGGAGAAGGATGAGGAGAAGGATGAGGAGAGAGTAGAGGAGCCACCCCTGAGTGATGACAATGATGCAACAGTCGAGGATCGATATGAGCAGGGAGAGGTCTCACTTGTATATATGACTAGATCTGGGATAGTAGCAACAACAAGTGTCAACACTTATAGCTGAAGGGAGGTGAGCTCATTGTCTATGCCCCCTACACAAAATGAGGTGGACATTCCACATTCCACCAGAGATATAGGTGATAATATTTAATTTTGAGAGATGTATTTGATGTGTGATTTAATGTATATATATTTATATGATGATGTGTTATTGATGAGACCCTTGTGTGATTTTTTAGGTCTTGTAGAGGGTTGGTGAGAGTTCCTACATCATGCATCCGCAGAGATAGTTCTGGCGAGATTCAATAAAGAGGAGATGGATACTGACTACATGCCCCCACCGATCATGGAGTGAGAGCCAAAGAATTTGAGACCCTTTGTGAGATTGTGAGCAGCCTATGAGGGCCTGAGGAGGCAATTCCACCGAGTGAGAGTTGTACCATAGGTGCAACCATCACAACCTCCAACAGAGGTGGAGAGACTAGAGAGAGAGGTGGCACACTTACGGGCAGAGAGGGACCATATAGTAGGTGAGCATTCGTTGACACTTACGTGGATGTGAGGGTTGGAGTTCACACTCAGAGTTAACAGATCACAGTCACGATCACACATGAGTGTCTCCTGATTCCCTACTACCGATGTAGCGCGAGTACCAGATCCTTAGGGATCTAGTAATCACAATCCTCAATGACACTGTATAATATAATAATATGTATAAAAGAATTTTGATAAATGTATATATATGCATTTGTATTTGACATGGTGTAATTTATTTTTGTGGATGTTAAATTACAATGTGATTAATTAAGTAGGCTTTGTTAGAGTATTTAATTAATGGTAACATGATTTAACAAAATGCATGAGATTTAATGTAAAACATATAAAGATTAAGTATGTTATGCACCCATTATTTTAAAGTAACATAACACACACAAAATGGGAAAAGTTGAATAGTATGAAATCTAAAGTAATTATATATAAAAATATATAAATTAAATAATCACTTTAGTGTTCGGGACACCAGCATGATGATGTGTTAGGAACAAAGCAATGAGAGAGCCAATAGGATATAATCCAATAGCTTTAACAACACTTCTTTATAAGTCATACCATTCAAGAGGGGATTAGACATAATACCGATGTAAATGCACGACATTAATGGGATCTTTAAGAGGAGTGTCATCGTGCTCGGTTAAGGTATAAGAATTGGATCTGTAATTCTAATCGCCCACATAGGGGCCTAGCCAATTAGGATTGAATTTACCTTTGTCTATGTAATAAGTGGTAGTGTTGCGTTGGTTTTCATATAAAACCATATCACCTTTGTTAAAGGATCAAGGAATGACACCAACATCGTGTTTACGTTGCAACTATTTAGCATAAGCTTGAAGATGCTCAAGAGAATTGATGTGTTATTCATCAAACATTTCAAGTTGGTGTAGACGTTGTTCCACATAAGTGTCATTATCAATGAGACTTTGGAGAGAAATCCTCAACATGGAGATTTCCAACTCTAAAGGGAGGATAGCCTTGGTGCCATAAACAAGGTTAAAAGGGGTATTTCCTGTAGAAGAACAAACACTCGTGCGATATGCCCATAGTGCATATTGTAATTGTGTATGCCAATCTTTTTGGTTTTGATTGACAATCTTCTTAAGGATTTTCTCCAGGATTTTATTAATACTTTCAGCTTGACCATTAGATTGAGGGTAGTAAGGTGTTGAAAATCGATGTTGGATATGGAAGGTCTCAAGGAACCTCTTCACATAATTTTTCTTAAAGGGAGTACCATTATCCAAGATTAATGTGGAAGGAAGGCCAAAGCGAGTGGTGTTCCAATAAGAAACAACATATCACCTCAGTAGTTGTGGATCAGAGGGGAATGGCTTCAACCCATTTGGTTAAATAATTGGTAGTAGTAATTATGAATGTATGTCCAATAGAAGAAGGTGGGGATATTTTTCCAATTAGATCTAAGCCCGAAATAAAGAACAACTAGATAGGTATTTGGGCACAAAGCTCCGAAGCAGGAGCATGGATCAAATGACTATGTTCCTGACACTGATGATATCACTTAACATATGCATAGAAATATTTTTCCATGTTTTCCCAATAATATCCCATACGAAGGAGTTTTTGGACTAAGGTTTTTCCTCCAACGTGTCCTCCATAAGTACCAGAATGGGCTTGTTCGAGGGTAGCATGAGTTTCAACATCCTTGAGGCATCGTAAAAGGATTCCATCGAAGAATCTTCTATACAATGTGTCAGCAAGGATGATATACTTAGTGGATAAATTTTTGAGGCGAAGGTAGGTATTTCTAGTTGTGGGTTCGGGAATGGTACCATCTCTTAGATAATTGTAGATGGAATCATACCATTCACATTGATTATCTAGAAATGTGGGACACACATCAGTAGGTCAATCGCTGATGGAGGGTTTCATAATAGGATGAATGGTAAAGATGACTTGTTCAGAAGGGTTTACATGAGATATAAGAGAGGTTGCACAAGGGATGTTATCACTGGTAAAGCAGTAAAACTTCTCTAATAGATTGAGAATGAGATCCTTATATAGTGAAAGTTTATCATGTTTAGTTTGATAAAGACTGTTGATTTGTTTAATCACTAATTGTGAATCACCATAGATCTTAATATCTTTAACCCCCAGGATGAGAGAAAAATGTATTCCACTGATTAACACTTCATACTTAGTTGTGTTGTTCATACATAGGAAATTGAGATTATATGATAAGGGAATAGGCTTACCAATAGGTGGAATTAAGATAATTCCAGCACCGGAGCCTAGTGAAAGAGTCATTGGTGGGTAACGCTAATGGTGAAGGAGCATCAACTAAATGGTCAGTGAGGGCTTGGCCTTTGATTTATTTTTGAGCAATAAACTTAAGGTCAAACTCAATTAACAACATGACCCATTTAGCAAGACATCTTGAAAGATCTATTTTATTGAAGAGATACCTTAGAGGGCCAAAATTTGTCATCACTTGTACTTCAATGCTAAGCAAGTAATGTCACAACTTACTAGTAGCGAACAGAAGAGCCAAACATTTCTTTTCAATTATGGAGTAATGAGTCTCATACTCAAGGAGCATTCTACTAATATAATAAACATGATGCTCTTTACCATTGGAATCTTGTTGAGCCAACAAGGAAGCAATAACATGGGCATACAAAGCAATATAAAGGATGAAATGTTTATTGGGTGTAGTAGGTTGTAAAATAGGTGGAGCTGTGAGGTATTCCTTTAAACTCTCAAAGGTCTGTTTATAGTTATAATTCCAATCGAAATTGACATCCTTTTTAAAGAGATGCGTGAAGGGTAATGTACGATTAGCTAAGCAAGCGAAAAAATGATGAATGGCTTGTACTCATCCTTGTAACGTATGTAATTGGGAGACGTTATGAGGTGGTGGAATATTAATTATAGTGTCAATTTTCTTTGTATCCACCTTGATTCCTCTATGAGATATGATAAACCCTAAAAGTTTACCACTATCTACTCCAAAGACATAATTTTTGAGATTTAAGCGCATGTTATATTTATGCATATGTTCAAAGATTTTTTGAAGGACATTCACATTATCTTGACGGGTTAAGGATTTAGCAAGAATGTCATCAACATAATATTCTAATATTTTGTGGATGTAAACATGGAAGATTAACGTAATTGCTCGCTAATAAGTAGCACCAGTGTTCTTTAAACCAAAAGGCATCGTAACCCAATAAAATGTGTCCCAAGCAGATGTAAAAGCCATCTTGTATTGATCTTGTGGGTTAATGAATATTTTATTATAACCTAAAAATCCATCCATAAAGGATAAAAAAGCATGTCCAACAATGGAATCCATGATCATATTGATGTTAGGAAGAGGAAAGTCATCTTTTAAAGAGGCCTTATTCAAGTCTCTAAAATTCGTACATATCCTAACATAATTATCGGGTTTTGCCACTGCGACAATGTTTGATATCCAAGGAGAATAATAAATGGGCCGAATGAAACCCATGTCAAGGAGTTTTTCAAGTTCTCCTTTAACATGCAAGGCTACCTTAGGATTCATTTTTTGAATCGTTTGGAAAACGGGCTTAGCATTTTCAGCAAGGACAATATTATGGGTAACTATCTAGAGATTTATTCCTAGCATGTTAGAATATTTCCAAGAAAATAGTTCAGGAAAGGTATGAAGCAAGGTTGCAAGATCCTCTTGTTCTTCATCATCTAGGAACTTCTTGATTTTAATGATTTTGTCTTTGTCATCCATATCCATTGGTATGTCAAGGGTATCTCCTAAAGGGAGTGCATTAGACTTATGGGCTTCAGGATCATATGGGTCCGGGCTGGTGTGAGGTTTATTAATGTGACTAATGGAAAGCTCATAACTCAACATAGCACAAGAGGCAGGTCTCTTGGAGCGAGAAATCTTATCTGAAGCACCTAACAATTTTTCTAAATAATCATCGCCATGAACATAGGTGAAGAGGGGAGCATCCACATCTAGAAATTTAGGGTGATGAATTGTAAGGTTAGTTCTTGATGTGCATGATATAGTATTGATGTTGAGAGAGGGTCATTGATTGGATTTTGTGGCTTTAGAAAAGGAAAACCCTAGGCCGGTCTTAGTTCCTTGCATATTAGGTTCAATGGGTACATAGATTCCTTGCTCATGCTTTTTGCATCCTTTACCATTGTAACCCAATTGTTTCACAAGATCATAATCAATCCATAAATTCTTTCCATTTCTTATGGGTTAGGGGGTTGTTGATGATCTATCTCATCAATGTTTTTTGTATATGTGGCCTTCTCTTCCAAAGGAGATGAGGTAGATGTGTGGGAAGGGTGCTACTCTTATTGGGTAAAGAGGATAATGGATTGTTCATTTTGGGTATCCACTTTGCATGTGACACTACACTCACCCATAAAAGGAGTAATTTCTAAACAGCCCCAATCGTCACCAAGTAAATTAAACGTGGGTTTATCTTCAGGTGGGTTTTTCTCGGAAGGGGTGATATTAGAGGTAGGAATTAAGGTTTGGAGACAACTTGATGTGCCCTTTTTGAGTTGTAAACAACTCTCAGGTTCAGGATCGATGTCAATTTGATAAAATTTGTTATTGTAGACATATTTCATTTTGTGATGAAGAGTTGAGGGTACCACATGCTGTTGCATTGTGGCAAATAAAATAAGGAATCTCCTTGTGGTGTGATGAATAGGATGCCAACTCCTGAGCCATGACCAGTGTGGGACCCATCAAAGTATAGCTACCATGGTAATGCCAGTTCGCTATGAAAAATAGACTCATCACAAAAATCAACTACCAATGGGTGGGTAGCCTAGATTGGTGCGTCTACAAGCTGATCTGCTATTACTTGACCCTTTATAGCCTTGCACTCCACATACTGTATGTCATACTCGCTTAAAATCATGACCCACTTCGCCAAGCGACTTGTCAATGCTGCACGACTCAGGAGATTGTTTAATGAGTCAATCTTAGCTACTAGATGTGTTTGGTGACTTAGCATATAGTGTCGTAGTTTCTGCATCGGAAAGACAAATGCAAGGCATGCTCTTTCAATGGTTGTGTAGTTGAGCTCATATCCAATTAGTGTGTGGCTGATGTAGTAGATGACTCTTTCTTTTTCTTCATAGTCATGTTGCGCCAATAATGCCCCCAGTGCATTTGTCATTGCAGAGAAATATACGATCAGTGGTTTTCCCTCAATAGGAGGCATTAACACTGGTGGTGTTAATAGATATTCTTTAATTTTTTCAAAGGCTATGTTGCATTTATCTATCCATACAAAAGGATTGCTTTTGTGCAGCAGATATTGGAATGGTTGACACTTGTCTACCAACTATGCAATGAAGTAGCGGATTGACTGCAGTCTTCCCGATAGAGTTCTCAGCTCACTGATTCCCTTTGGTGGAGGCATGTCTATGATTTCTTTTACTTTTGCTGGGTCGACCTCTATGCCTCTTTGTGAAACTATGTAGCCTAACAACTTGCCGGAAGTGACTCCAAAGACACATTTCTTTGGGTTTAAACGAACCTTGTATTCTTCAAGCCGCCGGAATATTTTGTCCAGGACCCTGAGATGATCTTTCCTTGTCAATGATTTGGCCAAAAGGTCATTCACATAATCCTCCATGAGGATATGCATCATGTCATGGAAGATTGTGGTCATAGCCCTCTGGTATGTGGTGCCTGCATTCTTTAGGCCAAAAGGCATGATGTTCCAACAGTATGTTCCCCATGGGGAGGTGAATGCCATTTTATGCTGATCTTCTGTTGCAATTCGGATTTGATTATACCTTGAGAAACCATCCATGAGGGATAGCATCTCGTACCCGGCTGTGAGATCCACAATCATGTCTATGTTTGGTAGGGGGAAGTCATCCTTTGGACAAGCTTTGTTCAAATCTCTAAAATCCATGCAGATACGTATTTGTCCATTCGGCTTCATAACAAGAACAATGTTTGATATCCAATCCACATAATCAATTGACCTTATGAATTCGGTATCCAGTAACTTTTTTAGTTCTGCATTGACAAGTAGTGCAATCTGTGGGTGCATCTTGCACAATTTTTGTTTGACCGGCTTGATTCCTGGGATTAAAAGGAGATGATGTAGCACCAATTCAGGATCAAGCCCTGGCATGTTAGCATATGACCATGCGAAGTTAACTTTTTTCTCTGTGAAGAATTGTTTAAATTCAGGTTTTTCTTCATCTGACAATGATGTGGCCAAGAGAATCATTTTAGGATTCTCTGGTGTGTCTATGTTAACTTCCACTGTATCTTCAATAAGCATAGCCAATTTTTCCTTTGTTACAGGAAGAAAGTCCAATCCTCCATCCTTAGGCGCCTCAGAGAGGTTTTCACCTTCAGATACGTCCTTTGTTTTTACTATTTTGTTTTCACCTAAAGACGTTTCTCTTTTTGTCTTATTTACTGTATTTTTGCGACTAGAGGATTGCACCGTCTCCCCGAAGTTAGCCGTACAATCTAGGTCAATAGAAAACCCTATTTTGTGATCTCCCCATGGTATGCCTTCTCTGAGCCCCATGAATTCTACTATGGCTTCATCATTCTGAAACATGTCCATTACTGGTGGCTCTTGTTGGTCCCAGTCGATCAGTTGTGGATAGACAAGTGAAATCCCATTGTCGATGTTGGTGAAGGATGGGGAAGATGCAAAGAGTGTGGCAATTGAAGCCTCAAGTGTGAAGGCAAAGTTTTCAATTTCCACTTCCGTGTCCGATGCAATGGATGGTCCATACTCCGAGTCAGATGAATCAAATTCAAGGTCATAATATGGGATAAAATTGTCAACATCGTGACTAGTGGTTGGCATGTCAGAAGTATGGAGAGTGGACTCAGGCAGGTTAGGTTCATGAGTGGGCTCAGGAATGGGTTGGGATGATTCAGGTATTGCCGACGACACCTTGGGTTCTTCTAGATTCCAAGGAATGCATACCCATTCCTTATTTTTAGAATGTCGGTCAATGGGGTCTATGTTATATTCTTGGCAAAATCATTCTTCAAAGGAAAGTTGACCAGGTTCGAAGAATAGTTCATCGATGTCATAATCACTGACTGTTTTGTTAGATCCCCATTCCCATTCATTGGAGTTAGTTTCAATGAGGGGTTCTTCGCATGTCTCAACACTTTTTGTAGCCATTACAACCTTATTTGAAAGTTCAAGAGTACGTTGATCGTCAGTTCTGACTTGGTCAAACCCTAACCCTATGTATCTTGGTCTTGCCATCATGATAATAGGTTCCTGTCTTCCGTTGCTATTCTTTCCAAGGTTGCTTGTATTGTCAAAACCTTGGGCTTTGCATATATCAAATCCTTTTCCATAGAGATGTAACGGTAGTGGGGGTAACTCTACTAGGTCTCTATAGATCCAGTTAGCTATGTCGTCGATGACTTCATTACCCACATCACTCCACAGAGTGAAAACACTTTTTGGTGGGACATTGAAAGTTGTTTTGGGCTTAATTGCAAAACATGGTCTTCCATAGACTTTTGGCGGCTTAGGTATTGTGGTGATACAATAAGCTGTATTCAGCTTGAACTCGCCACAACCAAGGTCCTAGATCTGAAAGTCATTACTTGGGATGGAGACTGATGGAGATGGTGTCGTAGAAGATGATGTAATGGATGATTTTGTGAGTGTGGATGGGTCAATGTATTTGGATGAAGTGGAAGATGAGGCCTCCCGATTGATGGGTACCTAGTGCTCAGTAGTGGCTCACAGGTTGGTGCAATATTGGAATGGATCGGGATCTCCTGAGATGGTGATCTCTGTTCCATCAAAAGGGAATTTTAGGCACTGGTGGTATGTGGATGGAATGGCTTTTAAGGCATGAATCCATGGGTGACCAAGTAAGATGTTGTAGTGTATATCACGATCCAGGACCTGGCATGTTGTATCTATGATGGCGGGTCCTACTCGGAGCGGAATGGTAATGATGCCTTTAGAAGAACATTCTTCATCATTGTATGCCTTGATGACGATGCTCTTGCTAGCATCTACAAATGCCTTAGAAAAACCAAGAGCTTTGACCAATTTGAGAGAACAGATGTTCAATCCTGCTCCGCCATCTACTAGGACTCATCTCACCTTATGTTTATGGACAAAGACTTCAATGTGAAGGGCATCATTATGCGATGGTTTAGGCAAGGAGTAGTCATTGTCTGAAAAGGTGATGTGATGAGGTGAATTTAGGTATCCGACCATAGGCTCAAAGTGGTTGACATCAATGTTGGTTGGGACGGATGACGTTTGTAAGACTTTATCCGAGATGGCTTTGTGTGCAGGTGAAATACAGTGTAGTTTGAGAATGGATATTTGAGCAAGTGTTTTATTCAGTTGCTCAATGATGTTGAACTTTGGTTTGGGTGTTGACTGTTTGGCGGATGGACCAGGTATGGTGATCTTAGGTTGACGTGCCGAAGGACCTAGGATAGTGACCTTGCCTTTACGGGTGGTGACATTGCATTTTGGGGCCTTCTTAATGGTGATGGTATTAAAACACTCATCTTCATCAGCAACATGAAGATTGTTAATAATGGTCCCATTGGGATAATTGTATGCAGGATGGGTAGTATTGTAGGCCAGACGGATGTGGTTGGATTGATTGTTGGTATTCGTTGTGCCAGATGAGGAAGCTTTACCATGATCTTGCAATGGGTTTTTGTGTATAGTGTGATTTGCATTAGATGTGAAGAATTGACCACCTAGCTCGATGGTGTGGTTCTCAATGAGGTCTTGCAGTAGATTTCGCAATTGACGACAAGAGGATGTTTTGTGCCCTTTGGCACGATGGAAATCACAAAATGCACTATCATCCCACCATGATGGCTTGAATTGACCAGGGTCATATGGTTTAGGGTCTTCCAATGTTATGACACCATTTTGAAGGAGTTTCTTTAAGACAACCTCAATAGGCTCACCCAAAGGGGTGTATGTACGTTTTGGGAATTGCCGCGGTTGATGCAACTGCCTTTGATTATTTTGAGGAGGATTGCTTTGGATAGCATTTGCAGTTGGTGTTGGTGTAGTCACAGGTGTGTTTTGATTTTGTACTCCTTTGATGGTGAGTACATGACCTATTGTATTGATGGTTTTGGCATCAACCACACCGTCATTAGTGATATGCTTGTTCTTAACCTAGTATTTGGTTTTGTCGTTTGAGCTACTTGGGTTATTATTTTGGTGGCGTTGATGGTTTTGCCACCATATTTCAACTCGCCTTTAGCGATTAACGCTTTTTCAAGTTGGACACATTTTTTCACAAGATCGACAAAAGTGGTGCAACAATGGACCTGCAATCCATACCTTAGAGGTCCAAGGAGAGTTTGTACAAACATGGTTACTTTCTCCTTTTCAGGTATTTCTACCGGGCACCGACTTGCTAAGGTTCTCCATCTTTGAAAGAATGGAATGAAAGTCTCTCCTGAATCCTCTTGGGTAAGTCTCCATAAGGAGGCAATGTTAATGTTGGTGTCAATGTTGTAGGCATAGTTCTCCACAAACTTGTTTGCCAATTCATGCTATGTTTTTATTCCCTTAGGTAGTAGTGAGAACCATTCTAGTGCATGACTTGTGAGACTTCTTGAAAAGAGTCTCATGAGATAGGTTTGTTCATAAGCTATGTCCATGCAACTAGTGGTGAATTCTCGTATGTGTTCGATGGGATTTGTCTTGCCTTTGTACTTAGGGAAATGAGGTACTATATACCCATGAGGAAATGGTGGCATGTACAAGGTGGTGTCAAATGGATAAGGACACAAGTCATGTGACATGTATGAATTTTTATTGGTTTGTTGCAATGTCTCCACTTGTGTTTGAAGAGCAACAAGTTAGAGTGTGAGTGCTTCCACAATGGGGTTGTTGGTAGAATCACACATGTTTGTGAGAGGTATGGCTTGGTTGCCCACTTGTTGTGATGAGATGTGTTGGTTTTAAATGTGTTGTTGGTGAGAAAAGTGAGTGTTATGATTGTGTGGTTGTTGAAAATGGGTGTATTGATGGGGATTATGTTGTTGTGTATGCACTTGTGTAGCATATGTGGGGATTTGAGATCTTGCCATGTTGGATTGAATTTGTGGGCCTTGTTGACTTTGAGTATGTTGATGTCCAAATGGAGTAAAAGATTGGGTGCCTTGATTGCCTTGTCCAAATGAGAAATTATGGCCTTGATTAGTGTTGGTGTTTTGTCTCAAAGGAATGTTGGTATTGACCTGTGAATAATTAGGTTGGGGTCCTTGAATGGTAATTCTTCATTTATTTCTCCCAAAAGGATTTGATGAATTAGTTGCCATAGTATTTGAGGGGCCTCCTAATAGGTTTGTTGATGTACCCATGGAATTAAATGAAGTTCCAAAGAGGTTTGAGGTTGTTGCCCCCATTGTTGATCCAAATGTTTGTGAAGGGATGGTGATTGTGTGTTGAGGGATGGATTGTGATGTGGTGTTGTTTTGGGTAGATGATCCTCCAATGGATGTTGTGTTGGTTGTGGTAGCTACATTGGTTGTGGTGGCTGCATTGGTTGTGGTAGTAGTATGACCAAGGGAGGTAGTATTGATGGTGTTAATGGTGTTTTGTGGAGAGGCTCCCATGGAAGTATTGTGTGTTTGGTGATTAGGGGATGTTGCTCTAATGGTGTTGAGGTCAAATCCTTGTGGTGACCTAGCTCCTTGGTCAAGAAGCATGGCTAAATATCTAGATGAGTCATGTAGGACTAATTCATCCACAAAAGAGGCCACTTTTGGGTTTTGGGCAACAGCTTGTAAAACTTCCCCTTTTTGGTTTCTATAGATGAATTGTTCAAATTGGTTGTGTGGAATAGATGTCTCATCAAAAGGATTGATTGTAGAATTTCCCATGTCATTAGGAAGAGTGTTCATATTGTTAGGGAATAAATTCATGTCATTGGTGAAATTGGTAAAATTGGGGTCTTGACCAAAAGAATCCATGAGTCTTTTCTTTGTTTTGTAATCTAGTTTCAACCATAAAAAGTTTTGCTCAACTTTGGGGTGATGAGGGATAATGAGTGATAATGACCTAAATATGACACTATGTTTTTGAGTTTTTTGAGAATGAGGAATGTTATGAAATGCAAAATGGGAGATGAAAGGTTTGTGGATGCAAATGGTATGACACTAAAATAAGGAGACTAATGATATGTAAACTAAATGGAGCCTAAGATGCACTCAATATTGAGAAATCTAAGGAGATGACTACTTGACCAAATAAAGTGCTTTCAATGTTTCAGGTTTGGAAAATCAATGGACCATAAGTGGACTAAAAAGAGGACAAAGTGAAGTTTCCACACTAGACTATTGAGTGGGAAACAAATCACAAAAGTTTTAACTAAATGACTAAGGGTGATTGGGTCCAATGATAACCTATGAAGACAAAGTCTTGACAATGGATGGTAAGAAGTGTGTTCCTAAAATCTGCAAAGTGAGTGTCTAAGGAAAAATTAATAATGCAACTAGTCAAATGCAATTGGAAACCTATGATGATCCTAAGAATGATGTGTATAATGAGGGAAGTTGAGCAAATCAATATCTGGTTTTGACAGAAACAAAATAGATGGACTTGCTAGAATCTGGAAAAGGACAATTTTTGACTTTGATTTTGACAGTGAGCAGATTGTTTTTTGAAGACTGGCAAATGCGGTTCGACAGAGCAAATGCGGCTCACTTTTTCAAATGCGGTTTTTGATAGAGCACATGCGGTTCAGGAAGTCAAATGCAGCTCACCAAATGCGTTGCAGGAATTAATTCTAGCAATGTTTTAACAGATAAGCGAATGTGGTTCAACATCAAGTTTGGCAAAACAATAGCGAATGCTGCTTTTCGACAAGCAATTGCAGGTTGATAGGTCAGTTGCATTGCAGTAAGGAATTCTGGAGGTATTTTAGCACTGGAAAAATGCTGGTAAACAATGAATGCGGCTTGTTATAGTAAATGCGGTTCACTGGCAAGTAAATGCGGCTCAGAAAGTCAAATGCGTCCAACAGGTGATCAAATGCGGCTGATAAGTGCGGTTGCGTTGCAAAAAAACTTGGACTGGTCTAAATTTAGCATATGCGACTTAAGTTAGTGAATGCGGCTTTTTATTGCTCAAATGCGACTTAACAGAGCAGATGCGGCTCTATGCTTCTCAAATGCAGCTTAGCAGAAGAAATGTGGCTCTGGACTGAATAGTTGTGGTTCGATGTCCAAAATGCGTTGTAGAAAAAAAATTTAGGCCGATTTTGCAAAGACTTGTTTTAGTTGACAATGTTTGTTTCGGTTTTGAACAAGTTTGAATTTTATTTGTCTTCAAGCAGTTGGCAAATACATGGTGTTTGTAAAAAAAAAATCAACCACATAGAAGTCATTTTACAAAATCTTATGGCTTTATGGACAGTATTCTTTTGGATCCCACTAACCGCATATCCTTAGTGGATGAATTCAGAAGCTTGGTCCCACAGGCTTCCCCTTACAGTGCACTCACTTCTCAGGGCAACCAAGCTTCCAACCTCCATGAAACTCCCATGGTAGATTGATCATCTCTACTAAGAACTGAGTAGGTGCGGGTGTCATCACAACGACCATTGTTGTACCAAAGAATAGAAGGTTTTTGGCTTGCTAAAACGAAGGATTTAATTTGGGCACCGGTTCAAAAGGCCACGTGAGAGGCATTATCATCCCAGTCTGCAGAGGTTGTATTTTGTAGGTTTCGATGCACCACAAGGGTACTGGGGAATCATATGCTTGTCCGTAGGAACTTTCGTAATGCTAAGTTTTCCTTAACACTAAAATTTATATATCGGTTGGGCATCGCTTGGCTTTATCGCGTTCCCAGTTTGAGTCGCTTTGGGGTGAGTACTTTTTCCCACCAAAGCAGGCCCAATTTCTATGGTTCAACAAAAGCGAATTAGAGTATTCATAGTTCGATCGATCCTTGTTTAAAAACAAGAAGTGAAAACATGAATACCCTAACTCACACTCGCATGGTGTTCATTTTAAGCCCAAATCGAAATGTTTTTCACAAACTTGAAATAAAAAGTAGACATGGGGTTCATTTTAACCATTTGTAGTGTGAGCTAACTAAAGATTCATTTTAACCCAATGCTATGAAAATGCAAGTTCGTTTTAAGCCAATGAGTTATAATGCAAGTTGTGTTCTTTTTAGCCCATGAATATGCAAGTTGTGTTCTTTTTAACCCATGAATGAAAATGAAAGTTTGTCTAAAATTTAAGAAATGAACAAAGAAAAGTGTTAGACTCCTTGCCACAAGCTACAAACAAAGATTAGTAACCCAAAATCTCTAACCTATCCAAGAAAGAAAGAGAGAAAACCGGAAAATGCAACAAAAATAACAAAAAATTATTATACCCTTCAGATGTGTCGCAACAGAGCAAATGCGGCTTGGTATACCAGATGCGGCTTTTTGGTTAACAGATGCGGCTTTCAGGAAGCAGATGCATCATTTGGGTATATAGATGCATCTTGATAGAGTAAATGCGGCTCGGGTTGTCAGTTGCGTCGCAAGAACTGTCAAATGTGTCGTTCCGTACACTTGCAATTTTTTTTCTAGAAATCCGTACCCGAACCTGCAAAAAAGAGATGACGAAAAATCAGTACTATGACCTGCAAAAATGTGTTAAAAGGATGTCGGGTTCACCAATGTAACAATGAGAAATTTCTATTTAGTTTATGTAATAAAACCTAAAAACTCACAGTTGGTAATGGAGTGCAAAGGAATAGATGAACAATCTTATAGATTGTCTTCATCCTCCATGACTAACCTCCATTACACCTTCTTAATTTGCTGAATATGATTGTTTGCCCTCAGATTTGTGAAGAGCAAGTCAATAGAAATGACAAGCCCTAAGCAAACATTGAAGGATTTGAAATGACCTAGATGCAAATTATGTCCTATTGCAAATAGTAAAACATCTACAATGTCTAAGATAATATCAAATGAAAACCTAGATATGTTATGATAAACATGCTAAAATCTCTAAAATATGACAATGCAAGATAAAAACATGAAAGTATAAGATGTGAGATGCCAAAATATGGAAATGCAAGATAACAAAACATGAAAATGTAAGATGATCAAAATGAGACCAAAATTGCTCTTTTATAGAAGAGGCAATTTCGTGTGAATGGCCAAGATTGAAAGTTAGTAAATGCCCTAGAATCAATGGACGAGATTCAATAAAGTAACCCACAATTAGGGTTAGGGCAACATTAGGTCAAATTCAAAATGAAGGTCAAGATTGATTCTTTAGAGAATCAAATCAATGGCTAACAATGCATGCGACAAAAGATTCTGAGCACGGAAAATGGAGTCGTTGGGGAATTAAATAATTTATTTAAAATTATTTAAATCAAGAGGGAATGTTGACTTTTCAAATTAAAAACTATTTTAATTTAAAAAGTGTGGGGTCATGTGACATAAATAATTTAAATTAAATTATTTACAAAAGAAGGGATTTTTAAATAAGACTTATTTTAAATAAATAAATTTATTTAAAATGAGCACAGTAAAAGAGGGGGAATTAAATAATAAAAATTATTTAATCATGTGCTCGGATATTAAATAATAGAGATATTATTTAATTATTAGAGGAATGTGATAAAGGGGGACCTTTTAAATTAAATATAATAATTTAATTCAAAGTTTAGGAGAGGGCCAAATTAAATAAATAAAATTTATTTAATTTAGAGAGAAGAGGCTAGTGAATAATTAGATAATTAAACATAATTATTTAATTATAGTGGGAGATGGATTAAATAAATAAGAATTTATTTAATTTTAGGAAGAAGAGGACTTAATTAGTGACATAATTAAATAAATAAAGTTATTTATTTACTAATTAGGAAGACATAAAGGGTTAAAATAATTAAATAAATTAAGAAATTTATTTAATTATAGGAATACTTTAGACAATTAGTGACGCATTAAAATAAATAATTAAAATTTATTTATTTAATAATCAAGAAGAATGAAGGGGACATGAATTAATTAAATAATTACGAATTATCTAATTAATAATTGGAAGTGAGTTAGGGACATAATTAAAATGTCCTAATTAGGGTTAGAAGAAGAGCCTGTGGGTCTAGGTCATTTTTTATGTGTCTACACATGCATCTCATGTATCCATGGTCATCCCAAGAGGGGGTTATAAGAGAGATCATAGGGAATGACATGGATAGGGGTTTACAACATAACCATATCGACAGTAATGGGTAAGGTGATGAGACCAAGAGGTGCTTGTAACATTTTCAAATCCTCTAATGGATAAGGAATTAGATTGGATTTATGTTCGATCGACGTGTAACCTATCAAGAAGCTTTGCGCTGCACATATTTAGGGAAGATACATTTTCAACAAGGGTCCTTTTGATACCTATCCGATCATACTAGGCTATAATAATAAAGGCTCTATTTTGTTTTTAGAATTCTAATGGTGGGAGCTCATGTTGATAGAAAGTAATATCCACATTAGCTGTGTTCATGTCGTGTAGGAGAGTTTCCACATCATAAGTATTCATACTGGGAGGGACCACTATCTGTTGTAATGTTGTTTGAAGCATGGAGTGATAGTTAGGATAATTTTGAAGGAGATCCCAAAGGGATATCTTGGTGGGAGTGTTTTTAAGTTGTTCAACCAAATCATACTCTCTAAGTTGTGAGTTGAAATGAGGAGCCATAGGTAAGATGGGGTTGGGTAATGGTAGGTGTTATGCCTTGCATAACCACCCCATCTTTTGCCTTGGTCAAAATGGGTCCCCCTTGTTGTTATTTATCCTTTTTTGTTTTTCTAACAAAGTTTGGATTTATTTTGCTTCTAACACTTTTTTTGTTTTTGGTTTAGCCCGTCGGAACTGGAACCGGAACTGAATTGGGTTTTGAAAGTTCTTTCGAAACTTGTTTTGGTTCTCATCTCGACAATCTTTTTATTTTTGCTTTTGTTTTGTCTTTAGCGGGATCGAAGTAGGAACAGGTGTTGGTTTTGTTTTTAGTTTAAGTCCTTATGTTTAGTTTTATTATGTCGGTCTTTTGCTTTACTTTTTGTGTTTGGTTTTTTTTGTGTTTAGTTAGGGGAACCGGAGCCGGAATGGGAATGAAGTTTGGAAATTTCTTAAACTTTCGAATCAGTTTCCATTTTTGGTTCCGCCCCCGCCACTTTTGGATCGTTGACATTTTGATTGGAGTTACACTACAAAGAAGTGTTCATTCTCTTTCAGTTCCGACTCCACCTTAACTGTGCTTTAATGCATTAATGGTAGCTGCTCGTGTAGGTAGAAATCAGCATTTTTTACCTTCATTAAGGGTTAAGCGAATCATTATGATCATTGTTAAGAGATCTAGGAGCACGAAAGAGTAGCAGTTAAGTTCATTTGAGAAAATTGATCGAAAGAAAGGAAGGATATTGCATGTGAATTAGTTCGAAGGTTAGCTCGGGTTCTTTTGCGTTTGAGGTATGGTTTCTTATTGTTATTGTTCTTTGTTTATTTACTGTCGTGTTTGTTGTGTTTTGCTTTATATATACTCATGCTTTGAATCATTTCATTCTTATTGGATTTGTATTTCTTGGTATGATTGTACGAGTAGGTTCTTGTTTTATTTCATTTGTTTGCCTATTTTGGGTTTCTTGTATTTTCATTTTGGATTCTTTTTATTTTACAGTGTGGTCGCTTTCACATTTTAGTTGTGATCACGTCGTGCTATTTTGATTTGTAGTAGATTAGATTAAATTAAGGTTTTTGAATGGTGTTGGTTAAAGTTAAGGATCTACAGTGAGGTAGATTAGATTGATCATTTTTTCTTAGGTTTTTTTCGTATATTTTGTTCTGGTAAATGGAAAGGTTTAAAACCCATGCCCTAGTTTTTATCGGGTTTGTTAGATTAGGGTTTCCTATCTTTTAGTGATCACAGTTAAAGGTTAAAATATGATGCTCTTAAATGCAGTTGTTCCCCATGGTCATATGAATGTAGTGTTTTTAAAGTCCCTTTTCATTTTAAGCGACCTTGGTTTTAATCACGAAGTTATGTGTTAAATCAACAAAATCTTTGATGATGTCATGGTCAATCTAGGTAGAGGTGGGATCAGAATTGATCGTGAACTTGAGAATTCTATTTTGCAAAAGTATCGATTCCATTTTCATCTCGTTTCCGGCTCCACGTATAATGAGAGGTCTTCTTTCGAAATAACGATAACCTAGATGGAAGCGGAGGCTTAATGGAAATAGAAAATGAAAATATGAAAATCTGAAGAAAATCAAATCCCTTTTTATTTCCGATTCCGGTTCCGATCACCTTCCCGATTCCAACTCCGACCCCGTTTATTGTTAGTGAAGTATCTATATCAGTTTTGGCTCTGAGTCCAGTAGTATTGTAAAAGAGATTGTTTTAGGTCATGTTTCTGCCTAGTTCCACCTCCGGTGCATGTATGAAAGGCATGGTTTGTTTAAGCATGTTTTATGATGATATCTAAAGATCTAATTAGATGTTTGCTTGCAGGAAAGTTGAAAGATGTCAGGAACATAATGGGAAGCTACTCGAAGGAACTAGCTTGCTGGAACATCAAAGACAACACCAAAACCAAAGAAGTTAAAGCCAGAAAAACTGCCTTATACCTTGAGGTATAATCATAGGAGTCCAGTTGTGAAGGTGAGCAAGGTGGAATCTGACTGGGGAGACATCACTAATACCAACTTGGGCTAGTACAACTTTGAGGAGGCATATGCTGAAACATTCAATGAGGATGCAACACCAAGAATGAAGAGGATTGTTGAGTTTGGTTTGGCTCATATTACTTTGTTTCCTTTGTCAATCCAAAGCCCGGAGTTGATCCTAACAACAACTAGTGCCTACAATCCTGCTACAAGACTATCCATGGATTCACAAAACAATGTGATCATCAATCTTACTCCTCAAGCATTCCAAGATATATTTAATGTCCTAGATCCTAAGAATTTGGTGCAGTTGGATGAGGCAGAGGATTTGGAGAAGTATAGCAAGCATAAGGACTCCAATAAGTCTCATCTAAACAAGAAGTGGTTAAAGACAAAAAAGAAGTCTTTAAGTAAACTTGCAGATCAGCCCAAGAGGGCAGATTTTTGTAAGGAGGTGTCCGATTTAATCATGATGCTATCAAGAGTTTTTAGGAAGAGGGATACACTGTGGTTTGAGGAATGGATGTTTCCTTTCATCCAGACAATCTTAAATGGAGCCCAACAGTTTGATTGGCCAATGATTGTGTCTGATGCCATATATGATCAATTGACTAATGTTAGGAAAACCAAATGTTTCTTTATGACCTCTTACATTGTTTATGTAGCAGCAAGATTGGGGATTTTCCCAAGTTTGAACAAGGTGGGCATAATGGGAGCTTTGGATGGACAGAAGAGGATATGGGAGCACTATGATCAGTTGTCTCTTCAAGTTGTTGAGACTCATTTCAGAAGATTCAATGATGCATTTTTAGATGTGATCATCAACCAATTGAATGGAAATGTAGGATATCGGTTGAGTCAAGAAGCCATGGTGTTCATTGTTGAATGGGGATGTTGGTATATCCAGTACCCCAAATTTACATACTTTAGGTTGGCTGGTTTTGAAGGCCATCCACATTTACTTCCAAGGTGCTATAGTAATAGGATAGTGCTAATGGAATTTGTATATCAAGCTCTTGGAGTTAATGCTCAGTTTGGGATCAAACATAAGATCGGATGTCATAGGTTCCCCATGAAGTTGGGTGAATATAGCTGTCAACACTTGGTAGGAGCAAAGGTGGTTTGTAATGAGCTGATACAATTGAAGTTAGGATTATACACAAATCGGAAGTATTTTGATCCAAAGAAGAAGATGTATGCTTTATTGCCTTCGGTGTTCACTAGACATTTCAATTTGCTAGAAGACTATTGGAGTGATCGGCAGGATGAGTATGATTTGAGAAAGAAGAACTATGAAAGATTGCCTGCCGCACTCATGGCAAAACTAGGTGTTAAAGAAAACATTCCTAACACATTGGTGGATGATGGAATTGTATTGGATCCATCCTATGAAGCTTTGAATATTGGCACCAAGAGCCTAGATCCAATTGACTGGGATGTTGAAGAAACCATTGATATCAAGAAGATAGGAAGGATAGTATTGGGTAGGAGCATGCAATGGTTGATGTTGATAACTCAAGCTCCTCAAGGACCATTCCTTAAAAAGGGTAAAGGATACAAGAGAATCAAGAGAAAGACACCTCCCAAAGAGCCATTAGAATTCCTTCCTCCATACATTGAAGAAATAGGACTTGAGGCGAAGAGATTAGAAAAAGAAAGACTACAGGCTTTGGAAAAAGAGAAACTTGAAAAAGAAGCTCTAGAGAAGGAAAAGTTGGAAAAAGAAAAGGTAGAGAGAGATCAGTTGGAAGAAGAGAGTAAGAGGAAAGAAGAGGAAGAAAGGAAAGAACAAAGAGATAGAGAAGAGGCTGAGAAGTTGGTGCAGATGCATATACTACAAGAACGACAAGAGAAATCAAGGGTTGACTATCAACCTCAGGTAAATGTTTAGCCACCTTCTACAGTTGTCACTTCCTCTTCTATGTTGACTACTGCTCCAATTGCTCCTACTTGGCTAAAATTGGACCTACAGAAGAGGGAAGTAACACCTCCACAACCTCTCAATTGGGAGGATATGATGAAGGGGATTGAGTAATAAAGGCCTAAAAAGAAGGCTAAGATTCTACATTCTACTTGACTCACAGACAAAGGAGAAATTGTTGCTGAATGTGCCATGCCAATGACAGAAAAGGAGGTGGGGGACATGCAGCTAACAGATTGCTAGTTGAGTACTGTCAACTTGGGAAGGCCCACTAGGAATCAACAAATGAACTTGATTGATGTGGTGGCTTCAACAACCAAGTCAAGAATGATCAAGGATAAGCAAAAGAAGGATGAGCTTAAAGCTCAATTGGATCAACTACATTCATTCTTGAAGAGTGTCTCCTCTCCAAGATCACAACAGGTAGCAGCCATTGAGAATCCTATTTTGTTAAGCAAAAAGGAGGTAGATGATTTGGTTCAGGTAAGAGGCAAAGCGGAGATGGTAGACCAATGGGTGGACAAGTTAAACCGAGAGGTGGCTGAAGTTTTGGTTAAAGGTTTTGAAGCCTACAAGGAAACAAAAGTGTTAATAAAAGAGATGCATCAATATATTGAGGCATCAAAAAAACAAGAAGAGTACAAAGAGTATAGTCAGAAATTGGAAAGAGTGAGTGCATTTCCTTTAACTACTCTTTTGGAGCAATCAATACTTGAGGAGGACAACAAGGAGTTTGTGGAGAAAAACTCTCGCATACTCCGGTTTAGAACTGAATTTTTATGTAAGCATAAGAATGAAATTCAAGAGGTTGTTAATAATTTGACTGAGCAATTGGAAGAGCTAGAAGCAGTCATTGCCATTATTGTAGATGTAAATGTGTTGACAAAAGAAGGCATGCCTTTGAGTCAAATTAAAGAGAAGTGGGATGAAAGGTTCAAAGAACTCATGCAGAAAGAGGATGATGGAGAAGAGTTGGTAATAGATCAACTAGTGGATGTAAAGGAAGAAATAAAAGCTTCTGGGAGAGAGTTGATAAAAGTAAGAAGTATGAGGGAGTTTGCTGCAGCAGAATTGGATCAGATCAAATTTGAAGATAGCTGGATTGATGGGCCGGAAATAGATACCTTACAACAAGTCTTCACCAGCTACGATGAGTTCATTGCAGATCCAACTTCGCATGCATGAATCCTTGCATGCATAATTTGTCTCTTCTCTACATGTTGCATGCAACACTGACAACTTTTGAGTGCATGACTTCTTCTTTTCTTCTATCTTCTATTTTTAGTTAAACTAAATGTCTAAATGTAAGAACTCAAGATCAAATTGATCTAGTTCCTAAAAGGGTGGATAGCCTAAAATAGAAGTGGAGTTCAAGGTTTCGTATATCTATAAATACCCCATGGGTATCATATTGTAATGGTCGGCTAATTGAGAATAGGATTGGCTTACCTAAGATTAGGGGATAGAATTTTGTAGTGATTTATAGAGATACTTTGTACTTGATCCTTTTTTACAGTTAATAGAAGTACAGGTTTACGCAATATGGAGTTAGCATTGAGTTTTTTAATTTGATAAGGCTGATAAGTTATAATCTATCTGAATGCCAGTGATTGTGCTGAAGTATGATAGTATCTTATGTGATTAAAGTCATTAGAAGAAACCAGATTTAAAGATTATCTTGTTAGATTATCATTGAATTGAAGTTATTAAAGTCTGTTGATCTATAATCTTGATGATGAATGAATATGTGTTGTTTTGAAAGTCCTTGAACTATTTGTGATGTGTGATTGTGAAGTTAATTAAGCACCTAAAATGTATGCAGTGGTATAGATTATGCTATAGATTGTGTCATCTTATGGTTTTCTTGATCTAATTGGAAGAATATTCATTATTTCAAGATATATGTCCGGATGATAGATATATTTGATCCATACTTACTAGTTTACCCCTGTAATCTATCTTTTTCTTTTGTTTGAAACCTCATTAATTTACCAAAACAGTTTGATAAAAATGAGTCATCGCTTGAATGTTTTACCAACACAGGCCCCTTGAATATTACAATTGCATGAACCGACTGAGTGACACCAGATAGTTGAGAACCAACTACTAGGACCTTGGGAGTTAGGCCACTACATGTTGTCTTTCTTTTTCAGGAGAAATAGAGTAGAAATATTTTGTTTTAACGTTGTTTGTGTCATTTTCACCATCAATAGTAGGGAAGTGGAGGGAGATGGTTGTTGGGGATGTGGGTTATTACAGGTATAATGAGTGTGGGCAACAATATCATCCTTAGGAGGGTCGAGGGTAGACTCAGGTTGGAATGGGGTTAGACATTTAGGATAAGGTGGGTAAAGAACGAATTGAGGTTGGATGATGTTGACATCTTTTGTTTTAGTTTGGTAATCACAACAAACCATAGTGGATGAAGTAGGGGAGATGAAATATTGAAGGACATCATCTAACATGCCCATATCATCACAACTAAAAGATTTGGAAGACAAGGGTGGGGAAGTTGTAACTATATCACCATGAACCTTAGTGGATGAAGTGAGTGAGAAGAAGCTTTCAAGGGCTTCATGTAACTTATGGAAATCATTGCTACTAAAAGTTTTAGATGATATAGTATTCCTATAGTGAAGAAGTGTGTGCATTGTATCATGTGAGGTGTCTATGTTTTCAGGTGTATGTTTCACTGAATTGAATTTGAAAGAACTAGGAACCAGAGCAGAAAATGAAACATGTAAAGCTCTAATGTTACTCATAAATGCCATTGTAAGCTAATAATAACCATATAACAAAGAATAACATAACAAAAACCAAGCATAAAAAAAAGAGACATAGAAAGTACAAAATTTGGAAAGCAAACACATAAATTACTGAAGCAAAATGTATACTTGGACTAGGTCGCCTAGGGTGGCAACTTAGTCTTGGTATGAGTATTTTGGAGTTTTCTCTATATTTTTTGATGAAAAATTCAATTTTCTGGAATGTAATTTGTAGGGGTATATGATATATGCTAAATTTTTGTATTATGCAAGGAAATGAATGCCAAATATGAGTCTTTTTCACTACTGAAAAATAGAAAACCCTAAGATGTCTTTTTAAACAATGCAACATTCAATGCAAGGCTAAAGAGAAGTTTCCTAGGATGCAAAGGCAGACTAAATCAGCAGTATAATGTATCTAAATGCAGGTTCACCAAAATGAACTGCAAAATTTAATGCTTTATGTGGGTAAGAGAATGAGTCCTCTACAACTTTCTAGGGTTTTCACCTAGGAGGAAGAGGATTTCCCTTTACCGAGGGGCATTAAATTTTTTCATTCATTCAATACTAGAGATTGAACATGTAATGGAATATGAAAAGTTCTGAAATATAACATGAAAACCTAACTACTTAACCTAAACTAATAGAGCCTATAATGCTAGAAAACACATGATTTATTATAATAATGCTAATAAGAAAGTTAAACTAAGTAGAATGACCAACTAAGTTGAATGAGTGCACCTTGAAACTGCTATAGGCTGAAGAGGGAGTTGTGGAAGTCTCAAAAAATCTAGAAAATCTAAATTTTGAACCAGTTGGGATACTTACGCCAAGTGGGGAGACCTAGTCCCTTTTCAGGAAAACTGTCCTGAAAGCCATTTCTATCAACTGGGTCTCAGAATTTGCAACTCTCAGTATCGGGAACCTCTAGTGGGACTAGTTCTCCATTATGGGCAACCTCGTCACTTTCAATTTTTCTGAAAAGCTGAAAGTGGACACAGAGGCCTCTGGTCTATGCTCTGTTTCTTCATGGGAATCCACACTCAAATCTGCAAAATAACCTGCAAAACACAATATATTTGGGTCTCTAATGTGGGGTTTTCCTTGGTCAAACCCCTACTTTGTATTTAAACTTGTATTGGAATAGAAAATCTGCATAAAACCTAGCCCTAAGTGTGTCAAGAACTAGGAGAACCTAAAATAAAGCAAAATCCTATTCTATAGTGCTAGAATAAGATGTATGTAAAATATTTGAAATGATGCAAGAATTCAACCCTAGAAACCCTACAACACTGCAAATGAATGTAACAAGGAATGCAAATGGGATGCAAACCTCAAATTTGTAGATGGGCTGGAAGTAGAAGATGGAGACACTTTGAAATCAATCCTTAGGTATGATTTGGTGGCTAGTTGCACCTCTTCAACCTAGATTTCTCCATGAATCTCCATAGGCATCTATCTTCAACCTTTGTCAATGTGTGATCTTGGATGTGAAGTGAGCTTGAAGACTTGCAAAAGGCCCTAATTTTATGTCCAAAAGCTTCAACTTTTGTTGTGTGAGAGATGAATTTTCTTGAGGAAGATGTTTTGCACTTGGTTCTTGGAGTTGGATGTGAAACAATGGCTAAGAGAGAATGGAAAAATGACCTAAAAAAAGTAAATATAAGCAACAAGACCTAATTATCTAGAATTTTGACCTAAGAGGCCGACACCCATCGAGATTTTTTGATTAAATATTCATTTTCCCGCTTAAATTCTAAAAAATCCTCAAAAAGGACTAGGTCGCCAACTTGGGCGACCTAGTTCCACTAATGGATTTTGAAGTGGGAACAATGATTTTTGAATGATTTTGATATTGCTTGTCAGGGGTTGAATGATCCCTTAGGTATAACAGGCCTAAAAGTCAAAATTAATGAACCTTAGGGGCCTATAAATGTTGTTTTAGGGTGATAATTGATGAAATGGGACCTAAAGTAGGACCAAAATGGGCACAAAATTGTCCTTTTCTTCAAAGGTATACAATTTTTGGTGACAGACCTTTACGTTTGGATCCATTATTCATTTTCTTTCTTTGCCTCTTGAATATGTGCATGGAAATGAAGGATCAAAAGGGGGTCAAAAGTGGTCACTTTTTTAAAAAATAAATACAATTCTGGATGAAAAATTTAAGATTGTCATGCTCAAAATTTGAAGATGTGAAAATAACATAATTAATAATGGTTATTTTTTAATTTTTAAATTATCATTTTTAAAATATGGTATAAATTAAGAGGGTCAAGTAGGGGGAACACATAGAGTGCTCAAATTTTGTAAAAAATAAACAACATCATGTGTGCTTCTGTTTAAATGTTCAATTTTCTAAAGTATTTAAAAAAAAACTCTAGTTAAAAGTTGCAAACCTCTTGGGAAATTGGAGTTGTAATGGTCAAGAGGTTTTTCTTCAAATTTTTGTTCAAATCTAGTCTTTTCTTGATCTGGAGGAGATCATCTTGAATGAGTAACACATATCAAGTTTCATTTTGGTGCAATTTCAGGTTCTGGCTAGGCTCCTTGGTTTCATAATTCACTTGGGATTAGTAATTGGCTTGAAAAAATCACATTGGATTTATATAGCATATGGGTCTCAAAATTAAGATGTACTTCCATCATCAACTATTCTTGTTGTTCGAGTTGGCGGATAGGGCTGCCATGCCACACCTCATTGTATATAATATTTCATATGCTGGATGTGGTCACAATATATAATGATTCCCCTCTCTAGATTTCAGATGTTAATGGTAACAATGGTGACCATTAAGTAGTTTTAATTGATTTTTACTAATCTGTTTATCTGTGTGTTTCAGCATAAGCTTCATCTGGAAATCATGGCTACTTTGACTTGGCGTCGAGATACGTGTCAGTTGCATGCCATATTTTTTATTAATTACACAATTAGGGTCTTGTACTTCTCTGAAGTCGTTTTGCTTCATAAGGCACAATATGTTTCTACTCCTCATTTGGCTCGGCCGCATAGCCAACCATCTTCTTTGTGTGTCATTCTCACTACTTATTATGCTGAGAGCTCAAACAGACTTCCATACTATCCTCTGCATCATTGGTTGGGTTTTCTAAGAGTTTCAAATATTAATGATTCCCCTCTCCAAATTTCAAATGTTAATGGTAACAATGGTGACCATTAAGTAGTTTTAATTGATTTTTTCTAATCTATTTATCTATGCGTTTCAACTTAAGCTTCATCTGTAAATCATGGTTGTTTTGACTTGGTGTCGGTATGGGTAATTTTGGCTAAAGCTATGGTGAGAACATTTGTTGTTTTCCTAAGGTTTTTCATATGAAAGGTTCGAAGTGGAAGTTGTTGTTGGTATTCTTTATGAATTACTGATAAATGGTGCCCTTCTTGGTGTATTTTTTGCTATACCTGGGTATCAAGCATATTTCGTATGTAAGTTTTAATCATAGGTAGATTCCAAAAATTGTAAATTGTATATGAGTTGCATATGTAAATTTGTAAATGAGCTGCATATGTCAAAGGAAAAATTGTATACTGTTACTTTGGGTCATGAGAGTTTGTTATCACTTTGGTTTGGGGCTGATACAACTTTGTGTCCCCATTTTTAGGATTTATTGTAAAACATTTTTGTAATTACTTGAGCTATAACCAAAGGTTTTCTTCCTAGTTCTTTCCTATTGGTATGCTCATTTGAACCAAGGTTTGTAAAATTATATATATATTTATAATATAATATATCGTGGCCATGCCACTTTTTCTATAAAAAAAATTGAGATCAAGTAGTTTATGTCTAATTATTTTGTTAAGTTTTTAATGAGTATATATTTTTTTACTAATTTTTAAAGTGGACATATCCTAGAAAATAAAAAAATTGAGGTGTTTCCCCCTTAATTTTAAAAATAATAATTTATTATAAATGTGTATCAAATAGGTTCTATAATGTAAAAATATTTTTAATAAAATTTGGATGAGTGGATAAAAAATGAGACCAAAATGACTATGCACATGTTTTCGTCAAAAAATAAGCCATTAGTATTGCAGAAGATAGAAGCTTTAATATTTCTAGATTTAAAAAAGAAATTATATTGTTACAAAGGTGATCTAAAGTTAGGAATCATCATAGGATTTTTTAGATCATCAAAATTATACAGATCTAATCGAGAGCATGTGCTCAATATTTAGTTATTTTTCTATATTTTGTAGAAAAAATGTCTTTGGATGTTGACATGCAAATTCAACCCCAAGGGTTGATATTTTTCAAATCAAGAGATAACTCAAGTGTGGTACAATGCACTCATGCTATAATATGTTCATATTAATGTGTATATAGAAAATAAACAACAATCTTATAGCATGTGAATCTCATGATTTTGGACCCATATGCTCTATTTTATTTTTACACATTATATATTTTTTGATGTATATCTATCTTTTCTTGAATTATTGACATAAAAGATTAAAATTTTATGTTCTAAATGAATTTGAAAATATTAATCATTATTTATTTGTTTTGAAGAATTCAAATGATTGTTTTCATGTTTTGAAGAGATAAAATAATAATTTTCATGTTTTGTATTTGAATTTTATAATTTTCGATTATTATTTTCATTATTTTGACCAATATTTTTAGATTGATATAGAATTCAATGTCATCTCAAGAAAATAACAAAAAACTCAAACATTGAAAGAGCTTGAAGAAAAAGATATGAAGAAAAATAATAAATGAGACAACGCCATGAAAATAAGGAATTGAACTCTATAAATGAAGATATACTATCTTTGCAAATTAAATTAGATTATCAAGCATCCATTCAAGACATGAAAGATAAAGATTTGGAGAAACAAAGTCAATGAACACAATTTTTTGTGTAATTAAGAAAATTAAATTTCATATATGAGGGTATGTCTCTTAACCATCTTAATTTGATATTGAATAATTTTTTGAATACAATTGAATTAGTAAATGATGAAACAATAAATGATAATATGATTTAAAATACAAAATTTAGATGCTACATCAATTGACCAACCTATTGAAAATATAATAAATATACCAAAATTTGAAGATGAACAAATATTATATAATGAACTAAATTTATGTAATCAAGTCAATTTACCATTAAGAATACCTCCTATAATTTTTCATAATAAGTTCAAGATTTTAATTAAAATATATGAGAATGTTTTAAAACCAATGATTGATAAGATTTTCTAACATACATGGGAAAAAAATTAATTAAATATGGAAAATATTTAAAAAACTTAAAAAATGAGAAGATGTCAATTATTTGTTGAAATGATGAAATGTCTTAGGTTTACACCCATCATGAATATTCTTTCCCTAAATATATAAAATTTTAATAGTGAAAAATTGATGCAAAAGCATTCGGGTGAATTGGTGATTCACATCACCCAAAAATATTTCAATTCAATTTTGATGTTTTGGTATTGGTTTTCATTTTTAATAGGTATTTTAATTTGGATTTTTTGTTTGTGAAGACAAAGAAGAGCGTCATTATTGTCATTTCATTTTAAAAAAGTGTCTTGCTTCAATTTATATTCCAATTTTTGATTGTTTGTTGAGAAAAATTTAAAGTAGTTTCCAAAAGATTGATTATCACTATGATTAATTTTAAGAAGTCATTCGCATAGGGCATGACTTCTTATTATTGTATTGCCAAATTGACTTCAATAAAGTTAAATAAATTCTTGGTTTTTCTATCAAGAAGAAATAAACAAAAATTCTTATTTTCAGAATGTGAGAGGTCACCCAATTGAGGCATGAAGGGATTAGGGAAGGTAGAGAGGAAATAGAAGAAAAAGGAGAAATGGGGTATGTCGCACAAGGAGTAAAAGAGTCTCACCGTAGCCAAAGCTTAAGGTGTGCAACGAGAAATCAAAAAAATCAATGCAAAAGGAAGACTAAGCCGTCACATCTTGGATGGTAAGAGGAGAAGACAAAGAGAAATGCCAGGGGTGTGCAAGGTGAGAGGAGGAAGTAAGAAGAGGTGCACAAAGGAAGACATGAAAGAATAAATGTAATAAGACCAGATCAAGAAGAATATAACCCATGAATAAATATAGTGCATTAAAGTCTAAGACGTGACATGCTATATTTATAACCCATGTATAAATATCCTTAGTATTTACATGGAATTTATATCCTCAAATATATATATGATTGCGATTTATTTACATGGAATTTATATTTGCAAATATATATATGACTGATCTTCTTACACAGAATTTATATATATATAAAACTGTATATTTAGCAGTAATTAGCAGTAATTATGTATAATGTTGTTTATGATCTCAAATTTGATTAGTTATTAAATACTGTTGTAAATTGAAATTTTTGTATATGTAAAAATAATATATGCAAGATTATTTTGCCAAGGATGTTGCACGTTTGAATACCAGTTAATATTCAAATATTGAAATAGGTAAAAGACATATATATACATATATTTTCTATTTTCACTTAGAATATAAGTAATCCGATTGAATTGAGTAATCTCTTGGTTTTTGAACTAAATATGAACCACTGTCTAGAAAGAATGATCTTCTTCAAACGATGTTGTAGGAAACTAGGACAATGATCGTAAACTGGTACATATTTTCTCAAAACCAGATAAACAACTTATTTTTCTTATGGATTATTTCATTTTGTTGGATTTGTAAATTTAGATGGACATGCAAACCAATATAATGAACTTTGGAGTAAAAAATTATTTTCGAAAGAACTCATTGATTAGTGAATGATTGAATCTTAAAAAACCTTATGAGATGCTATATTTATTCTTTCTATGGAATTACTTCCAGGATAGGATTTTGAATGTGGGCTTCTAGAGACATTAATTTACTTTTTCTAAATTACCATTTTATTATTATTGCATCAAACACGCATCAAGAGATTTCATCCTGCTTATACTATTCTAGGTTGCTAGGCTCCTTGTGTAAGGTCAGTGCTTTCTTTGTGTTAAGAAGAAACCTGGGGAAGTTCAGTACTTCGCGGTTGGGCAGAAAAAGTGCCTTAACCTCACTCTTGGCCTCATCTTGTGGAAGACTATCAGAGTCATGGTGGTTGCGGACAAAGATTCTAATTTTATATGAACATACTTCTTTGTAAAAATCTTGTATGGCTTGCTTAGCCAATCTATAAATGTTAATTTACCTTCATGGATGTAATTGTTGTATTGATGCAAAACTTATACTTGTCACATTGAAAAAAGTGTAATGTAACACACTACTTGTGTATGAGACTTGTACTTCATTATTGTAACTTGCTATTGTGCAATCATAGATATTTTATCTAATATATGTATCACTTTCCCTATTTGTAATATACATTGATTTTTGGAATACTATTTTTAGTATGTGAATGTTTTGTGCTTTACATTTGGTATCAGAGCCCTAGGTTCAACACTCAGGCCTTGATTCTTCTACGCTATAGTTTTCAATGTGAACCTGTTTGATGACCTAAATTTCTAGGTGCATTGAGTTATTTGGCTCCCTATTTGGGGTTGAAGATTCCTTTGATGGGTTGGAATCTCGATGATTCTTGGATGGTTCAATTGGAAACCAAGAAGAAGAATAGACATTGTATGACTATATTAGTTGAGAGTTTCTTTAGTTGCATTTTCATAAGAATCCCCGGTAAGAATGATATCATGGTTGAAATAAGGATTAGAGATTGTTCTAAAAAAAGGGAATGTTGAGATATTTTGATGTATATACCTAAGCCAAGAGGGCTAAGACAAGGTGACAACCCGTGAGAAATATTTTGAGAAAAAAGACCTCTCAGAGGACATAAAGGGTGAATGAGTTTATTAAAAAAGGGATAAGTTACAAGATTGCTAGAGGCAAAATAAAAATATTATGACAAGTAGAAAATAACAATCACCTACAACTAATAATGGTAAAATTTAGATGACCCTTTAGGGAAGGAGAGAATCGAAGATGGATGTTTTAAGGGAAAGGATGTCTGCAATGATAATGATATTAGACTATGAGTAAGCTAATTTAAACCAATGCCTTTTCTTTTCCTAATTAGGACGTGAGCGTGAATCCATGTGATCTTTGGAGAATGCAAGTTAAGCTTCCATAAGGGTATTCGATATGGACCTAGGATAGCAGTTGCTCAGTTAAGCTACCATGATTATCCTAATTGACAAGGTAGGAGTTATTGATATTGTGGAACCTTATGAGTCCTATATGCTACATTTATATTAATTGATATTTATAATTATGCACTTTGTGAGAGCGATGCATTGTGCAAGTGATGCACTTTGCATATATTGTGCGAGTAATTCACTTATGATTTTTTAATATTTGGTGAGGGTAATGCACTCAAGATTGATCCCATATTGTGCTAGAGATTGTATACATACCTTGTGCAGGTAACACAATTGAATAATTATTGTTTTCACATCTCATTTATGTGTGTAGTATGCTTAAGAAAATTATTTTCTTCATGTGAGTGATGCACCTTGAGATTGTACTCATACTTTGTATGAATGTGAACTTTATGTAATTACTGTGTGAGGGTTGCATTAATGCATTATCCATATGAGTGGTGTATCGCTATAAGTGGGAATTGGTAATCTCTCTTTATTGTGAGAGTGAGGTGTTTAGATATCTTGGGTTGTGGATGTTCACTAGTGTATGATTGTGTGTCGTTGCATGGTGATTTTGATTTCCCTTAATGAGATATAACTTTTATTGTTTGGAATCTTTAGTGATGTTGGTTTGGTTAAGTAAAAGGATCTCATCTTTTGTGTGATTGGAGTCTTAGATGACTCATTTTTTGCCATGATTGAATGTGTTCTCTTACTTACCTCAAATTTTGGAATCTAGGTATAGTTTAGTATTGTACTCCCCTTCTTATGACTAGAGAGTCACGTAGTTCATGTGTTATGTAACTTGAGAAATTTGATATTATATTTTATTGGCTTTGATTAATTTACTAAATGTTGTCAAGGCTAGCATTGAATTTCTATTTGTGTTTATGAGTAAGTATAGCCATCACATTTTTGATACTTATTTATCTTGTGACCTTTATGGTCATGTGTGATTTATTGTTAAAATTGTGCACATTTTATGCCTTATTGTTGGAATCAACTTTTTCTTTCCCTTGGTTTTGATTTACTTTCTTAACAATGGCTATGCTCGAATGTTTTAAACTGTCGGCAAAGTTTCAAGTTATGTTTTCTATCATGTCCATGATGGGCCTCCGATGGATTGTATGAGGGAGTAGAATATGGAGAATGTACTAGTTTTTGGTGTGTATGTTGCTAGAATTATGATAGATTTAAATTCCTTGGTTCGTTGGTAGATGCAAGTGATTATTGCATGAAATGTTGATAAATTTTTGAAATAGTTGGTGTAGCTATGGGTTAATCAACGTGAGTATCTTGCCGATCAGGGTGGTTGTCATGTCTAGATAGTAAAAAAGGATGTGAAATGGAATTTGAGAATATTCTTAAATGTTGATTCCTAATTATATATATGCCCATGAGATATGAGAGAACTTGTTTTGTATATGATGAAATAGCATGTACTGGTAGAAATAATGCTAGTTGGGAAGCAAAGTAGTTGTGTAGTGGACTTCAGTTAAAGATGGATAAATAGAGAAATAAGGATAACAAATTCTAAAGTATAAATACAAGAAAAGGAATAAGTGATAGAAGACAAGGTAAAGATAGATATAAAAGAAAAGGAAATAAGAATCCATGTCAGGTGCTAATGTATTAATAGGAGGATAAGATAACAAGATTCAAGTAATGTAAGAACTGTAATTGGAAGAAAATGGATTAGAGTTCAGTTTTGGTAAAAATATAAAATAGTAGTGTGTAGTAATACATTATGTTGCAAAGGGAGAAGTGGTAGTTGAAATTGACTTATCAATTTGTACTTAGAAGATAGTTAGGAATGTAAGAGAAGGTGGATGTTGCAAGAACTACAAATGGCAAAAAGTAGAGATAGATGTTGCAAGATGTGAAAGGGTGGAGTGTGGAAAAATATTGGGAACATGAATTGCTAAATTATAATTATTATTTTTAGAATGGATAAGGGAATAAGATGGAAATTCCTCATGACTGTACAAAGGATAGGATGAGGAAGAGTTGTAGAGATAATAATGCTAGACGTTGAAGGTGAGAAGAAATCTTTGAGATAAGAATATTTGTGTGGAAATGGAAGGAAGAGATGAGGTTGAAGGAATCGATTGGAGTTAACATATAGAGTGTATTTCTAATAATTGAAGAAAAGTGGTGCAAAACTACAAAGGGATAAGGGAATTTATTGGATGGTAATTTAAGCTAGAGAAAACCAATAGTTGGTAATGGAAGTAAAATTAGAAGGATAGAGAAGGATGAGTGTAGATTGGTTGAGGAAAATATATTATAGTGAGATGGAAGAAAGGATGAGAGGATACTTGGCAAATATGAATAAAAGAGATTATGATTCTAAATAAGACGAAGGTATAGTCTATAATTCAAGTTTGAATTGAGGTAGTAGAACATAAATAAGAGATAGTGCAATAGATGAAGAAATAGATGTAGATAATGATAAAAATAAGAGAAGTATAGGGTATGTGCAGGATCATCATGGAAAAAAATAGGCCCTTATGTGGCGATGAAAATTTAGAAAATTAGAGTTAGACAACTTGACGTAAAAATTTGAATAATTTATCTATATTATTTCAAAAATATGTAAGAATAGAATCTATAGAAAATTGAATGAAGTTTCTAAACTACTAGGTTTATTTAAAAAAAAAACTATTTGGTGAAAATTTGAAATTTCAATGTAGTAGTACTTAAATTTCAGGGAAAAAATAAGAATTAGGTGTCTGTCTGACCACCCTAACCACAATAAAATGATAATATTTTTTATAATATTTTAGATATAAGTAGAGGACTCATGTTCTAATGTGATGCATATTTTTTTGTATTTTTTTTCAAGTAAATAATTAATTATGATTTTTTTATTATAACTTTTAAAAAATATAAAAATCGTATGTCTGACCACCTTAACTTGGTCAAAACTTTATGAAATTTATTTATTTCAATCCTATAGTATGCGAAGCATAGAATATGATGCATGTTTCAGATTCAAAAAATGTGATGCCGTTTGAAAGCTATAGGTGTTTTCCAGTCAACCTATCAATCAAGGCTTTATTCATAATTCAAATAGAAAATGAATAATAATAATTTATTAAATTCAAAGTAAAGAATAATTTATATTGGTGGAAAACTGAGAATCTCCTTTAAAAACCCTTTTCGTTTCATTAATTTTGGGTAAAAAAAAATTCATTATCCACATGGGCCATCATATCACTTACATATCGCCACTTTTTGGCCCATCATGTTCCTGCACATACCCTACATAGAAGGTGCAAGTGCATATGCATGGAAAGTTCAAAACTAGATTTATCAAAGGAAAATGGATAGCGAGTCTCCTAGTCTCATAAGATTTGTATGCACAATGGTTGGTTTTGACCTAGTTGGTGCACCATTGGAGATTTGTTTATTGTTTTGAGACCTCAACCTAGTGTTGGTTAGGAAGATTGATGTTTTGGTAATATGTTGTGTTTTGTCAAAATTGTGATGCTTGATTTATGCTTGTATGTGTCTATGATACACTATGATTTATACCTCATCTAGTGGGCATCAAAAGTGTTATTAATTTCCTTATGCTTGAATGTTGTGACGTCATTATTTTATGCTCTGGAAAATGAGCCATATGTCACTTGGATGTAATTGTATGTTAGTTGTACCATGTGATATTATATGCATAAGTATAAGTAGATGTACAATGTATGTGGTGTGCATGATCGACATACTTTGCAGGTTCAGGATCTAGGGGTGGTGCTAGTGGAGCCCACCAATATTTTGGAGAGACATAATGTTAAGTTGTGGAGCTGCAATGTTGTGGACTAGTATTCAGTGGATAGTGACACCTTGGAGAATGGAGAGGATATTGATAGATCATTCCCACATCTAAAATTTTAGTATATTTTTATTTCTGCATATTATGACTTTTATTATATATGCTGGATGTATAAGACTTTTTATGTAGATGTTTTGTAATAAGACATCGAGACGATGTCTCTTCCAAGTGGGGAAGAATGTCAAATCTCAAACTTTTATGCTACCAAAATTTACTTTATGTGGAATTGATTTATGGATAATTGTGTGTGGTAGAATAAATATTATGTTATTTTGAAAGATGAAATAAGTAAATGATTATTTTATTTTGGAAAAGATGAAATGTAATGAATATTATTTTATTTCGAAATGATGCACTATAGAAATTTTTATTTTGGAATGATAAATTATATTGCTTTGATTTATTTTTTGGACTAATCTATTAATGGGTACCTAATTTTTCATGAGTTCAAGGTTAAGATGGAGTGGTGTCTCTCTCGCGCACACACACACACATGCTTATAAATCATTTAGTTGCATTATAATTGCATTAATTAATCATATTATATTGCTTCTTATTTTATAGTTAGTTATTTAATTAATTGGTGGTTAAAATTAAATGCTCATGGAAAATAGAAAAAATAGTTTTAATTTATTTTATTTCTTGATTTTATTTGAAGAATAAAATTATTATTATTTATTGTTTTGTAGATAAATGTGATGCAAGCTAATAAATCATGTTTGTTATTAAAAATTAATTTTATTTGATAAATTAGAAATAAATCATGGAAAAGAAAGCAAGATTTTGAAAAAAAAACAATGAGAAAGAAAAAAATAGAAAATTAAAAAAATAAAAGAAAAGAAATTAAATTTAGAAAATAAAACACAAACAAAACAAAAAAAGAAAAGAAAAAAAGAAGAAATAAAATAATAAAAGAGAATGATCTCTCATTCTCTCAAGAACACAAGATTCATTCACAATTTTCAATTTGCAAAACAAAACAACAACATAAGAGTAGGGGAATTGGGCAAAGTAGAAAGAAGAACAACGAAGGAGAGAAGAACAAGAAGAAAGTTAGATAGGGTAGTATTGTACTAGGTTTTTATGCGATTTTCATTATGTCAAGTCTCATTTTTGATACTAAATCAATTATATCAGTATCATACTTATAGTTAAGCATTTGGGTGTAAAATTCATTCATTCCTTGTTTGAAAAATTAAGTGTCATTGCTGTATATCTTTTATTCTCTTGATATAAATAAATAAATATATAAATATATTTATATTATATATATATATATATATATATAGAAAACCATAATGTTGGAAGCACTGTAAATATTTTTTATATATTTCTGCTAATATATATACATATATAACAAACCATAATGTTAGTATTGTTGTGTATATATATATATATATATACTATATTGTTGTGCGTATTAGAAATGAAAATATTTTAACATTATATATATTCATTGCATGCTATTCAGTAAACAATATTCTCCTTGCATGTCACACCAAGTCATTTTATTGTGAATTTTAAATTGGATAGAAGTTTATTTAAAAAAAATATATTTAAGTTATTGGATTTAGCCTACGGTTGTGGAAAGAAAGCGACCTTTCCACAGGCCGTGGCCTATGGAAAGGGCAGTTCCTTTCTATAGGTGGCTCTCCATATGGAGGCCATCAGCCCTCCCTTCTCTCACAACCACTTGATACAAAAAAACTCGATTTACTTTGATAAAGTTTGAACTTGCAAATAGCCTTCGCTTTGATTGTGATTTATTTACATGGAATTTATATCTGCAAATATATATATGACTGCGATCTTCTTACATGGAATTTATATATGCAAATATATATATATATACATATACATATATACATATATATTACTGTATATTTAGTCGCAATTATGTATAATGTTGTTTATAATCTCCAATTTGATTAGTTATTAAATTCTATTTTAAATCAAAATTTCTGCACATGTAAAAAATATATATGTAAGATTATTTTGCCAAGGATGTGTTTGAATACCACTTAATATTCAAATAGTGAAATAGGTAAAATATATACACACACACACACACACACATATATATATATATTTGATATTTTCACTTGGAATGTAAGTAATCTAATTGAATTGAGTAAACTGTTGGTTGTAGAATTAAATATGAACCACTGTCTAGAAAGAATGATCTTAAAATGATGTTGTAGGAAACTAGAAGGACAATGATCGTAAACTAGTATATTTTCTCAAAACTAGATAAACGACTTATTTTTCTTATTGATTATTTCATTTCGTTGGATTTTTAAATTTAGATGGACATGCAAACCAATATAACGAACTTTGGGATAAAAATGTGTTTTCGAAGGAACTCATTGATTAGTGAATACTTGAGACTTAAACAAAATTATGAGATGCTATATTTATTCTTTCTATGGAATTACTTCTAGGATAGGATGGCGAATGTGGGCTCACAGAGACGATAATTTACTTTTTCCAAATTACCATTTTTTTATTATTTCTTGGCCAACCTACTATACCAGTAAAATAGATGGTTTTGAAAATCCTCGATTATATGTTATTTATGTCTTTGCTACATCCTATATGCAAGTATTATGTTATTCTAGTTTAGGAATGCATATAGGCATCATGCATGCATTGAGAGATTCCTTCTTTCTTATATCATTTCAAGTTGCTAGGCTCCTTGTGTAGGGTCGGTGCTTTCTTTGTGTTAGGAAGAAACTCGAGAAAGTTCACTACTTCATGGTTGGGCATAAAAACAACCTTAACCTCACTCTTGGCCTCAACTTGTGGAAGATTATCAGAGTCATGGCGGTTAAGGATAAAGATTCTTATTTTATATGGACATACTTCTTTCTAAAACTCTTGTATGGCTTGCTTAGCCAATCTTTAAATGTAAATTTACCTTCATGGATGTAATTTTTGTATTGATGCAAAACTTATATTTGTCACATTGAAACAAATGTAATGTAACACCCTACTGGTGTATGAGACTTGTACTTCATTACTGTAACTCGCTATTGTGCAATTATAGATATTTAATCTAATATATGTATCACTTTCCTTATTTGGAATATGCATTTCGTTTTGAAATACTATATTTAGTATGTGAGTTTTTCATGCTTTACATAGCAAATGTAAATTAATATGACAAATCTATGAGCCATTGATTAGATAATAATTTGATTTACATCAAAAATTGTTCATTATACCATTCCAAATTTTGAATTGGATAATGGTGTGCAAAACTCAAATTAGTTTGCATATACTAAATGGTATGCGGAAAGTTAAACTAGATCTAGCTAAAAACTACATTGGTCTAATAAGACTCGTGAAGTGTTAATTGCATTAATTATTATCAGAGCTAAGTTGTGGTGGTTTTGAAGAAAACCCTGAGAGATGGTTATATGGGCGAGTGAAAAGAGAAGACCTACAATTTCATACCTAGATAATCAACATGGAACAAAGAGGAGATGGAATAAGAGTGCCCAAAATGGAGACATGATATTGTTGGATAAGACAACAAAGAAGGGGGGGGTGAATCAGTGTCACAGATTTTAACCTTAAATTCAATTACAAGAACTAACACATAAAATAAATAAGTGATTAACCATCAAATGCCAATGAAAAAACATAATAACACTAGATTAATGTGGAAAAACCAATGAAGGAAAACCATGGTGAGGATTAGCGCACACTATAAAGAATATCAAAACCGATTACAAAAAGGCTCACTGCCTAGAATAAGGCTCACTGTTTCGACTCACTGTCCACAAGGCTACAACTCGGATGGCTCATTGCCATAGATATACAAAGAAGAAAAAGAATACTTGTTACAAAAAGACAAAAAACCCAATTCAACAAAGGATTCCACCACAATCATTGATCCACTTGCATGAATGATAGAGTTTTCCTTCTGCTCACTACATCTAGAAACTCAGTGTTAAGCTTTGCACTGATCAACCACACCCATAACTCACAAAATTTCAGAATAGAATCAAATTCATGTCTTCTCTTTCACTTATCTTCCTTCTTTTCTTATGCACACTTTTCATTGCTAGCACATTATGTATTTATACCATCTCCAACTTTGAAAAGATACAAAGTCATTCATCCAACTTCAAATTCAAATTAGGTCAGTGCCAAATATCTTAGGGTGGAATTATAATGAGGGTGACCTAAACACATGCTTTATCAGGACCCATAATAGATCCAACACACTTCATCAAATTTGAAGATAGTTCTTGAAACATGGTTGACCAAACCAGTGTAAAACATATAGGTCAATTAAGCTCGATACTTCCAAATGTTGAAACTATTTTCAATAGAATCAAGGATACATAACTCTAGAACCTTAAGGAAAAATCCAGACCAAAAAAAATTCTCTCAGACCTCAACTAGAACACAAAAAACATAGTTCACAAGTACCAGACCAATAATTGACAACTTGTAACCTTCATTATATTCAATTTCATCAATATCCTCAACATATAAAGTCAATAAGAACTAGTAGATAACCAACTGACCGATTGACATCAATGACACAACTTTCATTCCTCTTTCCATTCTTTCAACAATCTCCCCCTTTGTCATTGATGGCAACATATGATGTGAAAAACCATCAAATATGTATACTAGCTCTGAAAATACTTCTCAAGATTTTTCTTTTGCTTCTCCCCCTTAGAAGGCCATCTTCCTCATTATGTACTTTCTCTTATTAGATTTCTTTCCTCTTCACATGATATTTCTCTCTCTTCACATATTCTTTCTCTCCCCCTTTGACATCAATGACAAAGGAAAAAAAAATGTTCATTGAAACTTTGTTTGACATGAAAACATAATACTCAAAATGACAACACTTAAAAACTGCTTGCTCCCCTTGAAATGTAGCCACCAAAAACATCAGTCCAAAAACATAGAACCATGAATCCACTAGATTGATGCATCTCCAAATGCATCTTAGTTTGTAAAATGAAGGGAAATAATACCTAGCTTATCCCAAAGATACTCAAAAGTATCTTTAGGAAGAGCCTTTGTAAATATATTTGCAATATAATCTTTTGTTGAAACATACTCAAGCTTGACTTAATTCTCCATGACATTCTATCTCAAGAAATGATTCCTGATAGATATATGCTTTGTTCTCACATGCATTACAAGATTATTTAAAATTTTAATTTCACTTGTATTATCACAGAAGTTAGGAATATGATCATCATGCAGTACTGTGACATCCTTCAATGTCTATTTCATCCATAAAAATTGTGTACAATCAGATGCAACAACAATATACTCACCTTCAATAGTAGACAAAGAGACTGAATCTTTCTTCTTACTCAACCATGCCACCAATGGGATCTACATCCAAGAAAGAATGCACCACCACTAGTACTCTTTCTTTCATCTATACTTTCTGCCCAATATGCATCTATATAAGAACTAAGTGTAAAGTCAGTATCTTTCGGATACCATAATCCATAATCCGGAGTGCAATTCAAATATATGAATATCCTTTTAACTGTAGTAACATGTGTTTCCTTTAGATCTTCTTGAAATCTATCCACAAGATAAACAACATGCACAATATCTGGTCTAGTAGTAGTCAAATATAGTAGTCCATCAATCATAGATTTATACTTTCTATGATTAGTCTTAGGTGAATCATCATCTTTACCAAACTTACAACTACTCACCATAGGAGTACTTACCGGTTTCGAACCGTCCATCCCAAATCTTTTCAACATCTCTTTCACATACTTAGATTGTGAAATAAAAATTCCTTCCTTTGATTGATTAATTTGTAGCCCAATAAATAAATTCATTAGCTAAACATAGACATTTCAAATTATTTCTACATCTTACACATCTTTTCATTTCCTCCAAAGATAATTTCATCAACATATACAACAATCAAGATTTTGTCATTTTTAGTCTTGAAATATAAATTACTCTTCCATACCTTTGTTAAATCCTTGCCGACTCAAATAATTATCTATCCTTGCATACCAGGCTCTAGGAGCTTGCTTCAATACATATAAATCTTTCTTCAATATGCACACCATATCTGGTTGATCTATTAACTAAAATTCTTCTAGTCGTTCCATGTGTAGACCTCTTCTTCTAGTTCACCATTCAAAAATGCTGACTTGACATCCATCTAATAGACTTTGAAATCTTTATAAAGAGCCAATGGAAAGAACATCCTTATAGATTCCATTCTTGCTACCGGAGAAAAAATATTCTTAAAATATATACCTTCTACTTGCAAGTAACCTTTACACACAAGCCTTACTTTTTTTCTGACAACTTTCCCATTCTCATTCAACTTGTTTCTGAATACCCATTTTGATCCAATGATATTTTTGTCTACTAGTCTTGGGACCAATTCCCAGGTTTGATTCTTTTCAATTTGAAAAAGTTCTTTCATTGATTCCTTCCAATGTTCATCCATATAGGCTTCACTTATTGACTTCGGCTCAATCTCAGAGAATAAGAACAAATTTACTTCAGCAAGAACTTTGCTTCTAGTTAACACATCTTTTGTCTTGTCTCCAATAATCTAAATTTTTGAATGATTCCTTTGTACATATTTTGGTGTCCTAGGGGATATCACCAAAGCATCTTCTTCACTTTCATTCTACTTTTCTTGCTCATCTTTATCTTGTTCCTCCACAACTTCTTCTATTCTTGCATAGTCATGTTCATTTGACATATACCCATCAATATCAATAGAATTCTTTACTATTTCATCAACATTCATATTCAAGCTTTCTATAATTTTACTCAATATTTTGTTGAAACATCTGTATGACTTCCGTTTAGTAGAGTATCCAAGAAAAATTCCTTCATCACTTCTTGCATCAAAGTTACCCAAAGTTTCCTCATCTCTTATGATACAACATTTTCTTATGAATACTTTGAAATATTTGACTATAGGTATTCTTCTATTCCATAGCTCATAGGGAGTCTTTGTACTATTTTCTCTTGCTTGAACTTGATTGAATACATATACAGTGGTGTGAATAGCTTCTTTCCAGTAAACTTTCGATAATTCAACTTTAGTGATCATTGACCTAGCAGCTTCTTGAACTGTTCTATTTTTCCTTTCAACAACTCCATTTTGTTGAGGAGTTCTCGGAGTAGATAGCTACCTCTTTATACCATGCACTTCACAAAACATAATGAACTCATGGGAGGTGAATTCTCCACCTCTGTCATATCTCAAGCATTTAATCTTCAAATTTACTTCATTTTCAACCATAGCCTTGAATGCTTTGAATCTATCTAATACATCTAATTTCTCTCATAGAAATGTAACCCATGTATACCTAGAATAATCATCAATTAAAAGCATAAAGTACCTTCCATCAAGTAGAATTTTCACTCTCATGGGACCACAAAGGTCTATATGAACCAAATCCAACAATCCATTAGTAGGTTATTCTCTTGATTTGTAATGACGTCTCGTTTTCTTCTTGAACTGGTAATTCCTATAGATAGCATTTACAGGCTTTGTAATACTTGGTAGATCTCTCATGACTTGAAGATAATTGATTCTCACCAAGTTATCAAAATTCATGTGACACATTATCCTATGCCATAAACAATTGTCATTTATCTGATTCATAAAACATCGTCCATCAACACCTTTAGTTGATAAATATTCCCTTCATATTTCTTTGTTATAGTAATCAATGTTTTGGATCCTTTCTAGATCTTACATTTCTCATCCTTAAACAAAATATCATATCCTTTTATTCACATCTAACAACCACCCAATAGATTATCCCTTAAACCCTTAACATAGTAAACATCATCAATATGATGCTTTCCATCAAAACTTACTAAATCTATCCCACAGATTTTAGCACCAGTATCATCTCTAAACATAACCAGACCTCCATCATATTTCTCAATTTTCACAAACTTACTCTTGTCACCAGTCACGTGATGTGAGCAATCACTATCAACTACCCAAAAATTATTTTCTTGTTTAGCATGTAGGGTAGAGATAACTGTACCTTAATTTTTCTCCTTCTCCTTCTCTAGAGGACTTTCTTTTGACTGTCTTTTTGATTTATTAGAAGTAGGTTCATCCTTAATCGGCAAGAACAAGCTTTCATTTTCATCTAGATCTTCATATTCTAAATCTTCATCTAAAATACTAGCATTGTCATTAACATAGTAAGCTTTGTTAATATTCTTTCCTTTCTTCTTTTCCTCATATCTTTGTTTATTCCTTTTAGCTCTTTCTCGACACTTTGTAGCATAGTGACCAATTTCTCCACAACTAAAACACTTAAAAGGAAATTTACCTTCATACTTCTAAGAGCCTTTTCTCATTCTTCTTACAAAGTTAGCCTTGATTTCATAAAAGTTTTCTTCATCTAGATCTTCAGTTTTGGTAGCTTTAAAAGAAGTATTTGTTTTACCTCCACTTCTTAGATTTAGCTTCCTCATCTCATAAGATGTCAAAAATACTAGTAGAAGATCCTTAGTACAAGTCTTGTAATCTATCATATGCTCAATAGAACTCATATTTTCACTGTAAGCATTAGAAAGAGTTCTGAGAATATTCTTTATAATTATGGTTTCATCTATAGTAGCTCCAAAGGATCACATTCTAGCCACAAGCACATCCAATCTCTATACATAAGCTTTAACATTCTCACCTTCAGACATGTGTACAAGATCAAACTATGTTTCTAGATTCTGTAATTTTGTGTCTTTTACCCTCTCATCACCATCGTGTGCTCTTTCTAAATCATCCCAAACTTCCTTAGTTGTCTTCAAATTTTGAACCTTAATCAACTTACAAGGTACTAGACAATTCTTCAAGATGAACTTTTCCTTATTATTCACTTCATGTTCTCTAATTTCTTCAAGTGTACTCAGGCCATTAGCAAGAGAAGTGTAGGGTTTCTTATAAGATTTATCTACATGATATCCACAATACTCCAAATATTTTTCCATCAAACCTTGGGTAATCATATATCATTTTTCCAGCTATCTTGGAGCTTCCTCAAGCAGTTAAGCTCTTCACCAAGGGACCAAGCTTTGACACCAATTATTGGATACGAAAACTGAGGGGGCAGGAGGGGGGGGGGGGTGAATCAATTGTCACAAATTTTCACCTTAAATTTAATTACCAAAATTAATAGATAAAATAATTAAGTGATTAACCATCAAATGCCAATGCACAAACTCAATAACACCAAATTTACATGAAAAACCCAATGAGGTAAAAACCATGGTGAGGATTAGCTCACGCTATAGAGAATATTAAAATCGATTACAAAAAGACTCACTTCTTGGAATGAGGCTCACTATCCATAGGGCTACAAACCGTATGGATCGCTGCCACAATGATACAAAGAAGACAAAGAAGACTTGTTATAGAGAGACAACAATCCCAATGCAACAAATGATTCCACCACAATCATTGATCCACTTGCATGAATGATAGAGTTCTCTTTTTTCTCACTACATCCAAAAACTCAACTTTAAGCTTCACATTGATCAACCAAACACATAACTCACACACTTTCAGAATATCATCAAATTCATGTCTACTCTTTCACTTATCTTCCTTATTTTCTTATGTACACTTTTCATTGCTAGTGCATTCTATATTTATACCATCTCCAAATTTGAAAAGATACAAATTCAGCCATCCAACTTCAAATTCAAATTAGGTCGTCGCCAAACATCTTAGGGTGGAATTAGAATGAGAGTTACCCAAACACATGCTTCATCGAGAACCATAATAGATCCAACACGCTTCATCAACTTCAAAGATAGTGCTTGAGACATGATCGACCAAACTAGTGTAAAACACATAGATCAATTAAGCTCGATACTTCAAAATGCTGAAATCATCTTCAATAGAACCAAGGAAACACAACTCTAGAACCTGAAAGAGAAATCCAGATGAACAAAAATTCTCCTGAACCTCAAGTAGAACACAAAAAACATAGTTCACAAGTACCAAACCAATAGCTGACAACTTCTAGCCTTATTTGTATACAATTTTCTCAATCTCCTCAACATATATAGTCAACAACAACTAGTAGATAACCAATAGAGTGGTTGAAATCAATGAAAACACTTTCATTCCTCTTTCCATTCTTGCAATATATAGTCATGAAAATGCTGAGAGACATCATAGCTAGGAAAAATGTAATGAAAATGGAATAGCAATGAGGAATTTTGAGGGTATACATTAATGTTGATGATGATGAAGAAGTTGTAGCACCCAAAATTGATGTGGAAGATGACAACAAAAATATGGATGAGAGAAGATTCCTAAAAGTAATGGAAACAATTTGTAACAAACCTTGATTGGATCCTCCAAATTACAAGAGAAATTTGAATCTAGAAGAAGTGATAGAGTGGATATCAAGGATGGAGAATTATTTCGACTATGAGTCAATTGAAGAACCAAAGAGAGTTATGTTTATGTGCACACAATTGAAGGGGTATGTATCTTTATGGTGGGATCATGTGTAAACCAAAAGATAGTATAGAGGCAAAGACATAATAAGATCTTGGGAGAGAATGGTGATGAAGCTAAAGGAAAAATTCTTTCTTGAAGATTATCAAATAACTCTATTAAAAAAGTTACAAAAATCTAAGCTATGAGCATGATAATGAATTAAGATAAACATGATCAAATTGCCAAATTAAACCAAGTATTCAGCTAATTAAGCCATGAACCCAATGAAATTCTTGAAATATTAAACTAAGAAGCCATAAAAACAACAAATATCAATGAAATGCTTGCAAAGGAAACCTAATTAATACATCAAACCTCATCCCATTGGGGGATTGGTGCTAAATTGATGTGGAATATTATCCCTTTCCCAATCCCATAGTTGAAAAAATCTCTTGATGGATGATCCAATGGAGAATTGATGGAAAATTAGCTAAAATGGATGCAAATTGACTAAATAATCATAAGAAATTGCTCTAAAAATGACTATAATGAAAGCGCTCTAGATGAATGTGGATGAATTTCTCAAGAAATGGAGGCTATTTATCGAAAAATTAGGTGAATTAATGGCCAAGATCATTTTGATTAATCAATGGAGGCAAATTGATGAGAAGAATTGGCATGGATCAAGGATTCAATCCATGGAGGATATTGAAAGTTGACATGGATTGTTGCAATTAATCAAGGGTTTAAATTGATTTGAAGAAACACAAATCCTAAAATTTAGGAGGAATGTGCAAGATATTTCCATTTAAGAGAGAAATAATTTGAATTTGAATAGGAGGAATAATCCACAGGAATATTCCTTTGCAAGTGGGATAAATCAAAGGGATGAATTAAAGTAGTCAATTAAATAACTAGAATATTATTTAATTATGGACAATGGAGGAATTAAAAATATTTAATGAAACAATTTTCTCATTTAATTAAAAAGGGGAATTAATGAAAATTTAATTAAATAATTCAAATTATTTAATCAAATAGGATGAAAATTAGTATGAAAGGGATGAATTAACCTAATAATATTGATTATTTGATTAATAGAGGAAACTGGTGAATTTAATTAAATAATTAAGATTATTTAATTAAATAGTTGAAGAGAGCTGAATTAAGATGAAATTGGTGTTAATTATCGAGCTCAGATGTGTGATATCGATTAGGACAATTCTAAGTGTCTACAAAAGAAAAGGGATAAAAGCATGTAATAATACATTGAAGAATTCTACAAATTGAAAATTCGAGTAGGACACGTGGGAGATGATGTAGAGAAAGTGTCAAGATATGTGAATGGGTGGGTCAATTCGATTCAATATGAGTTAAGCATGATACAGATAACTAGTGTGGAAGAAGCATATCAATATGCATTGAATGCAAAAGGGAAAATTGCAATGGACAACATAACAACTCTGAAGGTAGAGATAGATTTTCATGTGGAAGAGGACAATCTAGCAATGGTAGAGGTTACCAAAACAAGCAAGATGAAGAAATAACATCTCATGCAAGAATAAAATTTAAGACAAAGGAAGAGGAGAATTATCTAGTGAAAGAGGAGATCATTTTCATGGTAGAGGTAGAGGAAGATGATTAAGAGGTACATTTTTTTAATGTAGAGAAATAAGACACTGCACATTTAAATGTTCATAAAATCAATAGGGTAGTAGAAAAGGAAAAGAGGCAAGAGTTTATGCAGCACAAATTGAAAATGAAATTGAGACTTCACCAAGGCACGAAGAGGATCTTGAAGATGGAGAATAATGAATGTTTCAAATAATATTGTTGAATCTCGACAAGGAGAAATTGAAACCAATTCAAAGGAGGAATTTATTCTAAACAAAGTGTAAAGTGAGTGGGAAATGTTACAAATTCATTATGGATAATGGCAATAGTAACAACATAGTGTTTGAAGAAATGGTAGATAATATGAAATTGAAGAGTTGGTAAGTGAGAAAAGTTTGGTGAGTTTTCATATTGGTAATTAAAAAGATGAAATTATGTGCCATTTGATGCCAATGGATGCATTCCATATACTTTTGGGAAGGCTGATGATATGATAGACAAGTTAGTCATGATGGTAAATTAAATACATATTGAATAAAGAAGGATGGAAAAGAGTAAATATGAAATCCATTGAAGAATAGACTAGAGGAAGTGGAGATCAACTCGAAGATTTTTTTTATTTTTGGGAAGCAATATTTGAAGGAATTTAGAAGAGAGGGGACATTTTTTGCATTCATTCAAAATATTGCATTAGTTGGGACATCAAATAAAGAGGAAGAGATAACAATATAAGTGCACCAAATGTTTAAGGAATAGGCTAACATATTGATGAAGGAGTTTGTAGTTGAAACATGTCTTTTTGAAGGCATGGTGATGAGAAAATTGGAGGTTGTAACTAAAGTAAAAGAAAATATGAATGTACATGTAGTTTATCCTTTGAAGGATATACTAATTAATGCAAGAGATGTTGAGGGAATTGGAAATGTTCAATAGTTAGTCTTGGAAAAATCCTTGTGCAAAAGAGTAAATAAGAGAAAAATGGAGTTGGAGCATGACTTGTTAGAGGCATGAGAGAAGAGAGTAAAACAAAAAATATAGTGAGGTTGTGAAGCCAAGTAAAATTGTAACCTTTAAAGAAGAACACCAAGTTGTAGCAATAGTGAGTCCTTTGGAGTACTGGAAGATAATGATGACAATAAATCATGAAGATGAAATAGTTTTAGCTAAGGATGTAGGAGGAAAATTTGCAATAGTAGGGAAAAAAGAGGTAAATTTTTATTTTTATCTTGTAATTGTGAAGCATATATTTTACATCAATTCAAATTGAAGAGATTAGAAGAAGAAATGATGAAAGTGGTTAGAGTTGTGGTGCAACAAGGAAAATATAACTATGTTGTTATACAGAAAGAAGATTTTGAAGATGAAGAGGTAAATGTAGATGAGGAAATGATGAAAATATTTGATCTCCATAATATTGATATGAGTATGTGTGTGTAAGAGCTGAATATTAGCTCAACACCCAAGACCACTTGAAAAAAAACGAAAACCTTCTACAAGAGGGTATGCAAGAATATGAGCTTGCTTGATATTAAGACCTAAATAAAAATGATGATGAGGTATGAAGTATATTACATATGAGTACAATGACCTTACTTTATATAGGCAAGGTCAGGAATAGGATTGAACATAATTGTGACATGCGTCTTAATCTTATGACATGTGACAACTAACAAACTAACTACCTAGGAATCATGCAATAAAGCTAGATAAGCTAAGTTCTAGAAAATCCAACTAAGACTTTTAGAAATAATCTTATATCCTAAGTAAAATTAACACATGAATAAGTCCCCTAAGTACCTAGTAAGATAATTTACTAGGTACAAGACATATTCACACCAACATTGTTTAGGTACAAAAGTAATGTGAAGATTAATTTTGGTTGAGGTGGTCAAAATATGGTGGGATAGATCCCATAAGAGAATAGGAAGAAAGAAGCATTGGGTGAAGATGGAAAATTAATGGAGGGTTGAATCCCACAAGAGCAAGACATAATTAGAGAAAGAGGTCAATTCGTGATGGAAAAAATTCCATGAAGGGGAACAAAATTGAAGGAAAAATTTAGTGGAGGATGAAAAATGTTTCGGCCAAATACTGGAAAAAATGGAGAAATAAAATTTGTAGCCCATAAGGTCTATCATAGCATGGGAGTGTGATGTAAGTTATTTGAAACTTGAAAGAGTAGTCCTACTACTCAAATTCATTTTGTGAGCCCATGTTCATAAAATTCTTACCCGACATGTCTGATGTAGGAGCATCCAAGCAAATTGGTGATCTACATCACCCAAAAATATTTTGATTTGGTTCTGGTTTTTCAGTTTTAGTGGTAGTTTAATTTAGATTTGTGGTCTATGGAGGTAGTGAAAAGTGATATTATTGTCATTTTATTTGACAATTTAAAAAAAAAAATTATATTCCAATCTTTGATTGTTTGTTGAGATGGATTTAAATTAGTTTCTAGAGGGTCGATTATCATTTTGAAATAAATTTTGATTCTTTATTCTAGCATGGTGTGAATTATTATTGTTTCATTTCTACATTAACTTTAATGAAGTCAAGTAGATCGTTATTTATTCTATCTGTGAACCCCGATCCTATACCTGCACAAACAAGGCATACACTCACAATATTAGATCAATATGCAAGATAAGAAAAGGATTCCCTATGAAATACATTTGCAATGCTTAAATAAGAAAGATAATGAAGAAATGAACAAAGAAAACAATGAAATCCTATTCTAAGATGCAAAATCTTGATCCCATGAGGGAATTGGTGTCAATTATGTGTAGAAATTGGCCCTTTCCCAACTCATTTGTAAGCTCTTTGATGATTTGATGATAGTTGAATCTCCTAGATGAAATTTTGGCATAACCTAGCTATGAAACCATAAAATGATGAACTCTTGATATGAAATGGATAAAATTAGCTCTCAATGTGAGGAGAGTAACTTTTCATTCAAATTGTGGATGAAGAATGAGAGGAAGAGTCTCTCATTAATAGATTTCTAAGTTGGAAGAATGAGTGAAATTGAGCAATGTGGGATCATTAAACACCCAATGGCTAAGTGCCACTTGTCAATATGTGAATGGTTGAAGGTTGTGCACATTTTGATCAAAGTGCCAATAAACGATATTAGGTGGAATTTGAATTTGAGGAAATGACATGTGAGAGGGAAAAAAGAATGAAATAAATGCCACTTGGATCAATGCAAAAGGACATGTAAGAGGAGTAAATGTTTTGTTGGAAAGATAAATCCATTTGGATTTGAATTCAAATTTGAAGGAATATTCCTCCCTTATTCCATGTTGAGAGAAAATATGAAATTTAATAAATCAAATTAATTGATTTATTGTGCAAGTTGCATTCTCTAGAGAATGTGACATAGATTAAGATTAAATTAATCAAAGTTTAATTAATTTAATGAGGAATTTTAAGAGATGTGACAACTTAGACTTAAATTTATGAGTTGATTTAAATTAGAATTGAGAGGAAGGGTTTTAATTAAATAAATGTTTTGATTTTATTTAACTAAAGGGGATAGTGTTAGATTAAATCAAATAAGGTTTAATTTATTCAATTTAATAAGAGGACTTTAGAGATTTAAATAAAATGAATTATTTAAATGAACAAAGACAGAGGATTAATTAAATTAAATTGATTAATTTAATCAACAAGGGAGAAATACCTAATTAAATAAATAATGATTTATCAAATTAAGAGATGAGAAGTGATGATAAGTTGAGAGTATGATTCAGGAAGAAATGACATTAGTAATCAAGATCAAGTGTGTTGGTCAATTTTCAATGTCTACATTTTGCCCCTCTTTGAAGCAATTGACTTGTTGCATTGGTTCAAAGAATAAACTGTTGTGATAAAAGTTCAAAATTTCTTGATTTTTTTTTAATGCCCCACTCTTGCCCCAATAGAAGGATTATGCCGGTATATTGCTGCCTCGAGAGATCAGATGAAAGTTTTTGATTTTTAGATGATCTCGTGAAAAAAAAAGAGGACGAGGTGTTTGATAGGTCCACAAATGCCCCAAGATGCCAAAAAATGTGTAAAATGCCACAAAAGATGCAACATGGCCCTCAGTTGGACAAAAAAAAGATCAAGGGACCAAAAACCTAGCCAGATGGTCAAATTAGGTCACAAAACCCTAATTTGTAGGCTTAAATAGACCTTGAGGGGATACTTTCAATTCATTTGCACACTTAGCCTTTAGAAATTTTTGCACTTTGAGCTCTGAGTTCTGATCGAGATGGCACAATGAAAAATTCCCAGTCATGTGTCAAAGAGGGTACAAGTGCACTGATGACCAATTGACACATGACCCGTGGTATGTACCCCTATCTCGAGTTTTGATTTTATCATTTTACGTGCATTGAATAGGGTTTAGTTAAAATTTAGGTCAAGCGATGCTATATAGCATCATTGCAAACGCTCAATTGGTGCCACATGACCTCAAACTGCACCACATATGAGAATAGCACCACCGTAGGGTAGTAAGGAGATTAGGGTTTCTTGTCAAACACAACCACATATGAACATTTGATCGCATGACACAGTTTGAAACTAGGGTTTTGGCAGAAAGTCAGTCACATATGTAAATTGGACTACACAACACACTTTGGAGTTTAGAATTTGTGAAACTCTGCCATGATGATGCAGTTTGGAACTTTTCAAACTGAATCACATTTGAAAACAACACCACATTTTCTATTTCAAATGCGCCAAGCAGACTCGGGAGGCAAATTTTTTTTTACAATACTTGACGCAATGGTTTCCCTTGTGCAGGAGGACCTCGATATACTTCATTCGAGTGAGCATAGATGGTCAGTACTCAGGAGATTATAGGGTATGCACACATTACTTGAGGAGAAGCTTGGTATGCTCGGCCTTTGGTTTGTTGCGTACGTTCCTCCTATTTAGACTCACTTGGGTATGATGACAGCTTTGGACGAGCAGTGGCATAGTGAGACCTCCTCTTTCTATCTTCCTATCAACGAGGCCACCATCACACTCGAGGATGTATTGTGTATCCTTTGATTACCTATCCATAGAGATAGAGTGATTTATGATCCAAATGCCGGTAGGGATGCTTGCTATGATGTGATGGGTTTTGACGAGATCCATATTTTCGATGGACAGATTGACTTGGAGAGATACTGGGGTATAGTTCCCACCTATAGGTTGATCATTACAACTATTATTTCAGGTCTTGTGGCACCAGATTGGTAGGACCGATACTTTAGTCCAAGTTGGGGACTAGCATGGGAGTGGTTGTTCATCTGCAAGGAGTGCTTTTCTTGGGAGCCAATGATGTTGGCTTCCTTATATAGGGATTTCCATGAGTTTGCATACCTTGACAGTAGGGCCCTCAGGGTCAGAGTCACTTTACTACACATCTGGGCATAGGAGCAGATTCTAGTGCTCTGTCTAGTTGTCACACCAATTGTCCTAGATATTGACGACCCCATTATCTCGTGGTATGGTGGGGCACAAATCCGCTTTACCCACACTAGCATAAGTGGCATTGCACATTGGCGATGAGCTCCTGATGAGATGTGAGAGTTTGTTTGGAGGCCTTGGATGGGTATAGGCCCATGGTACAAAGATCATGAACAACTATTCTTTGCTCATCAAGACCGATGGATGCAGGGTCGCAAGCACACTATGATAGAGTGGTACCTTCCAAACAAGGTGGCCTGATCATTTGGTGAGGTTCAGGATATGCCAGATGACCAGTATGTGGCAATCTTTGCTCATTCATCATGAGATACAACATGGGGCCTACCCATTCTAGCATTGGAGGCAGTAGCCTCATTTAGATAGCTAGTGGCCAGGCCATGGCCATATGATCAGGGGCCAATAGATGCAGGGGTTACACAAGCCTACAAAGCTTGGTTCAGGCCTCCCCTTCGATTGAAAATTCCTTGCATAGTTCTCCCATGGTAGAGGTTGAGAGGTAGATTAGTTGATAGGGGAAGAGGATAGGGAGGTAGAGGTGATGGTGACATAGATGGTGATGAGGACAAGGGAGGAAGTGGCTCTCCTCCACATCAGACACCACCACTAGACTAGGCACCACCATGAGCTCCAACACCATCACACGGCCAGGCACCACCATGATACCAGGCACTGCCACAAGTAGGGATACAGGATGATCAACCCAGAGAAGGGGACAAAGCGGTCCCTTAACAACAACCACCAGGGTAGTCAAAGATGCATTGATCCAACAGTTGCAGGGTTAGATTCAAATATTGAAAACGAAGAGAGATTAGTCTCGACAATAGATTTTGATAGTTACTGTTGAGAGGGACTAGGCTCAATCCAAGAGGGATCAGGAGGTCGGCTAAAGGTGACAGTTGGAGAGTATAGCCTCATCTGCCCAAGGCTGGACAATATATTTGAGAGCATATCGAGAGGTGGTGAGAGATGCCAAGTACTATTGACAAAACTATAGGTAAGCAGTTCCAACAATAGGTTAGGTGCCAAACATCTCTCAGTAGACAGGGATGAGGCCACCAAAGGATCATAGTGACAGCTCAAAGGGTGAGGGGCAGAGCCAATAGGGCTAGCCCTTAGATCGTAGGCAGTTTTCCATTTTTTGATTAATGGGCTCTGATTATTGCCCCTATTGTATCATGTACTCTGATGTATATACTTGATCCGATTTTTGTATCATGAAAGTTGTATTATTTTGATGATATATATATGAGATGGTCCTACTTGTGAGATGTTCTATGATGTATGGTGTATAGATGCATTTTTATTTCCTATGTGCAATGAGATTTTTATGAAATTCTATATGCTTATGCAATATGATGTATGTTTCTACATGACGACTATGGATGCATTTCGTTTGTACCTTTCTATGCATTTTGATGACAATCGTATGGATGCAATTTATGCTAATGATTATGTATCGATATGAAAATGACAAATGATATGTGACCAATTATGTAATGATAATGGATGCTAATTATTTCTATTATGCCCTTAATGATTCATGTAATGTATGAATGTAATGCAATGATTTTTTAAGATTCTTAGAATAAAAAATCTATATTATTCTTCATATCTTAAGATGGTTATGTGAGATGATGTGATACAATACGATCTATATGATATGCATTTATGCTGATGATTTATGGATGTAGGGCGGATGCATTAGTGATGTTCTGATTAAATATCATGGTACCATGTTAGTATGGAAAGAAGATAGAAGAAAAGAGATCCAACAAGACATGATTATGCTAATGATGATGATTTTCTTACTAGGAGTCAGGATTTTCAAACGGTCAATTACTTTATATTTGATAACACACATAGGTATGATCCATCAAGGTATACAAGACCAGGATGGCATTGTACCTAGTGTGATGGAATTTAAATCGACAATCAGATAGGAGTCTTCTTGTTCACACTTGGCATATGAAACCTTATTGAGGATGCAGTTCTGATATTCCAAACATCTTGGGCCAAAAAATATAAAGGCAAGCCTTCCTATGTGGTCAACAAGATGTCTAAAATACCTTCCCTACAAACTAAACAAAGAACGCATGACCAAGTTATTTTACAAAAACATCCAACAAGCATAGCAAACAGAAAAAGATAATGATCATTGCCCCATTCCTTTCTCTCTAATTTTTTTTTAATTTAGGAATCTTCGAGAGGTCCTTGGAATGGGTACAAAATAAGATAAGTCACAAAAAGACCAAGACAAAGTGAACAAACAAGCTAATGTTCTTCATACCACTAGCCAAGACTAAACTACGAGATTACCTAATGCTGATGTCCATCGCAAGGTCATATTCCTAGGAAATGTTGTGATTAGGGTTTTGGTGAGATTGATTGGATGATAAGCTATTGATACTTCGAGTTAATCAACTTGCTTGATTACTAACTTAGACTTGATACTTCTAGCGATTAGGGTGTTCACTTTTAAACCTACCAGACTTGCTTCCAATTGACTCACCAAAGGATGAAGATGACAATAGATTTATTATGAATGATGATTATTGTGGGTGAAAGCGAGATGAGACGGGCACACCATTTTTGGTTTTTCAAATATTTGGATGTTTTTGATGTTTTGAAAATGTTTTGAGGCTGTTTTTTTTAATTTTCAATGTTTTACAAATATTTTCGGTATTTTCAAGATTTATGACGAAGGTACTAACTTAAAGACCTATCCTAGGGGGCTTGGGAGCTGATCCATAGATTAGCCTTGCCTGCGTTATACACATAGAGACCATGTAGTTTGATAGATGACATAATTGATTCAATGATGAGATAGATGGGAAAATGGATTGCCATTGCGATAGACACCTAAAGGATTGACCTAGGGTGTGAAATAGATGGGCAAATGGATTTCCATTGTGACAGACGCCTAAAGGACTAACCTAGGGTGTCTAGAGGGATGATCAAAGATCAAAATTGCCTATGTTCAAGCTCAGAGATGACATAGTTTGACCGGATGACTCTATTTTTTATTTTTCAGATTTTCGACATGTTTTGGATTTTTTTGGTTTTTTTATTTTTAAGGAAGATCACAAAAATATACACAAATCCGATCCAATGTAGGTATAGTAACATGACCCAAGCATAATGTGATAGAATATTTTGATACTGGTAGGACACACTGACCTTGGGAATATGCCAAGTAGTACTATGATGGAACATGATATGAGCACAAGATCAAGCTATGGTATAGATGTGAACGAATGGGTGGATGAAAGATTAATGAGATGCAATGGGATGTAATGGATGAGCGATTCGTGTAGAGCCTAGTGGATAGAGAGTACTTTATTTACACTTGGCACCTGTTTTCTAGGTTTTCACCAAGGTACTTGTTCAAAGCATCACCGAAGTGGTTTTCACTAGAGGATGATTTTTTTTTCTTTACTATTTTCAATCTTTTTTCTGATTTTTCTGATTTTTGTATTTTTTTTTTGTTGTCACCAAGGTGCCTATTTTCCAGGTTTTCATCTAGGTGACCATTTTTCAAGACATTTTTTTATTTTTTTGTATTTTTTGGTTTTATACCTTGCAAGTTTTTAGGCATAAAACTTTTTGAGAAGGGAGTTGTTCAGGGGCTCCTGTAGAGGCTCACCTTCTAGTGTTGACAACTGATATGCCCTTGATTTATAGCTTGTAGTGATGAAGAAAGTTCCCAACCAGTTGGGCTCAAATTTTCCTTTTCTTTCTTGATTTGGAATGTTTTTCTAATTTTATTTTAGCACAAGTTCACCGACTTGGAAGGTGCATGTCTTGATCTTTTTATTGTAGCTACACTTTAGGCGATTCTAATACACCTATAGATGGTTGAATAGGGTATCCATGCACCGTTCATCTAATAACTCTAGCTCATTTAACCTTGAAACCTGATATTCCTCATTTTTAATGAGGTTGTGCAGTGATATCCTTAATGATGGGAGCTCGATATCAATTGGGAGGATGGCTTCTGATCTATAGACCAGGGAGAATAGGATAGTTCCTATTGGCATGCGGATGTTGGTGCGATAGGACCATAAGGTGGGATTTAGTTGTAGATGCCAGTCATGACTAGAGTCATTGATTATTTTCTTAAGGATTTTCAAGATAGTTTTGTTGGTAGCTTCTGCTTGGCCATTGACTTGCGGGTAATACAGAGTGGAAAAGCGATGTTGGATATTGAATTTTTGGCAAAGGTCATGCACATCCTGATTCTTGAAAGGTGTCCTAGTATCAGAGATAATGGATTGAGGGACATCATATCAAAAAATGAGATAGTTCAGGATGAACTTGGATATCTTCTTTCCAGTTATGTAGGTCATGGGAATTGCTTCGACCCACTTTGTAAAGTACTCCGTAGCAGTGATGATAAATTTGTGGCCATTAGATGAGGTGGGTTTGATTTTGCCTATGAAATTGAGCCCCCACTGTGAGAAGGGGCAAGGTGTAACAATAGGATGAAGCTCTTGAGCTGGTACATGAATAAGGTCTCCATACTGGTGGCACTACAAACACTTTCTGAAAAAGTCATGTGCCTTCTTTCAATTTTTACCCAGTAGTACCCAATCCTTAGCAGTTTCTTACTGAAATTTATACCACTTGAGTGTGAACCACAAATGCCATTATGGACCTCAATCAAAGTAGTCATGGCTTCCTTAGGATTTAAACAATGCAATAGGGTTCCTTCAATGCTTCTATGATAGAGGATTTCTCCTAGGACGATAAAATGTAAGGACCTTTTGAAAAAGGCTCGTTTAAGGTTTGGGGTTATGTTAGGTAGGAGGACTCCTATTATCACGTAGGTGTAGATTTCATGATACTAGGGATCACCGGGACTAACAATTTTGCACACGAATTCAGACTCTGGCACCTCGAATGTGGGTACAAGAAGCTGCTCTACCAAGAATTCATGTATTGGGAAATTGCGAGGGATATCCAGTAAGGATCCAATTGTTGTGATGGCCTCAACTGCTCTGTTGTTAGCCCTTGGTATCTGCTCAATGGTGATATCAATGAATGATTCTTCGAGGCTCTCTACTAACCTCTTGTATGGTTTTATCTTCTCATCCTTAGTTTGGTACTCACCATTGAATTGGTTGATAATAAGCTACGAATCCCCATAAACCTTTAGTGCTATGACCTGCCACTATGCTGTAATCTTGAGACCTATGGTTAAAGCCTCATACTCTACAATATTGTTAGTGCAGGGGAATTCCAATTTGTAGGATCTAGGTATACAATCCCCCTATGGGGCGATGAAGAAAACATCAGCTCCAGATCCATGTTGTGTGTATGAGCCATCAAACTAGAGTTTCTAGTGATCGCCTATGCTGAAATTGAAGATGGATTCATCTAGAAACTCTGATATGAGTAGATTCTCTAAATAGATTGGAGCCTCTTCCAGTTGGTCTGCAATCACCTATCCTTTGATGGCCTCTCATTCTACATATTCAATATCATTTTATTTCAGTATCATGATCCACTTAGTTGTCCATCCTATGAGAGTGGCCTTAGAGAGCAGGTACTTTAGCAGATCTATCTTTGTAATCAGCTTGATTTGATGAGCTAGTATGTAGTGTCTGAACTTTTGGGCTACAAACAAAACTACTAGGAAAGATTTTTCTATTGGTGTGTAATTGAGCTCATGCCCTACCATTGTCTTGTTGATGTAGTATATTGTTCTTTCTCTTCCATTTTTATCCCGCCGAGCTAGTAAATCATCGAGAGCTTCCATGGTTGCTGAAATGTACAGAATCAATGGTTTTCTTGGAGTAGGTGGTATTAACACTAGTGGCATAAGTAGATATTCTTTGATTTTACTAAACAACTAATCACACTTGTTGTACAACTTGTATGTTACTCCCTTGTGGAGTAGATGTGAATATGGAATCTGTTTATCCACCAACTATGCTATTAATATGCGAATGGATTGGAGCCTACCTTGTAGGCCTCTGAGTTGTTTTAGTGTCCTAGGTGCTTCCATGTCGATTTTTTCCTTGTCTTTGGTGGGATCCACTTCTATTCCTCTCATTGATACTATATATCCTAGGAGTTTGCTTGATTGCACCCCAAAGACACATTTCTTGGGGTTAAGTCTAACCTTGTATTTCTCCAATCTATCAAAGATAGAACTTAGAGTTGCTATGTGATCATGTCTTTTCCTTGACTTGGCCAATATATCATCCACATAATATTCCACAATTTTTTGAATCATTTCATGAAAAAATAGTGTCATGGCCCTTTGATATGTTTCTCCCACATTCTTTAGCCCAAATTGCATCATGTTCCAGTAGTAGGTGCCCCATGGAAATGTAAACATTGTTTTACGCTAGTCTTCCTTTGCGATCATAATCTGGTTGTACCCTAAGAAGCCATCCATCAGTGATAGAATCTCATGTCCATCCATCATGTCCACTATCATGTCAATGTTGGGTAGTGGAAATTGATCCTTAGGAAACACTTTGTTTAGGTCTCTAAAGTTAGTTCTGATATGGATGCCCCTATTCAGTTTTAAAATTGACACAAGATTTGATACCCATTCCAAATACTCAATTGGGCGTATAAAGCTGACATCCAAGAGTTTTTATAATTCCATATTGACTAGCAAGGCTATCTAAGGGCACATATTTATTAATTTTTGTCTTACGGGCTTTTCTCCTGGGTAAACATTCAAGTGATGAACCACAACTTCTGGATCGAGACCTGACATGTCAGCATAGGTCCATGTGAAGTTCACCTTTCTTTCTCTTAAAAATGCAGCCAATAGTTCTTGTTCTTCTGATACAAGTGAGTCAGCGTAGAAAGTGATGTGTGGTAGCTCTTTCATGCCCAAGTTGACAAGATTGCACTATTCTACTAAGACTGTTGATTTTTCTTGATGAAGTGCTATAGGGGGGAGATTGAATCCTTCATCCTCTGACACCTTAGAGAGGTTTTCACTATTGGATGCATCCTTTATTTTTACTATTCTATGATTAGAGAGTGCCACAGTGTGGTTTTAACTCAATGACCCTAAGCTTATTCTAATTATTTTACTTTTGTGACTAAAGGACTCAATCATTTCGCTGGAATAAGCCTATGTGTCCAATATGATGTTGGATCCAAATTTATGATCTCCGCATGGTACCATATCCCTTAGTCCCATGAACTTTAAGAGAGCCTCATCACTTTTGGATGTGTCTAGAACTAGTGTTCCTCGTTGGTCGTAGTCGATGAGTTGGGGGTAAACTAGGTTTATTTTGTGGGGCTGGTGGTTTGACTCATGGGTGAGGCCCTAATCATGAGTAGGGAGGAATCTTCAAAAAACATGGGAAGGCCTGCTATGGTATCCTCATCATCACTACTAATATAGACCTTAGTTACATAAAAGGTGAAATTATCTACGAGCAAACATGTTGATACATGTAGTTGAAGGGCGACTACCAATAATTGAGGAGACCTGACTGCTCTACTAGGGGTACCTATACCATGTATGGTTATACTCGGAGGGGTACATCCAAGGCCAAGATTTTTCATTCATCTTTCTAAAATGATGGGCTCCAATTTTCCATCACTATTCCTTCCAAGGCTTTCATTTTTGTTGTATCCCATACCAAGCATCATTTGCAGTCCTCTACTAGCTTCATCCATGGGTAGGGTGGGTGTGGGCCTTTCATCTTGGTATAGTGTGATTGAAATGTCTCTTTCTTCCAAATTTTCCTGACTTAGATCTCCCCAACAATGAAATCTAGAAGGGTTTTCCCTACAAGTGTGGATAGGTGTCTCAACTGATTGAGGTCACCCATGTGACCTAGGAGATTGAGGTAACTCTCCTACAACACAAGAATTTTCTTCATTCTATAATCTCCACACCCATTGTCTTGGATCATGAGCTTGATGTCGGATATGTCAGGGATGGAGGGTGTCTCTATCGCAGAAGTGGATGCGAGGTTGGATGGATCTATATAGGGAGTGAAGGGTCCTTCATCATTTTTTGGCACTTGGAAAATTTTGTAAAACTTGGCTTCCAAGTTTTTGTAATAGGCAAATGGCTTCGGATCACCATGTATTGTGACCTCCTCATTTTAATATGAAAATTTGACACATTGGTGGAATGTTGAGGTAACCACCTTCATTCCATGGATCCATGGGTGTCCTAAGAGGATGTTGTAGGGAAAATCAAGGTCAAAGACCTGACATGTGGTTTCCATAGTAGTTGGCCCTACTTGGATTGGGATCTTGATAGTGCCTTGAGATATTCTTTCTTGGTCATCATATGCTCTGATGGTAATGCCTTTGTTTTTTTTTTCAATGGAGTCTTCTAAGATTCCCAAGTTATTTATAAGTTTAAGCGAACAAATATTTAGGCCCGTGCCTGCATCCACCAAGAACCTTTTGACCTTTTTCTTGTGAACTAGGACTTGAAGGTGAAGTGCACGATTGTGAGATGTTTGGGAGGGAAAGTCTTCATCGAAAAGGAGAGGAGATTTGGGGTGATGATGTTACCAAGCATAGATTGAAATTGTTATGTATCAAGGTTAGTAGAGATAGTGGATGCAAGTAGTGGTTCATCAAGGATTTTCCTATGGGTGGCGAAACTTTTTAGTAACTCCATGATGGAGATCTGAGTGGGGGTTCTTTTTAGCTGGTCAATAGTGTTATAATCATAGGGAACAAATTTTGTATTTGAGATGGGGGTCTTAGATGGTTGTGATGCCCTTGTAATAGCAACCTTACTGCCACATGTGGTGACTCCACATTCAGCGTTAGCTCCTTTGATGCTAATGATAGTGACCATTTCATCTATGCATACGACGAAACCCTCGTATACAAGGTTTGCACCGGCATAATTTTGTTTTCTGTTATTGTTCCCTTGGTTATTTCTTTGATTGTTTCCTTGATTGTGATTGGGCATCAAATTTTTGTATATTTTTAGATCTTGATTGTTGATAAGTTGTTTGACATTTATGATTTTGTCCTCAATAAGATCCTGGATGATGTTTTTCAATATCATGCAATTTGCAGTTGTATGCCCATTGATTTTATAAAAATCAAAAAGGAAATTTTCATTGTATCATGGTTGGTTTTTCATGGGTTCCACATATTGCTTCGAATCAGAAATTTTGATAAGGTTCTCTTTTACCAGTTTCTTCATTATAGATTCGATTGTTTCCCGAAGGGCCGTGAAATTCCGCTTGGGGGTAAATTTACTCTGGGGGGGGGGTGGTCCTACTTGATTTTTTCAAATTATTGATTTGATTATTTGGAGGTGGTGGTTTTTATGCCACCGTGTTGGGTTACAAATTGTTGCGGTTATGATTTTGTGGTTGATTATGGGTTTGAATATTTTTCTTGGGGGCACTGATGACAACCTTAGCATCAACCAATCCGTCATTTGTTAAGCTTTTCTTCCTTGACCATGTGTAAGTTTTATCATTATAACTGGTGGATGGGCAGTTATCTTGATGTGAAGGAAACGTAGATGCACCCCCTCATGAAATAAGGGCTCTTTCGATGTTGAGTACCTTAAGGATCAATTGATCATATGTTGTAATGCATTGCATTTTTAAATAAAACACCAAGTTTTCATCTAGATTGGCTATGATTGTGCAAAATTTTTGTTCTTATGGCATGGTCCATTTGCTTTGATTGGATTTGGATCACGATATTTGCAAGAAGGAGGCGAATAGCTCTCCTTTTCTTTGTTTCAACGTTGATAATTCCTCTAGACTAACATCCGTACCCATGTTGAATGCATAGTTTTTTTAGGAATTCTTCCACCATTTCTTGGAATGTTTTGATGCCTATGGGTAGGCGAGAGAACCATTCCATGGAAGAACTAATCAAACTCCGAGGGAATAGTCGCATTAGATACATGTCATCATATGCAACTTCCATGCAATTCACTTGAAACTCCCTGACGTGATTTTTAGGGTTTTCCATCCCATTATATTTATCAAATTTGGGGATTTCAAATCCCTTTGGGAATGGTACCATTGTAAGAATTCTATCAAAAGGATAGGGGCACAAATTGCCCGAAGTTCTGGTTGTTTTTCCTGATTGAAGGTCCAACACTTGCTGCAAGAGCAGTTTGATCTGTGCTGCAACTTCATTTTACAGATCAAGAGGTGGGATGAATGTGTTTTGAGGTGTTTGGGGTGTTTGATTGACAATTGGGGTATTGGTGGGGGTTCACTATAAGCTCTTCTGTGTTTTTGAATTTTGTTGATATGCCTACATTTGTGCCAACAATGCTTGTTGTTGGTCTTGTTGTTTTTGTTCCAAAAAATATTGTTGTTGGTCCTATTTCTGTTGTTCCCACAAAGCTTGTTGTTGATCTAGTTTTTCTTCCACCAAAAAATATTGTTGTTGGTCTAGCTATTGTTGTGCTAACAAAGCTTGTTGTTTAGCTTGTTGTTGTGCCTAAAATTCCTACAGGGCTTGTTGGTATGATCTTTGGCGGATTGTTGTAGTTGTGCATGGTATTGTTCTTACGATTTTTGAGCTTGTTTTTGGGCTTGAGCCCAAGCCTACGCCTATTGGGCTGCTTGCACAACTTGCGCAGCTTGTGCAACTAATTGCGTTTGCGCTTGCTGAGCAGCCAACTGTGCAACTTGTTGATTTTCTTGAAGTACCCTCTGATGGGTGGATTTTTGAACTACCTGAATCATGTTGATGAATGAGTTAGTCATGTTGAATTTTGGTTGAATTGGCGGTGGATTGGGAATGGTGCTAGCTATTGTTGTGATTAGAATGGTTAAGTTGGTGATTGGGATTTGAGTTGTGGATGGTGTGCTCAAGATACTTGGTCCGTAGGAAACCATGCTTTGAGTGATTTGGGGAATGGTAGATGTGTTGACCATTGGGATAGCTCAGATGGTTGTCATTTGTTGCGATGTTGATAGAAAAATGAGAGGGTTTGATATGATGCTCTGATTGCTTTGGTCTGGTAGATTAGTGGTGGATAGGGGGAAAGTCCCAACCCAAAAGGTGATACAGATGTCAGAGGTAATGGATGGAATGAAGGTTTGTTCCTTTGGAAAAGTGATGACGAGGAAGGATCAATGACTCCCCTTGTCCCGAAAAACCCACCCTCTCCTTGCGAGATCATGGGGAGAGAAGTTTGAATGTTTAGTGGATAAGTTGGCATTGCCTGAAATGAGGATGAGTCTGCCTGATTATGGAAGGTAAGTAGACCGTACAGGTGTAATGAATTTACTGGGACTAAGTTATCTGGTGTGGTGTTGATGTTTATTTCTTTGGTGTTTACAAGGCGATGCTTTTTTAATTCGTGAAACATGGCACTTCCCTTGTTAACAACTGGCGGGGTTGGGGCGATTGTTGATATGATTTAGGGAATATCTCAAGTGACATTTGGAAGTGACATTGGGAGTATGCTCACAAGAGGCCTTTCCATATTGGTACCTATGTCAACATCGGAAGGGATTTTTGCCCCTTATTTTGTTAACACATGTATATATAGAGAGGGATTAAGTTTCAACATGGCATTGATGATTCTATGATTTTTGGGATTTTTGAACCATTTCAGTTATTTCCTCTTGCATCATTCCCAAGTCATCACTGGTGATGTCCTCTACATTACCCTCCTCTTCAAGGTTTTGTGATGGTAGAGAGGAGATCTTTGGAGAATTTCTTGATTCCACTAGATTCTTCTTGGGAGCCGTTTGAATTAGGTCACTTGAAGTTGATGTTTCCTTAGTGATTTCCATGTTCTTCTTGTGTTGTGATATTTTTTGCACCATAAAGTAGAGATCGTTTAATCTTAATCTTAGGCACAAAAGGAGAAGAACTAGGAAAATCTAAAGATCAAAAGTAATGATGGGGATGAGATCAATGCAAGATGGATGATGCAGGTGAGTGAAACTCTTGAAGAACCTTGGGGGGGGAGATGCTAAAACTTTTAGGGCTTGAATTGATTTGATTTTGATAGTTTGACTATGTGTGTTAAGCCAAACAAGATTATGATGAACCTATAAACCCTATGAAGTTATGTTATCCTAGAGAAAAATCAAATAAGAGAATGAATTGACTAAATGTGTTAAGTCAACCAAAGTGATAATGAACTTGTAAACGTTAGGAAGTTGCATTATCCTAGAGGAAAATCCATTCAAGAGGATTGATAATTTTGACTAAGTGTATGAAGTCAAAGAAGGTGACATTGATTTTTCTTAATAGTTTAGCATGAATGATGTTCCAAAGTTCTCAAGAGTTTTTTGGCGAGATGAGATTTGATTTTGATGATTGAAGGATGGATGAGAGTGATTGATTTTGATCCTAAACTTGACCTAGACAAGACTCTTTCTTACAAGACCTCAATATTGAAGAACATGCCATACTTCTAAGTGAGAAAAGAAAACCTTTGAAAAAGAGTTGGACTCTGTTTATAATAGAACTCATACAAAGTTGGGTTGTTCTTTGAGGCCTTCTTGTAGAAATTATATACCAATATTTCTCTAACTTCTAGAAGGATTTCAAGGCACTCTTCACGAGCCTTTGGACTAAGCTTCTTGAACCCTGGTTTTTGGATTTTGATTTTACGGGAAATCATTTGAGAGAACACATGTGTGAGATCCAATTATATTTATCTTTTTTTAATGAAATATTTTTACCACAAACAATTCTTTGATTAAAGTTTCAAAATAAATGTCTATGTCTCAATTATTTTTCATTCCACAAGGTCCATTATGTGAAAATGAAGGTTTCAAGAGCATAGTTCCTTAAGTTGACTTTAGTGAAAATAAATGATGATTAAACCCAAGTACTTAGAAACATCTAGGGATATAATCTACAGGGAAAGAAAGAGCACTTAGATTTGTCAAAGGATATTTGTTTCCTCCAAAGGGTTTGAAACTTTGAAGCTTCTTTGTGAATGTTTGTTTTATAATGTTTTAGATCCAAGCAAAGTGTTTTGATTCCAATGACATGCACAATCCTACTGAAAAGACAATATTTGTTGGGTTCCCACTTGGATAAATCCAGCTACGCATATTCAGTGTGGATGATTAGATGCTTGACCATGATAGCTCCCCTCCATGACACACACTTCTTGGGTCATCCAAGCATCAGTACCCATGAATCTCCCATGGAATAATTTTCATCTCTACAACATAATCGCATGTATATGTGGGGCGACTTCAAAGGACATGACCTTTTGCACTAGCAAATAGATAGGATTTTGGCCTTTACTAAACAAGGGGTTTTAGTTCAGAATTTCTATTTGTAAGATTTGAACCATGCGGTGAGAGACCATTGTTTCCCTTCTCATCAGAGCCAATCGTGCAATATTGGCTTTTATTCTAGTACCCACTTTTATATCTTAGCTGGAAATACAGTTGTCCTCAGTGTGTTACTGGTTGGGTCATTCCCTTGGGTGAGTACTTTTTACCACAAGGCATGCCCTCTAAGATAAACAATTGCAAGAAAAAATATTTGTAATTCGATCAACCTTCATTTATAAGCAAAGGGAGAACACACACAATAGGCTTACCCACACTCGCAAGATGTTTTGTTCAATTTTAATCCCAAAAAATGAAATGTGGAGGTAATTATTTTACTCAACTTAAGATCACAAAAGGCCTTTTGATTCTCAAGATCACCATGAGGCGTGAGAGACGCGCATACGTCCTTTTGATGGTATTACTTTGAGTAAACAATTACAAACAAAAATAAAACTTGTTCATTTTAAGTCTTCAAAGAAAAAGTGAATTCTTTTTGTAGCACCAAATCAAATGTGGAATTTTCCTAGTTCAATTGTTAAACCTTAAACCAAGTCTAGTAAGTTGTTTCTAAATTTCATTTTAAGACTTTTTTTTGCAAACTTTGAAGGAAAATTTGTGTTCTTTTTATGGCCCAAAAGAAAATTTAGTGTTCCCTAAAGCATGAAAGACAACAAATTTCTTACAAGAGATTTAGAATTCTCTAAAAGTGTTAAACAACACCATAGTGTTAAAAAACACTTAGTATAAGATGAGAATGATGTCATTATGTAACCATCCATTTTTCTTTCCTTCTTGCCCTAACCTACAAAATGATTAAAACCAGAAGATACATAGATAACAAATAGGTTAATAACTCAAAAAGCTGAAAAAAGGCATATGCTAAAAAAAACAAATTTAAACTTTTTACTGTCATCCAACAATGCAGTCAAAAAATCCAGTGGAGTTTAGAAATACAATGGAACAATATAGCACCACACTTTGACTAAGAGCGGTGCTCTGCAGCAGAAAGAGAGTGCAAATGCAACACTATTTTTATCTTGCGACATAGTTTGGAGTTTGGAGACTGGCGACGTAGTTTAGAAATTTGAAATTTCTGGGTGGGAAGATAGATGCAGAAAAGTTTGGAGTCTTGCACGGTGCAATATAGCACCGCCTGACTGAAATCAGTGCAATATGGAACCACCGAAGTGTGAGTGGTGCAATTTCCTGTAAACACAAAAAAATGTCAAAAAACCACTTGAATTTTGGAAAAATGTGATGAATTTCTCCAACTCAACCCTCCTTCTAGCGCAACAATGTGAACCCCAATCCTATACTTACACAAACATGGCATATAAGCACAATATTAGATCAATATACAATATAAGACAAGGATTCACCATAAAATCCATTTGCAATGCTTAAATAGGAGAGATAATGAAGAAATGAACAAAGAAAATAATGAAATCCTATTCTAAGATGCAAAATCTTGATCCCATGGGGGGAATTGGTGTCAATTATGTGTAGAAATTGGCCCTTTCCCAACTTCTTTGTAAGCTTTTTGATGATTTGATGATGGTTGAAGCTCGTTGATGAAATTTTGTCATAACCTTGCTATGAAACAATAAAATTATGAACTCTTGATATGAAATGGATAAAATTAGCTCTCAATGCAAGGAGAGTAACTTTGCATTCAAATTGTAGATGAAGAATGAGAGGAAGAGTCTCTCATTTATATATTTTCAAATTGGAAGAATGAGTGAAATTGAGTAATATGGGATCATTCAACACCTAATGGCCAAGTGTCACTTGTCAATATGTGAATGGTTGAAGGTTGTGCACATTTTGATCAAAGTGCCAATAAATGATATTAGGTGGAATTTGAATATGAGGAAATGACATGTTAGAGGGAAAAAAGAATGAAATAAATGCCACTTGGCTCAATGCACAAAGACATGTAAAAGGAGTGAATTCTTTGTTGGAAGGACAAATCCATTTGGATTTGAATTCAAATTTGAAGGAATATTCCTCCCTTATTCCATGTTGAGAGAAAATATGAAATTTAATAAATGAAAGTAATTGATTTATTGTGCAAGTTGCATTCTCTAGAGAAAGTGACATAGATTAAGATTAAATTAATCATAGTTTAATTAATTTAATGAGGAATTTTAAGAGATGTCAGAACTTAGACTTAAATTTATGAGTTGATTTAAATTATAATTAAGAGGAAGGGTTTTAATTAAATAAAGGTTTTGATTTTATTTAACTAAAGGGGATAATGTTAGATTAAATAAAATAAGGTTTAATTTATTCAATTTAATAAGAGGACTTTAGAGATTTAAAGAAAATGAATTATTTAAATTAATAGAGACAAAGAATTAATTAAATTAAATTGATTAATTTAATCAACAAGGGAGAAATACCTAATTAAATAAATAATGATTTATCGAATTAAGAGATGATAATTGATGATAAGCGAAGAGTATGATTCAGGAAGAAATGACATTAGTAATTGGGATCAGGTGTGTTGGTCAATTTTCCATGTCTACAATATCAAGAAGAATTAAACAATTTTTTAAATTTTTTAGAATATAAGAGGTTATGCAAATGAGGTATGAAGGGAGAAATAAAAGGCCATTTGTGTAGAGAAGGTAGGGATGCCAAAGAAAAAAAAGGAAAAAATGGTAACGACACATGGCGAGAGGAAGAATTTCAAGCAACCAGAGGTTAAGGTGTGCAAATAGAAAAAATAATGCAAAAGGAAGAATCAAGGGTCATGAATTGGATGGTAAGAGGAGATAAAAATGAGTAATTTCATGTAGATTAAGGATTAAGGGGTGAGCAGGGTGTGAGGAGGAAGTGAGAAGAATTGTACTAGAGAAGACATGAAAGAAAAAATGTAATATGAGCAGAGCAAGAAGACTATAGACCATAAAAAAGATATTGCATTGCAAAAAAATATCGCATATGTAAATTGAAATGACAAATATGTGAGCCATTGATAAAACAATAAATTGATTTGCATCCAAAATTATTCATGTTAGATCATTCCAAATTTTGAATTGGATAATGGTGTGTGAAATTAAAATCAGCTTTCGCTGTGTTAATGATATGTGCGAAATTAAACTTGTTTTAGCTGCAAACTTCATTGGTTTGATTTAGGACTCATGAAGTTTGAACTACGCCAAAGATTTATTTAAAAAAAATAAGTGTATATGAAATAGTGATTTTGACTTCACACACCCAAGATAGTAATATTACACATGATAAGTAATCAAACAAAAGAATCTCATTTAATACAAAATTCAAGCACTCGAAAGAAGTAGAAAAATACTAATGAAAGCCACTAGAGGGATAAAAGAGTTGAATACTCAAATAATAATGAATTATGGACATTCTCTAGTAGAATCCTATGGAAAGATAGAGTCATAGTTGAAGTCTTAAAATATTTAATTTAAGAATCTTAGAAAAATAACATAAGAGTATCATCTAAGCAAATAAATGTTATAAAAAAAATTATTGTCAAAATTGTGAGTCACATCCAAAACAATTTTTGGATATGAATCAAACATAATTTTATCCAAATTAGTAAATTTATTCTCAAATGAAAAATTAGTCAAAGAGATTTAGAAATGGTAAAACCTTTTTATGTGAAAATAAATCACACATGCACAACTTGTTATTGTAAAGTCCACATAATATTTTGTAGGATTGCATGATAAAAGCTAGATAAAAGTATAAAGTTGTGTTACACTTTCAACTAACAAAATAGTTTCAAGTAAAATTGTTTTGTCTTGAACAATTTTGGGTGAAATAGTTTTCCTACAGACTAATTGACACTTGCATAGCACAAAGAGTTGTAGGTGAAACATTTTCATTTGAAACCAATAAAGAATTATTTAATTTTACTAAAATATTTTCAGCCAATTCTTTTTATCAAAATAATTTGCCAGAAATTGTCTATGTGGCAATCTATGTCCTATTTTAACCACTCTTTTGGGGGAAATTCAACAAAAACTCAACTTCAACTATAAATTTATCTAATAAAGGGTAATTTCATGAAAATATGAAAAATATTCTTTAATAGAGCTCAAAGTATAAAATCTAATTTTTTAAATATTTTAATTAATTTTATTATATTTTTAAAATTTTATACTAGTAGGTTATTATAATCAAACATGAGGTTGACTGGAAATTAGAAAATATTAAAATATTTTAAGAAAATATTTAAATATATTTAAAAAAAATAAAATTATTGTGTATTCTATAGAGGTGAGAATCTTCTCCAAGTGAGTATAATTTAAAAGAAATGATAAGATTTAGAAAAAAATTGATGTCCCATAAAATTTATGTCATTTTGATTATGTCAACTTAAAAAATTCATCAAAAAATAATATTTTTAATGCACTAAATTTTCATGTTATAAGGGAGAAGGCCCGATGGTGGTGAGGGCTATGTTGTGCAAGGGGTCCATGTCAGTAGAGGACATGGTAGCTAAAAAATTGAATTGCATAGTGTAGATGGTCTATTTTCCAACTTAATAAAATCAAACCCCACAAAAATTATGCATGTTTTCCAACTCATATCGAATGGTTTCCAAAAAAAGAATTTTTAAGAGGTAAAAGGTGGCATCAACCATTGACAAATGTGTGCTACTTGATTTCCTATTTCTCGGCATGACAATCCCTCCAAACTTAATGCATATTTACTACACATTAACTTCCCCTCTCCCCTCCATCCTCAACCTTTTTGCAATCGCATTAGCGTTCTTTTCACAAAGTAGGGTTTCATTTGGGTTCTTTGCAACACCTTTCAAAGTTGGAATCTTCACATAACACCATCCATTGGGGGACCAATAGTGGTGCACTTCACAACTAACTATAAAGACGTTTGGAGCGAGTCATGGTGATATCTTTTTCATTTCTCCTATGTTTATGGACACTTCCAAATTGTAAGGAAAATAGTAAAATTTCAGCATCATAGGTGAAGTTGTCTTCCAATCTCACAATGGAAATGAACCTCCATTGTTTGTGTATTTAAATTGGTTATGAAATGTTCTTTACAATATTGTAAATCTTGTTTCATTTCAATCAACCTTCATGTAATTATCTTTTGACCGATTGTGTGTATATATGCATACACATAGTTGGGAAAAAGATATATTCATATAGTTACAATATTTATAATGAATGTAATATCTTTGACATACATATGTCTATCTCTACAATCCCCATATATATATATATATAGCATTTGAGGGTATCATATACTCGACTGTTAAGGGTTTTATGCAACTATATTTTGATAAAATGTGTGTATATATATACAAAAACAATTGGCTAAAAGACATTGATATATCTAGAATATCTATAAACACTATATGTATCTCTAACATACATATATCTCTCTATAATTCCTATATATATAGAATTGAGTGTATCATATAATTGACTATTAAGAGTTTCATGCACCTATCATTTGTTTGTGTGTGTGTGTATATATATACACCATTTATGGGTTTTATATGGTGGATTGTCAAGGGTTTCATGCACCTATGTTTTCGCCGACTCTATGTCCTCCACTTATGTGTAACCTCCCACAACATTACTCACAACACCACCATCCTCTCCACCCTTTTGATACTAAATTCTACCCACCATTACAAACTTTTCATGCACCTTTGTTGGTAGTACAAAGAAATTTTGATAGCAATTGAAATACATTATATGCATATATATGTGTATATATTATATGTATATAATACACACATATATATCTATACATTTAACACATTTTATATATATAATTATTAAACCCTAAATAGATAATAAAAAAATTATATATATATATATATATTATAGATGTATGTATGTATATATGCATGCATACTTACATATGTATATTTATCCCGATTTAGGTATTATATATAACTTAAAACAACATTATGATATAAATATTTATAATCCTTTTTGAAACTAATATAGTTGTAAAAGATTTTATATAAATTAAAACAACATTTTCTTACATGTAAGAGTCACTTCAATTATAGAGAAAACAAACAATACATCTAATTCACTTCATTGTAAATGAACAAGGCTATATGCCAAATGTATATAATCCACTTGCTCTCAAATGCCTATTTATACAAGTTTTAGTTTCAAACACCTATTGTAGCTTCTAGAGTATGTATATTTCAAAGTTGTTCTAAGATTAATACAATTGTATAAACTATTTAATACAACGTTTTTTTTTCATATGTATCATTATTTAGTTAAATTTTTTTGCATACATACATATCATTCCACCTATCATCCCTAGTTTATAGATACTTTAAGAATGTTAAATTTACAATAGAATTTTCATGCACACCTACACACATTTAGCCAAATGATAGGTGTATAAAACCCTTAACAGTTGAGTATATGATACCCTCAAATTCTCTCTCTCTCTCTCTCTCTATGTATATATATATATATATATTATTGTGTCTTATAGGATTGTTCATTTACATTTAAATGAATTAGATGTATGGTTTTTTATACTTTAATTATAGTGACCTTTACATGCATGATAATTCTATTTCAATTTATATCATAATGTTGTTTCAAGTTATATATAAATATCATAATTTTGTTTTAGAAAGGTTAATAAATATTTGTATCATAATGATTTTTCAAGTTATACATAGCCCCTTAACTAATTATAGAATTGGGGATATGACAATATAGCATGCATTGCTTGTTTTATTTGACATATAACCTAGTTAATTTACATTGAAGTGAATTAGATCTATGGTTTGTTTGATATTCAATTATAGATGTAGACCTAGAATAAATGGAAAATCTTCAAGATAGAGATTAAATTAGAACAATAACTTAATCTTGTGTCAAGACTGTTCGAAAATGGAAAGAACACAAGTTCTATATTAAATAAAAAATTTAATCTTCAGTTGAGAGTCTTCGAAAATAGAAGAAATAGAATTTGAATGAAAAAGACAAAGTTAGAACTCAAAGAATAATCCATTCGAATGCACACATGAATTAATTAATTAAATAAAGATATTTAATTAATAAACACATTCATGCATATGAGTTGTAACTAGTTAACTGACTTGTTGTGACAGAGAGTCCTCTTGGAGAGACGATCAGATATCAAATCCAAAGATAACTGAAAGATTTAAAATAGATCTCGAGTCAGAAGGTTAGTGAATAATTAGATAGCTAGAAGATAGAAGAATGTGACATAAATAATTAATTATGAATTAAATGTTAATTTAATTTAACATTTGAAATTGAAATGAATGAATTAAATAAATAATAATATTTATTAAATTGACTGTTTGATAATGATTAATTGAATAATTAAATAATAAATATTTAATTATAGTTGAAATAAGACAAAGGGGTAATTAAATAATAAATTATTTAATTAAGAAAGGAGAATTAATTAGTTAGCGACATAATTAAATAAATATGATTTATTTAATTAATCAAGTTGAATAAAGGTCATTATGAATTAATTAAATAATTAAAAAGGTTATTTAATTAATAGAGGAAATATGTGTTTAGAAAGGGTAATTAAATAATAAACATTATTTAATCATGACCATGGATAATAGAAAATTATGTCGAAAGTGGTACTCGCAGGCCTAGACCAATTTTCGGTGTCTACAGTTTGCCCCTCTTTGATACAATGTTGTTTCGGCGTTGTGTCAAAGAAAATATGCCTCGATTGTGCCCCAGTATCAAACAGGTTACGGTATGCCTCCAGTGAAAGGGAGAATGACGAGGAGGTAGTGGTATGCCCCCTTGAGAGGATAGGCGGGTTTGAAGAACATGAGTGTTCTCTCGAAATGGATAGATAATGGTGGTGAAGATGTTGAAGAGAAGAAATGTTAGTGTGGATAATTCAAAGTGTTAGTACAAAACAAAGAAGGTTGTTTGAAGGACATGATCTTTGAAATTTTTCCATAGATGCTAAGCTTAATTTTTTATCATCATTGGGAGGGACTGACACAAATGGATAGTATACACCACGATATGAGATAGACCATAGTGTACAAAGTCATCCATCTACGAAAAATAGACAGTCGTAGACAAGGAGTGTCTTAACTCATACTAGGGACAAAATTGCCCTAGTCGTTTTGTCTTGACAAACCACATACAACAAACAAATAAAAGAAGAGTCATGAGATGTCATTGCTCCTCTAAATCCTTGATAGGACATCCTTGAGAAAACTACTAACAAGACTCAAAAACCAAAGTTAAAATGATATTTGACAGACAAAAGCCAAATAAAAAGAGACCTGAGACATCCTTGAGAAAGCTAGTAATCAAACTTATTCAAAAATCAATAAAAAGATAAGACAAAATAAGATATAAAGTCATGTTGTGTAGTATTTCACGCACACCCCTCTAAAAGTGGGGACCCTCTTTTTGTTGGGTCTTTTGGCCCATTCCTCGGCTTGCCCCCCTCTTTGTGCTTATCTTTAAAAATCTTGAGATTTTGGTCCTCGGTGCCTGCCTTCGTTTGGGGTGCCTCTGTGATTGAGTTCCTGGTGGTCTTGGAGTCTTGCGAATGTCCTCTTTGGGGTGGTCTTCTTTTGTCTTCTATTTTTTCCCTTTGGTGTTTTGGTTTGGGTCCCAGGGGGCTGGGTTTCTCCCTTGGATTTTCCTTGTTTTCCTTGTTTCCTTTGGTTTGTCGGAGGCGGAACCGGGATGGAACCGGCTTTGAAATTTTTCTAAGGTTGTGGTCCAGTTTCTGTTCCTATTCCAGATCCGACTCTACTTCTCGCCTCCTTGTTTTCTTCGCTGCTTTGTTTGTTTTCCTCCCCTGGGTTTTTCTTTGTTTCCTTTTTCCTTCATTTGTCAGAGGCGAAACCGAGATGGAATCAAACTTCAAACTTTTTAAAAGTTCTTAGTCTGGTTTCCGTTCCTGTTTTGGCTTTGCACTCCCACCTTGTTGTCTTTGTTGTTTTTGCTTTGCTCGCTTTTGTCCTAGTGGCAGTTTTTTCTGCTCTCCCTTCATTTGCCTCAGGTGAAGTCAGGCGCGAAATGGATTAGAATTGGGAACTTTGGGGAACTTTTCCAAAGTACCTAGTCCTAATCCAGTTTTGCATCTAGGTTCACCCCTGTCAGGTTGGTCTGGTTTTTTGGCCGTTTGGCCTTGGCACCTCCCCACGTGCATTTCATTTTTTCTCCACCTATGTTCATCGGAGTCAGGAGCAGAATGAAGCCGAGCTGAAAATTTTTCCAAATTTTCTAGTTCAGTTCTAGTTCCGGGTCCGCCTCCATTAGGTGTTTTGTTCATTTCTGGTCCCGCCGATGTGGTTGTTTTTCTGCATTGGTTTCATTCCTATTTTGGCTCTGATTTTGCCAGGATTCTCTTTGGTTATTTCTTTGGTTCTCGCTCAGCTTCCAACAGGGTTGGTTTCTTTCTACCTCCACCTATTTCTTTTGGGTTCCCTTTTGCGTTTTGCCTCCGGATCTGCCTGGGTGGGTTTTGGTTTTGTTTCGCCTGTTTCCCTCTCCTTTCCACCTATCTTTGGCTCTGCCTCCGCCTAGGTTTCTTTTGCTGGATTCTCTTAACTTTGGAACTCTTTGGACCTACTTAGATTTTGAGGATGTATTGGGTATTAATGGTGGCCTTTTTTGGTGCAGGTTGGATTGAGCTGGGTGTTGCTGGGATTTGTAGGATTTACTTTGAAGATTAGGGCATGATTTGTGGATATAGTGGGGTTATTTTTTTGTAGTTGCAGTCACGAAGCCCATTCCTACATGCTAGGTCAGCGCGTTTGGTGTTTATTAATGGAGGATAGACCTGGTTGGTGGTTTTGATCAGGTTTTGTTAGATTTGGACTGTCCATTTGCCCTGTTCTTGATGGGATCGGTGGCTCGTGTTCCTCCTGGTTTTTGTATGCGACACTATTCCTATGTTCGCACAATGTTCATTTATTGTTGGGAGTGGCTCGGGGGCCTATTCCTTGACTTCATGTGATCCTAGGTCGATCTAAGGGCATCCCTTGTTGCATTCATGACTGAACAACGAGTTATTACTGTCTATCGGGGCCGATTTGGTTGGTGGCTGAGTTGTTCATAACCCTAGCTTTGTTATAACTGGGCAGTCTTCTGTAAGTATGACATTCTGCCTCTTTTGTAAGGGTTGGTTAGTTGGACTCTTTCCTACTAGTCGATCAAGTAGACTAAGTCAAAAGACTTGTAATCAGTAGAGCAACATGTTAGAAGATTAGAAATAGCTTTCATATTTCAAGCAAATGCTATAACAGATCGGAAATGTTGTGAATATGATGATTTAATACAAAGTGCACACATTGTGTTATGACTGGTGCCTCCTTTGCATTAAGTAATCTTGCATGTTTCTTGTTCCATCTTTCAAATTGCTTGGAAATGCTTGAATGTAGATTAAAATTTGGTACGTAGTGGTTGATGATCTAATATCTGAAGTGTTGTAGAGATCCCTGGTTCATATCTTGGGCAGTTTCTTGACTATGGGAATGTTGTCCAAGGTCAACATGTACCTTATATTCATGTGCTTGGTTCAACTATATGTATTCATTCAGTCCCCTTGAATGAATGCCTTGAGTCTGAAAATATTTAACACCTTAGAAGATTGCACTATTTTTTGCAATATTACAGGGATAGCCTGGGTCGACCAGATATTAGTTTAAGGGATTGGTCCATTCCAGTTCTTTCATCAGATGCATGATTGATGTTAGAAGTAGTGTTAATAATTAGAGCTTCTGAAACCCTTATCTTTTGCTATTTATTTCATCAAATGGTTAGAAACTAAGTTAAAGCATCACTATATCTTAAAATCTGATGAGTTTAGGGTTTCTTGCTTGTCTACTGCTTGGGTCGATTTTTCCTACTGTTTCTTTGGGGTTTGTCTTGTTTTCCTTTGGGCTTGTTGCATCTATACAAATAGCTACTTGTCTGGGGTTACTTTGGGATTTCTTTTACAAACTATTATCATCTCCTCAGAGTCATTCAAACTGGTGGATTTCCTTCATTAGATGTTGCATGGGCTGGGAGTTAGCATCACTAGACTAAGTTAAACTCTAGACTATATTTTGGTCATATATCTTCACACAAATCTTATAGTTCCAAGGTTTCATATGGTCTTTAGGAGGTCTGGTTTGGTGAAAAATATTAAATTCTATTTTAGTGCCACTGTGGTTCTCATCCTTGAATGTGGGCTTCATTGCCTGTAAGGCGAAAAGTAAAGCTTTCAAAGAAAATCTCAAAAGAGAATATAGAAAATAAAGAAATGATTGAAAATCAGAATGTTCACCTTTTCAAGGGTATCCTAGTATCTCTACCGAGGCTATGGATGCTTGGCTAGCAATAGAGTAATGCTAGGGAGGGCCACAGTGATAACCTCACCGGGGCTATGGATGCTTGACTAGCAGTGAGGCTCTATCTAGGTTGCTTTTGGAGTCCTGATCCTTATGTAGCCTTGTCAAACTGAGTTTTATTCTTGTTACAACTTAGGAAAGGAAAATGAATGAATATGCACACACTATGACCTTGGTACTAGAAAGGTTTGCTTGCTTGTGATGTCTAAAACCTTGTCTATTTGTAACCCGATGCTTGGATTGAAACCAAAGATTTTGGGTTCATGAAAAAATTTTGTCATCGAAATGCTCTTGAGCATTCCCCCAGTGGAGTCACCATTTGTTGTGCAGTATTGCACACATGCCCCTCTGAAAGTGGGGATGCTCTTTTGGTTGGATCTTTTGGCCCATTCCTCGACTTTTCCCTCTCTTTGTGCTTATCTTTGAAAATCTTGAGGTTTTGGTCCTCGATGCCTACCTTCATTTGGGATGCCTTTGTGATTGAGTTCTTGGTGGTCTTGGAGTCTTGCAAATGTCTTCTTTGGGGTGGTCTTCTTTTGTCTTTTGTTTTTTCCCTTTGGTGTTATGGTTTGGGTCCTAGGGGGTTGGGTTTCTCCCTTGGCTTTTCCTTGTTTTCCTTGTTTCCTTTGGTCTACCGAAGGCAGAACCAAGATGGAACTGAATTTGAAATTTTACTAAGATCATGGTCTTGTTTCTATTCCTATTCCAAATCTGGCTCCGCTTCTCACCTCCTCATTCTCTTCACTGCTTTTTTTTGTTTTTGGCATAAGCGTTGGTTTTCCTCCCTTGGGTTTTTCTTGGTTTTATTTTTCCTTCATTTGTCGGAGGCGGAACCAGGATGGAATCAGACTTCAAAATTTTCAAAATTTCTCATTCTGGTTTCCATTCCCATTTTGGCTTCACGCTCCCGCCTTGTTGTCTTTGTTGTTGTTGCTTTGCCCACTTTTGTCTCGGTGACGGTTTGTTTCGCTCTCCCTTCATTTGCCTCTAGCGAAGTTGGGTGCGAAATGGATCAGAACTCGAAACTTTGGGGAACTTTTCCAAATTCCCCAGTCTTGATCTGGTTTTAGGTCCGGGTCCACCCCCATTTGGGTTGGTCTTTTCTTCGTTGGTCTGGTTTTTTGACCATTTGGCCCTGGCACCTCCCCAAATGCATTTCATTTTTTCTCGGCTTGTGTTCATCAGAGTCGAGAGTGGAATGAAGTCGGCCTGAGAATTTTTCCAAAGTTCCCAGTTCAGTTCTGGTTCTAGGTCCACCTCTGTTGGGTGTGTTGTTTGTTTCTGGTCCCATTGGTGTGCTTGTTTTTTCCATGTTGGTTCCGTTCCTGTTTTGGCTCCGGTTCCGTCAAGCTTCTCTTTGGTTCCTGCTTTGGTTCTTGCTTTGCTTCTATCGGGATTGGTTTCTTTCTACCTCCTCCTTTTTCTTTTGGGTTCCCTTTCCCTTTCTCATTCCCCCTTTGGGTCCGTCGGGGTGGGTTTTGGTTTTGTTTTGCCTGTTTACCTCTCCTTTCTGCTCATCTTTGGCTCCGCCTCTGCCTGGGTTTCTTTCACTAGATTCTCTTAACTTTGGAACTCTTTGGATCTGCTTAGATTTTGAGGATGTACTAGGTATTAATGGTGGCCTTTTTGGGTGTAGGTTGGATTGAGATGGGTGTTGCTAGGATTTGGATGATTTACTTTGAAGATTTGGGTGTGATTGTTGGATACAGTGGGGTACTTTTTTTGCAGCTGCAGTCACGAAGCCCATTCCTACATGCTAGGTCAGTGCGTTTGGTGTTTATTAATGATAGACATACCTGGTTGGTGTTTTCGATCGGGGTTTGTTTGATCTCGACCATCCATTTTCCCTGTTCTCTATGGGGTTGGTGGCTCTTGTTCCTCCTGGTTTTCACATGTGATGTTGTTCCTCTATTCGCACGGTGCTCATTTATAGTTGGGTGTGGCTCGAGTGCCTATTCCTTGACTTTGTGCGATCCTAGGTCAATCTGATGGTGTCCCTTGTTGCATTCATGACTGAACGACGAGTTATTATTGTCTATCGGGGCTGATTTGGTTGGTGGTCGAGTTGTTCGTAACCCTAGCTCTGTTTCACGTGGGGATTCTTCTATAAGTATGGCATTTTGCCTCTTTTGTAAGGGTTGGTTAGTTAGGCTCTTTCTCACTAGTGGATCAAGTAGACTAATTCAGAAGACTTGTAATCAGTAGAGCAACATGTTAGCAAATTAGAAGTAGCTTTCATATTTCAAGAAAATGTTGTAACAGATTAGAAATGTTGTGAATATGATGATTTAATACAAAGTGAAAACTTTGTGTTATGACTGGTGCCTCCATTGCATTAAGTAATCTTGAATGTTTCTTGTTCCATCTTTCAAACTGCTTGGAAATGCTTGAATGTAGATTAGAATTTGGTTTGTAGTGGTTGATGATCTAATATCTGAAGTGTTGTAGCGATCCCTAGTTCATATCTTGGGTAGTTTCTTGACTATGGGAATGTTGTCCAAGGCCAACCTGTACCTTATATTCATGTGCTTAGTTCAATTATATGTATTCATTCAGTCTCATTGAATGAATGCCTTGAGTTTGAAAATATTTAACACCTTAGAAAATTGCACTATTTTCTGCAAGATTGTAGGTATAGCCTAGGTCAACCAGATATTAGTTTAAGGGATTGGTCCATTCCAGATCTTTCATCACATTCATGATTGATGTTAGAAGTAGTGTTAGCAATTAGAACTTCTGAAAACCTTTGCTTTTGCTATTTATTTCATCAAATGGTTAGAAACTAAGTTAAAGCATCACTATATCTAAAAATTTGATGAGTTTAGGGCTTCCGGCTTTGTATGTAAAACCCCTTGTGATTACCAGCATATTCACATTTTATCACTGAGTTTGTTCTACTACATTGTCATGACCTGACACCTGAGAGACCTTGGGGTTATCTCTTTTTTCATAGAGATCAACCTTTCAAGAGAGATAGGATAACTTTTATTATGTATGAGTTATTGATGTACAAGAACACCAAACAATAAGTCATAAAGCCAAATAAAATTATTCACCAAAACTTGATCTTGTGGGATTGTTTGATGTTTGACATAACGTAATGTGAAGGATGACACATACCGCATATAATGTTGAGTCTATTTTTCACTTGGTGACTATTTGTGTAAGGCATGAAAAATTCTAGTTTCAGAAAGACACGTTCCGTATAAGACATTTGGATCCTGATGAAATTTATGCGAAAAGCTACATGAGGCTATGAGAATTTGATGATGTTTGTTGACAAGAAAGAAATATCTTGCTAAGACATAAGTTGATCACTTTGAAAATGTGTTTGATATTCACTTGATGAATTTGATATATTTTCCCTTGTTGATGCATGACTTGTTTTAATTCCTTGACTGATTTGATCGTGTGTATGTGTTGAAAGTGTATGAGTTTAGATGATATACCCTATAGAAATGACCTAATGCAGCCTCGGGGGCTCATCGATTGATTAGCCTTGCATACATTGTACATGTAGAGACCTCGTAGTTCAAAAAAACTTTAATTGACTGAAAATATGTACTTAAGTCGATGATATGCAATGTGTGTGATAGTGAATGTGATAAACCCTATTGGACTGACCTAGTGTGGTCTTGGGGGATCATCAATTGATTAGGCTTGCCTACATTGTACATGCAGAGACCTCATAGTTCGAAATGACCAATGACTTTGAATGTACAAAGAGTCATGATTTTAATGTGTGTGATACATGACAAACCTAGACAAATAGACCTAATGCCTTGGGGGCACATCGACAGATGGCCTTGCCTACGTCTAGTCGCAGAGGCAACGTAGTTCGACTATGCCTCTGACTGAATTAACATGACTGACTTGACTCTGTTTTTGGGATTTTCTGACATGTTTTGATTTTTTTGTCTATTTGAAGTTTTTCTACTATTTTTTGAAAATTTTCAAGACATTTTTTAATGGTTTAATTCTATGTACAAGGTCGTCATGGCACGGAACAAGGATTTTCCCCCAATTGGGAATAAGACCTGTGAGATGCAGTGGGGAATGTGACATAATGGACTTGATGTCAATCGTTCCAAGCAATGGATAGGACAACCATTTATTATGAGGGATGTTGAAAAGTCTGATTGGAATGATGGTAGACGAAAGAGTGAGTTTGGCTACACATGGATCCTATTTGCTAGGTTTTCACCATGGTACTTATCCATAGCGCCACCGAAGTGGTTTTCACTATTGGATGAATTATTTCTCTTTCCTATTTTTTTAATTTTCCATTTTTTTTGGTGTTACAAAGATGCCTATTTGCCAGGTTTTCATCAAGGTAACCATTTTTTTTTTGTATTTTCTCGATTAAGACCTAGACTCTCAAAAGCTATGCATAGAACCTCTTCAGATGAAGGTTGTTAATTGGTGACAAAAGTGGCTCTCCTTCAGGGGTAGAGAGTTGGTACGGTCCTGATCCAAAAGCTTCTATGACAATATAGGGCCCTAACCAGTTAGGTTCAAACTTACCTGGCTTTTCTCGTTCAACTTGATTGTTAGGATTCTCCATTAAAACCAAGTCACCAATGTCAAAGTGTCTATTTAGAACTTTCCTATTATAGCTACAACGAAGATTATTCTGATATTCTTGCAAATGGTCTAGTGCTTTTTGTCTTTGTTTATCCAGTCTTTTTAGCTCTTGTAATCTGGATACATAGTATTCTTCATCGTCAATGTGACCTTTCAAGGATACCCTCAGGGAAGGAATTTAAACCTTAATAGGTAAGATAGCTTCATATCCAAATACTAGGGAGTATGGAGTGGCATAGTGGGAGTACAAATGCTTGTACGTTAAGCCCATAAGGTAGGATTTAGTTGTAGATGCCAATCACGACTGACGTCATTGACAGTCTTTTTTTGGATTCTAACAATAGTTTTATTAGATGCCTCGGCTTGGCCATTACCTTGTGGGTAATATGGGGTGGAAAAATGATGTTTGATATGGAACACATAAATGGCATACTTCTTGGTTTTTGAATGGGCGACCATTTCTGTGATAATGGATTGGGGTACACCATACTGACAAATGATATAGTTTAAGATAAACTTTGATATTTGTGCCAGTAATGTAGGTCATGGGAATAGCTTCGATCCATTTGGTGAAGTATTCAATGGTAGTTATGATGAATTTATGGCGATTTGATGATGGAGGGTGTATCTTACCTATGAGGTCAAGTCCCCATTGGGAAAAGGGCCATGGTGATGTAATTAGATGAAGCTCATGTGCTAGTGCTCTTATCAAATCTTTGTGTATCTGAAACTGTCTACATTTCTTTAAAAAGATATATGAGTCTTTTTCCATTGTAGGCCAATAATAACCTAATCTCATAATCTTATGGGCTAAAGTAGGACCACTCAAATGGTATCCACATATACCCTAGTGCACCACTCACAAGGTTGCTTATGCCTCTTCAACATCGAGACATCTCATTAGTGTGTTATTTAAGGTACGTCTATATAGGGTATCTCCGATGATGGTGTATTTAGCTGACTTACAAATAAAGGTTCTACATTGGTTGTTTGATAGGTCTAAAGGTAAGGTTTGGTCATTTAGATAGTTGAATCCATCTTTGTACCAAGGGGAAGTAGGACCACAAATCGTACACACCATCACGGAATTGGGGACATCATAGGCAGGGACCAACAACTGTTCAACCAAAAACTCAAAGTTAGGCATGTTGCTCAGAATATCCAATAAGGAACCCACAGTTGCCATAGCATTTGGAACTCTATTCTGAATATGTGGTATTTGTTGAAAGGTAATGTTATCAAAGTAATGCTTGAAACTATCAGCCATGCACTTGTAGGGGGTAATTTTCTCATCCTTAGTTTCATAATCATCATTTACTTTCTGGACTACTAGTTGAGAATCGCCAAAAACATGTAGAATCTTAATCTTCCACTGGGCTGCCATTCTTAATCCTATCACTAAGGCTTCATACTCCTCTATGTTGTTGGTGCAAGGGAAAGAAATTTTGAATGATTTAGGAATAGTATCACCTTGAGGTGTAACAAATAGGATACCTGCTCATGAACCACGATTCGTATGTGACCTGTCAAAGTATAATTTCCATTTGCTTCTAGTGTCAATTGTGAAGATAAATTCATCAGGAAAATTTTCCACTAAAGGATGGTCTACCTTCATGGGTGCATCCACTAATTGATCTGCAATCACTTGTCCTTTTATAGCTTTCCTCTCCACATATTAGATGTCATACTCACTAAGTATCATAATCCATTTAGTCAATCGACCTGTTAATGTTGCTTTACCTAGGAGATATTTGAGGGGATCAATCTTTGCGACCAACATTCTTTGGCGATTTAGCATATAGTGCTGAATTTTTTGAGTAGGAAAGACTATCGTAAGATAGGAACATTCTATGTTACTATAATTTAATTCATATCAAACCAAGGTACAACTGGTGTAATACACTACTCTTTCATGACCTTGATCATCGTTTTGTGTGAGAAGAGATCCTAATGCTGACTGAGTTGTTGAAATGTATAGTATTAATGGTTTTCCATCTGCAGGTGGCATTAAGATAGGTGGAGTGAGAATATAATCCTTGATCCATTGGAAAGCTTCTTAACATTTAGGTGTCCACACAAATGGTACTCCTTTCTTGAGTAAATGTTGAAATGGGTGTATTTTGTCTGCCAATTGTACAATGAAATGCCTGATAGACTGTAATCTTCCCTATAGTGTTCTAAGTTGACCAATGGTGATTGGAGGAGGCATATCTACGATGGATTTTACCTTCTCTAGATCTACTTCAATTCCTCTTCTGGAAATGATATACCCTAGAAGTTTCCCTGATTTCACTCCAAAGACACATTTCTTTGGATTTAGCTTGACATTGTAATTCTCTAGCCTCTGGAATATCTTGTCTAGAACTTTCAAATGATTTGCCATTGTTTCTGATTTAGCTATAATTCCATCGACATAATCTTCCATGAGAGTATGTACAAAGTCATGGAAAATAGTAGTCATTGCTCGTTGATAGGTAGCTCCTGCATTCTTAAGCCTAAAAGGCATAACACTCCAATAGTATGTTCCCCATGGACACATGAAACAATCCATGAGGGATAGAATCTCGTATCTTGCTGTAAGATCTACTATCATATCTATGTTCGGAAAAGGTAAGTCATCCTTAGGACATGCCTTGTTGATGTCTCTAAAGTCTATGCAAATATGGATGTATCCAGTTAGTTTAGTCACTAGCATAAGATTTGAAATCCAATTTGCATAGTCTATGGTTCTTATGAATCCGACATCCAAGAGTTTCTTAAGTTCTTCTTTGACCAGTAGAGCAATTTGTGGATGCATTTTCCTTTTCTGTTTGACTGATTTAATACCTGGTTGTAATGGTAGATGGTGCAATATAAGGTTTGGATTCAACCCAGGCATGTCTGCATATGACCATGCAAATTTTATCTATCTCTTTGTGAAGAAGTTCCAAAACTCTTGTTTTTTTGTCTTTGTAAATGATGCCATAAAATATACTATCTGAGGGTTTTCTTCTATATTTATGTTGACTTCAACAGACTCTTCTAATAGCATTTGGGTCTTTTCCTATTCAACGGGGAAATGTTTAAACCTCCATCCTTGGGTGCCTCAGAGAGGTTTTCGCTCTCGAATACGTCCTTTATTTTTACTATTTCTTCGTCTAAAGGCGCCTTTTGGTTTTCACCTAAGGACTCATCATTTTTCTCATTTTCATCATTTTTATTTTTATTTTCATTTTTGTGACTAGAGGTGTAAAACCAAGTTTATGATCCCCTCTTGGTATGCCTTCTCGAAGTCCCATGAAGTCAGCTATTGCTTCGTCGTTCTCGGATGTGTCTAAGATGGGTGTAACTTGTTGATCCCAATAGATAAGTTGGGGATATGTGAGGAGGATGTCATCATCATATTTATCAAAGGTGGAGGCTGACAAGGTGAATATAGAGTGGTTGACATGGTCACAAAATTTTTGGACTAACTCCTTATTCTTTTTCCTATGGGTAGGTAAAATTTGATGTGGGACTATTGTAAGGGCTAAGTCATTAGAAGATGGTTCATCAGGTGCCCAAGATGCATGATCAAGGGTTTCCTAATAATAGTGCTTAAGCCATTCTTCTTTGGACAAGGACCTCTTATTACGGGGACTAGATGGCTTTGGTAAGGGTTTTATCATTTGGTCCAGTTATCCAAATAGATTATCTAGGTTCATGGTACTGGTAGAGGAAAGAGAATCCCATTCATAATCGCTTGAGTCGAGAGATTCATTGTAAACTAGGGGAAGTGGTTTGTGAGATATCTTGATGTATACATAAGCACTCACTTCCTCTTGAAATGGTGATGAAGTACTAGGAAACCCAATTCTAAGTGGTTGAAACCCTAGCCCTAGGTATTTTGGTCATGGTGAGACAATGATTGGTTCTGTCCTTCCATTTTGATGTATTCCTAACCCACTATGCCCAACATATCCTTTCCTTTGTATCATCTGAAAGCCTTTTCCATATTGATCCTTAGCTATTTGAATAGATGGTGAGAGGTATTCATTGTATTCCTAGTACAACTAGGAGGTGATATCACCTTGGTTCACAACTTCTTCACTTAACTCTCCCCATTTGGTCAATGCCATTGTAGGGGGAACATGAAATGTGACTACTGACTATCTTATATCCACTATTGGTAAGCCATATGCCTTAGGTGGAAGCAGTTGACTGACACAATAGGATGCCTTCATGTGATATTCTCCACAACCCTTGTCTTGGATCTCGATCATAGGAGTGGATGATGGTGGTTTGAATGAAATGGACTTGGTAAAATGCGATGGATCAACATATAGGGATAAAGTGGATGATGAAACTTCTTGATTAACTAGTACCTGTCATTGTGAAATTTCTCTTTGGCTTGTAAAATATTGAAAAGGATCTGGATCACCATCAATCGTGATCTTGGTGCCATTATATGAGAATTTAAGACATTGGTGATATGTGGAAGGTATGGCTTTCATTGCATGTATCCAAGGTCTACCTAACAACAGGTTATACGTAAGGGTGAGATCCAAGACTTGGAAGCTGGTGTTCATAATTATTGGGCCAATTTGGATAGGGCATGTGACAACTCCTTTAGATGATCGTTCCTCCTCATCATAAGCCTTGATGACTATGATCTTAGAGGTGTCTACACATGCTTCTAAGAATCCTAATGCCTTAACCAATTTTAGGGTACATAGGTTCAAACCTGCACCTCCATCTACCAAGACTCGTCTAACTTTGGTTTGATGGACTAGGACTTCAATATGTAATGGGTCATTATGATCAGTCTTTTCAATTGAGTAAACTTGTTGGGAAAATATGGCATGATGGGAGTTTGTTTAATATCCCACCATTTCTGTGAAATGATTGACATCTAAGTCTATAGGAATAGTTGTGTTCTGTAAGGATTTGTCGAGAATGGCCCTATGCTCAGGTGATAAATTCAATAGTTCCAAAATGGATATCTGTGCGGGGGTTTTGCTTAGTTGATCAAGGAGATTGTGCTTAGACTTGGAAGACTATGTAGGTAGCTAAAAAGAAGGACCTAGAAGAGTTGTCTTAGTTCTTTGTGTCTTTATAACACATTTTGGATGCTTCTTAATGGTGATGGTATGGATGTTTTCATTTTTAGCTCAGAGGTGATTTATGATCTTTCCTTTTCCATAGTCATACTTGGTATTTGCATAATTAGTTTATGGAGTATTCTTAGCTCCTAAACTTCAGGCCTTTCCTTTTGTGTGGTCATGTAATGGGTCTATGAAGACCTTATGATCACTGTTCTTTGTATTTTTCAGCCCATTGACCTCTATGGTTTAATTTTCAACAAATTCTTGTATAATATTCTTCAGTTGTTGACATTGTTGTAGGTTGTGTCCTTTTGTTTGATGATAGTCACAATAGGTGTTATCATCCAACCATGAAGGTTTAAACTATCCAAGATCATCTCTTGGTTCCAAAGGTTTAGTGAGATCATGTTTAATCAACTCTTTGAAAATTGTATTGATTGGTTGCCCCAAAGGGGTAAATTCACGTGTAGGAAATCTCCTTTGTGGTCATTGTTGTTGTGAATTTTGGACAAAATTTTCTGTTTTATCTGGACTATTCGTCATGTCTTGATTGGGGTTGTAACCTCTATGTGTGATAAATGGTCCCATATGTATGGTCTTAGCATCAACAATACTGTCATTTGTAACATTTTTGTTTCTAGAACATAATTTCTTTCTATCATTGGGTGTGTTTTGATGTTGAACACTGGGTTTCTACTTGGTACTTTAATTTCTCCTTTGTCAATATGGCCTTTTTCAAGGATGATTCCCTTTTTTACCAAGTCTAGGAATGAAGTACAACCATGTATCCTTAAGTCACCTCTTAGTTTTGGATTGATGTTTTCAAGGAATATCGTGACCTTTTATTTTTCTGGTATTTCCACTAGACATCTGCTAGCTAGACTTCTCCATCTCTAGAAGAAAGTGGTGAAAGTTTCACTGTCCTTTTATATTGTGTGGCACAAGGTAGCTATTGTCACTTCATTGTCTATGTTAAAGGAAAAGTGTTCGACAAACTTCTTAGCTAATTCACCCCAGGATCGTATGCCATATGGTAGTCTAGAGAACCATTCCAGTGCTATCTCGATAAGGGTTCGCCGAAATAGTCTCATCAGGTATGTGGGGTCATATGATATGTCGATGCATGTCGTAGAGAATTATCTAATGTGTTCTAAAGGATTCTTCCTCCCATTATACTTAGGAAAATTTGGTATAATGTATCCATGGAGGAAGGGTGTCATGTAGAGTGCTTTGTCTAAAGGACATGGTCATAGATCTTGCACTAAGATAGTTTGTTTTCCTGACATAGACATGTTGTCCATCTATTGTTGAAGCATTTGAACTTGGTTTTGGAGAACATCTAATTGTTTCAAGGTCATGTTGTTTGCATTGTTTGGATCAATGTAGGTGTTTTAAAATGTTGTGTTCTATGACGGATTGTGATTTGGCGAGGGAATATATCCTGTTAGAATGTTTTGATTCAGTGTGGGGATATTTCTTGTCTAAATGTTTTGATTTGGTATAGGAATATTCATGCCAACTTTGGATCTCTTACCAGTAGTGTTTGTGCCAAAGGGGTTTGATGAAGTTGCTCCTATAGTAAAATGTAAACCTTGTGCTACATTGAGCGGGATTGTGCTTACAATTGATGATGTTTGAATAGGTATGCTAGTTGGTATTTCTGCAGTAATTTGGTGAATAAAAACACTTGATGTAATAATTTGTGTTGGTTGAGTGGATGGTGTTTTCAAAGTATGAATATAAAATCTTGGAGGTAGTATGGCACCTTCTACTAGAAAATTTTCTAGATATCGATGGGGAGCATTTTCAAAAAACTCATCCATAAAGGATGCAAATTCAGGATCTTGTATGACGAGGTCTATGTCTTCAACATAAATGTGTCCATGTGTGTCTCTAGTGATGTATTTTTCAAGAAAAGGTTTGTGTGGTCTCTCTTTTCTTGATGGTTGATTTTCGAAAGGATTGAAAAATTCGTTAGGTTTGACATTGCTTTCTATTTCTTTTTAGACCTTGTTTCAACCATAAAAAGTTGCTCAAAATGGGGTAATGCAAACTATGTCTAAAAATTGGTATGTCCTATTTCTATGGCTTTTTTAGATTTTCTGAAAATAAAGGATGTTGCTAAAGATTTCTAAAATGATGTATACTAAGATGACGTATGGTACGATGAACAATATTCAAAATATCAAGTAGACTATGATGGTAAAGTGATTCTAAGATGGGTATAACCTACCACCTATGGAATAAATCTAAGAAATGATTTTAGTTGACCAAGGAACCTGATTGTAGGACAAAGACAGTTGACAAGGTGAATTTCCCAAACTAGTCTATTGAGCTGGAAAGATTCAAAAATAGGATAATAGTGACAAATCAGAGCATGAACGTATCCAATGATGAGGAAAGTTATTCTATTCTATGATATGCAATTTCCTAAGAAGTGTCTAGATGTATGCAACTTAGGATGACTATGACTAGGATGTATATCACACCTAATAATGCAAAGTTTTGAGAATTTTTTTTCTAGTTTGTTTCCAAGGTTGATCTTTAGAAACAAAAGTGAAAAAGAAAGTTATGCTTTTAGACTCAATTTTCAATTTTCAAAGTGTTCTATTGATAGTCAAATGCGGTTCTATTTTTGACATATGAGTTTCCAGTTTGCAAATGCAGTTTTTTTGACTAAAACAGTTTTCAAATGTTGATAGGAAATTATGGTTTTCAAATAGATATGGTTTAGTTTATTACATATGCGACTCAACTTATCAGATACGACTCATAATATGGACATTCTAAAAATGTTGACAGACACTTGCGGCTCAGGAATACACATATGACTCAAAAAATTATAGTTGCGACTTAGAAACTAGACTCTCTATGAAAGTTGCAAATAGCTGATAGACACATGAAACATCTAACTTAACAATTACGACTCTCTAGGACATATGCGGTTGTAAAAATGATAGTTGTGACTCTTTTTAATAGTTGTCGTTGTCTGAAGATGATGTTTCGATTGACTCCATTTGATGATCAAGTTGTTTGATGAATACAACAAAAACAAGCACATAGTACAATGTGTTTTTAGTTTGTAGTGATGGATCTATTAAAATCAGAGAACAATTACTCCCTAGGCTATGTTGGACAATATTTACTGAGTTCTTACTTGGATAAATCTAGCTACACATATTCAAGGTGGATGACTAGTAGCTTAAACCAATTGGCTCCCCTCCACGACACTCACTTATATGGGGCAACCAAGCTAATGTACCCATGAAACTCCGATGGCATACATCTCATCTCCACACATGAACCATAAATATTTAAGATAGCTTCACAAGTTCGAACTTGTTGCACCAGCAAATAGAAACGATTTTGGAAAACTACAACAATTTGGCTTTTTAATTCGGGCACCTGTTCAGAAGAGCCATATAAGAGAAAATATCATCCTAGTTCTATAGAGGTTAGGCTTTGCAGGTTTCGACATACCACAAGGGTACTGGGGAGTCAAGTGCTGGTCCACTGGGATCCTCATAATACTGAGCTTTCCTCGAGAATTAAAATTTGTATACCTGTTGGGAGTTGCTGGCGATAAGCACCAGTTTTGAGTCGTCTTGGGGTAGTAATTTTTCCCACCAAGATAGGCCTAAGTTCTAGAGTCAGTATTCATTTCTCTTACACCCAGGATCACATAAATGTGCAAGGGGAGAGGATACTTTGATATACTGAATCAGGGTTCTAAACTAAACAATCACAGACATGAAAAACACTAGTTAGTTTTTAAACCCAAATGACATTTTTTATCTACCAAACAAAAATATTTAACAATTAACTAAAAAAATCAATATCTTCATAAGGTCCTGCATGCAAATGATTAGTAATTGCATTTGTGTCTTCGGATTTCATCTTGCAGAAAAGAAGTTTGTTTTTGGTTTTTATTTGGTTTTCTATGATTCATCCTAAAAAAAATAAGTTATCCCCCTAAACACAACTATAAACAAAACATTAACAAAAAAAAAACAAGACAAAAACTAAAAATCAAATCACGAAAAATACGAAATTAAAAAAAAAAAGGAAAATAAAATTTTCCAGGCAGATGCGGCTTTTGAAGTTACAAATGCGGTGCGATGTTGACAATCAAATGCGGTGCAATGTTGACAGTTAGATACAGTGCACAATTTTGACAGTTGGATGTGGTGCAGGATGTCATGGATGTGGTTCGTATTGTCAGATGCGTCACGAGATTTATCATATGTGGTTTGCGAGAACAAATGCATCGTTTCTTCAATCATATGTAGTTTTCCGTATGATTCCTGCAAAACAAAAAGTAGAAAGATGGAAAGATGTTAGAAAATTTGAAGCATGATTCACATTAGGTTCACCAAATGTAAACCTAGAATAAATGGAAAATCTGTAGGATAGAGATTAAATTAGAACAATAACTTAATTTTGTATCAAGACTGTTCAAAAATAGAAAGAACACAAGTTCGAGATTAAATAAACAATTTAATCTTTAGTTGAGAGTCTTCGAAAATAGAAGAAATAGACTTTGAATGAAAAAGACAAAGTTAGAACTCAAAGAATAATCCATTCGAATGCATAGATGAATTAATTAATTAAATAAAGATATTTAGTTAATAAACACATTCATGCATATGAGTTATAACTAGTTAACTGTCTGGTTGTGACAAAGAGTCCTCTCGCAGATACGATCAAATATCGAATCTAGAGATAACTGGCAGATTTAAAATAGATCTCAAGTCAGAAGGTGAGTGAATAATTAGATAATTGGATGATAGAAGAATGTGACAAAAACAATTAATTATGAATTAAATGTTAATTTAATTCAACATTCAAAATTGAAATGAATTAATTAAATAAATAATAATATGTATTTAATTAACTGTTTGAAAAGGATTAATTGAATTATTAAATAATAAATATTTAATTATAGTTGAAATATGACAAAGGGGTAATTAAATAATAAATTATTTAATTAAGAAAGGAGAATTAATTAGTTAGCGACATAATTAAATAAATATGATTTATTTAATTAATCAAGCTGAATAAAGGTCATTATGAATTGATTAAATAATTAAAAAGGTTATTTAATTAATAGAGGAAATATGTGTTTAGAAAGGGTAATTAAATAATAAACATTATTTAATCATGACCATGGATAATAGAAAATTATGTCGAAAGTGGTACTTGCAGGCCTAGACCAATTTTCAATGTCTACAATAGTTACTCTTAGATGTATGGAAATATTTCAATATATATATAAGATTTTACAACTATATCAGTTTCATAAAGGGTTCTAAATATTCATATCATAGTTTTGTTTCAATTTATATATAAACCCCTAAACACATACACACACACACACATATCATAATATTGTTTCAAGTTATATATAAATATCATAATGTTGTTTTAGAAAGGTTTATAAATAATTGTATCATAATGATTTTTCAAGTTATACATAGCTCCTTAATTGATTGTAGAATTAGGGATATGATAGTATAACATGCATTTCTTGTTTTATTTGACATATAGCCTTGTTCATTTACATTGAAGTGAATTAGATGTATGATTTTTTTTATATTCAATCACAATTACTCTTAAATGTATGGAAACGTTTCAATTTATATATAAGCTTTTACAACTATATTAGTTTCAGAAAAGGTTATAAATATTTATATCATAATGTTGCTTCAAGTTGTATATAACCCCTAAACTTATATATATATATATATAATACTATCATATCCCCAAACCTCAATCTTAACATCTCTAACAATTTAGATTCCATGAGAAGTTGAGGGTTATATGCCATAGACAATGAGATATATCCTTTATGTGAATGTATAAGGTTAATTATGGAAAGAGTTAGAATTGGGGATATGATAGTATAACATGCATTTCTTGTTTCATTTTATATGTTTATAAGAAGCATTCATTGTTTATAACATAAGCTCGACTATACTAACTTATTACAAAATATAGGCTATGTTTACGTGGCTATCCATTGTAGGGAAACAAAAAATATGAACATATTAGTATTGTGAAAATCACATCAGTTAGTCACATAACATAACAATTGTTTAGGTTCTTTCGATGTAAATGAAACACCTTCAAAGCATTGACAAAAAATATATTCACAATCTAACATTCCTATTATAAAAAAAATGGAAAGGAGAATTTAAATAATGGGAAGCAATCTATTGATGTGTTGTCGGTCTCTGAATCTTGCCTAGTGAATTGATCATCCATGTTTGTAATCTATGAATTTGTAGGACTGCAACTTGATCGTGTTTGGTTAATACTTGTGTGAGGCAATAGAGGACAATAATGGGGGCAATGAATAGAAACTAAGTCCATGAATATTGCATGTTGTTCAAGCAAGGGATTTAAAGGATTTCTCAAACACCTTTCCCTTGCTACCTCTTTTCTATCCCTTTCCATTTCTCTTTATTTTTTAGTAGCTTCCCATTCAATCCTTTGTTTCTCCCCTTTTTATTACTTCTCTTTCCTTTTCTAATCTATTTATACCATAGCTGCTTGCTTTTGAATGTATTTTTCAATTCTCATTTGGTCCTTTAGGTCCCTTGTTGCAATTTTTTCAAGATTTAATTGTTCAATTTATTCTCTCTTCCTATCTTTCAAATATTAAATTTGATTCTTCCTCTCCTCTTTCTCCATTAGCATCTTCACGTAGTCATATGTGGTGAGGAGTTGAGATTTTCTACTTAATCAAATCCCATAAACAACTAGATTTTTGGACTTATCCTTGACTAGATGGATAGGTAGCTTCAATAATTAGGAGATTTTTGAATTGATTTGGTCTCTTAATGGCTTGATGGAATCATTCTCAACCTACACCTCACTAATAGTTTCATCCACTTCCTCACCTCCTAATTTAAAAATCTCACATTCTCCAAAATCAACAAAAAAATGTAGTAAGGAAAATGGGCCCATGTTGTTCTGTGGAGATGGAATTGACATAATTTGGTCTTCATCCACATTCAAATCAATAAAAATATTTGTATTCCCCTCCAACAACCATGATGGGTCATCTGGTGCACTGGGTAGAGAAAGAGAGAAGTATACATTATTATTTTTGTCTACCAAATCAGGTGTTCCATGTGGAGTATGTTGGTCTACCATATCAAGTGTCCTAATTGGAGATTGTTAGTCTGAAAAAATATGATTTTATATTGGACCATTAATTTCTTCTATCAGTGGGTCAACTATATTGTCCACAAGGTTACCGTTTGTCCCTTCAATCTCTATTTGTGGCACAACCATATTGGATAGACTCAAAATATTTTTGGTAGTTGAAGCTTTCTTGGGGGAACAAATTGGAATGCATCACTTGGATGTATATCATCCATGAATGCTTTAGATTTAGGGGACAAATACGTATTCTTTTAAAAACTAATTTTATGTTATCAACCATCAATGCTTTTGAAATGCAACATTTCCAAATTTTCCCTTTTAATCTATAGGTTTGGATACTTACTCATCCAGCCTACTCTTTCCTTCTTAAAATATGTTTTGAATGATGTAAAGATGTTAACATCTAATGGATGAAATCTATGAGATGTGTGGGCTAGTAGGGTTATCAAGTCAGTACCTAGTGACCTTTCTTTTTTAATAGTTGAGAACACAACATGTTTTCCAGGACCATAAAAAATCAATAGGTGTCTATGAGTGGGTGATACACCCCCAGGTACAAAACCAACAAAATGGTGCAACCAATTGAGAAATAGGTCTTCTTTCATCCAAGCAAGGGATTGAGAATCCATACATGCACTTGGTTCACAATGAGCTATATAGTCCTTGAGATGTTTTTTTCTCTTAAGAAAATAGAAACTAGGTATTTTCTGTCTAGCAACATTCACATAACATAAAATTGTTATCCAATCCTATCTCTTGGGTATAATATATGAAACACTTTAGCTACCCTTTTTTGCAAGAAATCACATTGCACCATTTCTTCCATCTTGAATTCTAGTCTCATCATAGTTAAAAGTCTTCATTGGACCATACAAATCACTTGTGTACACCTTTGACAAGGTATCATAGAATTTGACAACTACTACAAGCCTCAAATTAAGTGAACGATATTTTCCATGTCATTGTGCTATCCTCAAACTGAGATGAAAATGTCTTTTTTTGAGTCTTGTCCACCAAGACTTATCAAGAAATATATCCTTGAATGGGTTTGGCCTCATTTGACATATTTGTGCTACTTTAGACTTCAAATTGACAATTTCCAATCCATGGCCAACAATATCCATCTCCTTGCACCATTCAACAACCTTTTCCTCTTCATCTTAATTCAAAGCTATTGGGGGGCCTTTCCTCTTTGTAGAAGTAATACCAGTCAACCAATTTGTCAGTGTGGTTATTCGAAGACCCCACTTCATTGCTTCCCCTTTTGTTGACATTCCATTATCTTCAAAATATCTCATGGTAGATTCTATGACATCTATAGACCATTCCTATTGCATTTAAACCTTTTTTTTGTAACTATTGTAGTGATTTTGTATTCTAATTATAAGGGATTACAATAAAAACCAAGAAGAATGCAAAATTTAAAACAACAATCATATAAGGTCCAAGAACTCGTACCTTCTCCAAATTCGATGAATTGGAATACGCCAACAAGCTCATTGCATAGATTACCTCGATGGAAATAGTTTTGATACGTGTTGAAGTAAATTTTGGTAGCATAATGATATGATTTTTCTCAAGGATACGTGATTGCATTGTGATTTTTGTAAAAGATGGTTGTGTAGTGAGAAGGGTTGAATGAGATGGAGGGTAGGATGCATTTTTTGAGATGAATGGTGGAGATTCCTTAAGAAAAAATCAACCCATGTGGTGGTGACAAGTGTCACCAGGTGATCCCACAATACTGGTTTACAATTTTTGGCCAAACTGGACACTGAACTATTTTTTTCTAACCAAATCTTCACTTTTGGGCACCTATAGTGGCTAAACCGTAAGGAATTTGAAGATGATGAAAACTAGTGTTGTGAAATTTTTTGTTTGTAGATTCTAAATATATTTTTTTTCAAAAAAAATGGAATCAAATTACACTTCTTTTTCCATGTCCTTCAAAAACTAGTTTTTTCAGTAAAAACCATTTTTAAGGAGTGATGCTCACTATATACAACATAATTTTTTTTCCATGAAGGATAAAATTATAATGTTTTCAAATTTAGATTTGTAACTATGATATCTATCACTTTCATTTGGTTCATAGTGTTTTATTGAATATTTTTTCCTTAATTAAGTTTCAAAGTCAAACCAATTACAATTCAGACATAGACAAACTATATACAACATAACTCCTTTTGTATGTATCAAAATTAATTTTTTTTGTTGGATCAAAGATTTCAATATCTAGTGCACTGATATTTTTCTATATTTTTTGAATAATTTGCTATTTTTCCACATGTGCAGAACAAAGAGCAAGATTTTTGGTGAAAACCCTACATTCACAAGAAATATAAAATAAATATAATAATTAAATTAAATTTATTTAAAATTAAACTTTTTGGGAAGCTTATGATAAGGAGTACATACTTACGAAAATAAATTTTAAATGAATTGGTAAATCAAAAGTGGTTTTTTATTAGCATTTTGATAGGTGTAAAGGAGACTCTATTATAGGTATGGTTTAAAACTAGCAGGGTTCTATTCAAGGGGGTTTGATCAAACCCTCTTCAATTGGAATCCTTCAAATGAAACTTTTTAAGGCTTAAATCATTATATCTTTTAAAAATATGTAATTTCAACAAAAATCAGAATCTCCTAGAAATTGTAAACCAACATTGTGGGATCCCCCACCATGAGAGAGGATGTGGGGGATATTTGGTACTTTTCAAGTAACTTGAGAGATGGAAAAAATATCCCTCATAAAGGGATTTCTTCTCCAATATCCTCTAATGATTGGGACGAATGATGAAAAATATATAAAAATTCCTTTGAAGTACCTTGGGGGGAATAAAGAGGAACTTTAAGTTCCTCTAAGATACCTTGAGAGAAGCATTTAATGTTTGACTTGAATAGGGGTTGAACCATAAATGACAAAGGATTATCCCTTCCTAATGAAGGGGTTAAGGGATATATTAGGTAGAGGATCACGATACAATTTACAAAAATTGGAGGATGTGACACCTCCTAATTATGGATTAGGTGTGTGCACGTCCCTAATGAAGGGATTAAGAAGTGAATTAGGGGTTATAGATTAGGGTAGTGATTAGGGAATAAACATAAATCAATAATATCAACCAAAAAATATCTAATTAAATCTATGAAGACCCTAATCCAATAATGAAGCACAAAATACAATAGAAATCCAAATAATAATGAAATAATACTCAATCTCTATGTTGTAGTTGATTTATTTACATTTCTCTTGTCCATTTTACTATATTTTCTCATAGATACTATGTAAGTTGTTTGATAAGCTTGATATTGATACAAGATAGCTCTAGATCTCAAGATAGAAAAACTTCAAATATATTGTGGTTGGGGTTCAAATCAAGGTGATGTCTTGCTTTTATAGAAATACCAATTCAAATGAAGGGCTAAGACTGGATGATGAGGTATCATGATCAATGTATGATATTAATTAAGAAAAAGATAAGGAAAGATGGACCAAAAATCAAGAAGTTAGTTGAGATTTAGGGCTTGGCTAAGAAGAAATTCAAATTAAATAATGACAATCAATTTAATTTATGGGAAGGAAAATGAAGAATTAAATAATTAAAATAATCATTTAATTATAGAAGAAGGATGGAGTGTAGAATATTAAATAATTAAAACAATTATTTAATAAGAGAAAGAGGGAAATGATAAATAATTAAATAATTAAAAAATAATTACTTAATTATAAAAGAGGGGAAATGATAAAATAATTAAATAAACAAAATTTATTTAACTATGGGAAGAAAAAGATAAATTAGTGACAACTTAAATAAAGTTGTTATTATTTAAATTAATCAAAAGAGGAATAACGATAAAGTGAATTAATTAAATAATTCAATTAACTGATGAATATGACATTAGGAAATAATTAAATAATTAAAATCTATTTAATTATATATGGAAGAAGGCGAATTAGTGATAAAATGTTTCTTGGAGGCTCGAGACATTTTTCATGTCTATATTTTAACCCTCTTTGATATAATGTGATTGTGAGCATTGTATCAAAGAATAATAAAAAAATCAACTCAAAACTTATCCCAGTATTGGTTGACAGATGTTGGATAGGATAATGCCCCCTTGGGAAAATTTGACAAATTTTTCAAAAAATTTGATTATTTTTGGCAAGTTTACTAATAGGTCAATTGGATAGGTGCAAATGCATTGGCGATGAAAAAGTAGGCTCAAAAGTTGATCTAGGGCTTGATGTTTAATGTATTTATTAGGGTTCAAAGTCAAAAGACATGCAAATAACCCATCATAGTAGGGTAGATCTGGTCATGTAGGTTGATAGGAATATGCATCTAGAATGGGAATATTCGCCTAGACACAGGCTAACTACCCACATGTGATTGCATTAGATGATGGGTGGATGCACCTATACACAAGAAGATCCACCAGAGGAAAGGAAAATCTATTGACAAGTAGATCCGTGACTAGAAAAGTTGATGGGCATGAGGGGCATATTAACTACTCGAGGAGATCTACAACTGGATGGGTCGATGCACAAAAAATAGCAGGGGTGGATGCATAAAAGGACAAGTGGATTTGCACCTAGCTTACAAGGGAAAATGTACAAATGAACAAGTAGATGCATAGAACACCACATATGCAGATTTGAAAGAGGAGATGCATATTTTATAAGAGGAATATTTGTAGAAGCATAGGTGGATGCACAACATGCCACATAAGAAAATGTGCAAGAGGAGAGGCAGATCTATCAAGGGGAAGATCTGCTAAAAAGGGGGAAAAAAAGATAAAATAAGTTTGAGATACAAAGACCTAATATGTGAATGGATGGATGCAAGTGATATTGAGTCTATAGACTTAAGAGTGGCGGTCGGTGGTCCTCAAGTTATTAGTAGAATTCAAAAAGGTGGATTGGGTGATACTAGATGCATGTGGGTTAGCATACATAGCATAAATGTTGATGTTGAGGGTGCACATGCCCTTATTGACATCCTTGGTCGAGCAATGGAGCTATGAGACATATACATTCCTCCTCTCCATCAAGGAGATGAAAATGACTTTAGAGGATGTTTGCAGGATCTTATGCCTACCGATTCAAGGTCCCAAGGTAGTAGTGTCTAGTGCATAGATAGTGCCATAGGTGTTGTAGGACATGTTTGGTAGGACTAACTTTTTGACCAAAATATGAACACTTGATGTGGATGGGTGTGGGTAGATAGTGCTAGGCATGTCACTATATTTATGTGGACTAATCAATGGGATACTATTACCCAATAGGAGTATATGTTTCCTCAAATTGACGTCGGGGAATGTGGTGAGTGACATGGTGTATAGGTGAAGGATATTCGTATGAGGACCTTACTTACATAGTTTTATAGAGACATGAACCCAGTCTGCTATAGAGGAGGGGCAAGTTTTCCACATATCACACTACTACAAGTATGGGCTTGGGAGCATATTTGAGTGGTGAGACCCTTCAATGGGAGGACACCTCAAGCAATAGATGAGATGATGGCGATTTTCTTGAGAGCTAGCTTGAGGTATAGGGATTTCAATAGCATGGAACCCTAGAGGAGTATAATGGATGAGCTAGGCGATGGAGAAATCATCTAGAGACCCTAAAAATATATGGAGGACTAGGAGGAGGACAGGGAGTACTATGGTTACATGTTTTCAAAATTCTATTTGATTGAGAGTAAACCCTTCCAAATTGAGGGATATAGACCAGATAGAGTGACACAATAGTTCAACATTGTGTAGGATATTCCCAAGCTCGAGGAGAGGTTTTCTCAATTATCCTAAGAGATAGGGTTATGGGGACCTCATATTATATAGAGGGTGGCTATAGTAGTGTGGAGGAGAGGTTATTTGAGACAAGAAAAATGGATTGGAAAATATAGACATGACCCAAAGGTATGTAGAGTGGTGGATGGGGAGGAGACTGAAGGAAGTGATTCCATTGAGTGGACCAACTATGGGAGTGAGGGTTGTAGCTCCAATGTAGATGGAGGTAGAAGGATAGGAGGAGGTGACAATTGGAGAGGGAAAAATGATGAGGAGGAGATACAATAGGTGGTGGACATGGTGGTAGAGGAGCTGGTGGTGGAGGAGGAGGATGACGAGGAGGATGATGAAGTAGAGGAGAGTGATGTTGGTAAGGATTATGGCAGAGAGGGGGATCATGAGGATGAGGAGATGTAGGTGGATCCTAATATTTCAATGTTAGAGGATGTACCAATAGTATGGTAGGAGGAGAGAGGTAAGAGGGATGACATAAAGGGGAGATTTTTGGTGAAAGAGAGTAGAGTGACACAAGTATGGGGAATTTTGTGTTAGGAATTGGATATCATATCTCATAAGACTATCAAGAGGGATATCTTGCATCTAAAAGTGGCTACTCATTAGGGGGATATATTGTTAGTGACTACAAAGAGGGATAGATTGTAGGTATAGGTGGATATGATGCAAAGCGATCTAGCCAGCATGATGGCCACCATGATGGTAGAGCGAGATAGCTTGAGACTGGAAAGGGATGTATGGGGTGTGGAGTGGGGGTGCTTGCAAGTTGACAAGGATAGTTACAAGTAGGAGTGGGATGCAACCAGGGCTCAAGGAGGAGGTGGATTAATAGATATGGTAGAGAAAGTGTTGTGGCTGAGCAGAGGAGCCCAATATTACATGAACCTCTATTATGCAGTGGTTCCAGAGGTAGAGAGGAGGCCCTCCTTTTCATAGGATGTGAGTTTATGGTGGAGTGGGTCACTATGATTAGGATTGGTGAGGAGTAGGTTGATGTGGCCACCATAGGGAGGATGAGGAGGAGGACCAAGTGGATCAGTTCTATCATCCCCACACATTCATATAGTTCTAGAAGAGACATAGCTTTTGTAGATGAGAGACCATGGACATGAAGCTATTTATTCTTTGATTAGGACGTAAGTCCTGATGACAAAATTCATTCATTATTGTATTCATATTTATTCATGAAATTTGATCTATCATATGTATATAGACTTTAATTTTGATGAACCTATAGATAGAAATTTGTATTATTTTGATGACACCTATATTTTTTATTATAGACATGATGATTTCGATATTGATATATGACATGGACTATGGTGATTTCATAAATTATGGATATGGATATTCATGATATGCATGTGATGAGGGCGCCAACCCGAGACACAAAAAATACACACACAAATCAGAGAATCTTATTATATTTAGAATGATGAACTTCTTACATGCAGAGGATCTCAAATCCCCACATTTTGCATTGCATGCAGATTATAGAAAGAAACTATAGAAATTCCCCTTTTCGTAGTATGCGATCTTCTTTCCCCAAAAATTGCCTAGAAGAAATAAAAACTAGCCCCTAAATAGCCTGTTTCACCGTTTGGAGCCAAAAATGACATTCAAATTATGCCCTAACTTCTAGAATCCCTAACTTAAGATCTAACCGTTGGATTTTCAATAATAATACCTTTTTGGAAAGCTCTTGCGAAAATGAAGTACCTCTAAGTACCTCAAAATTAGCTTCGAAGATTTTTTAAGGCAAAAAATAGAAATTGAAACTTGAATAACTTTTGAATTGAGAATGATCTTGATCTGATTCTTTCACCAAAGTGCTTATCTTTCTGTCCTGAAGCTTCCCTTAAATTTTTGTCCTCTCACACCTTCAAATTCATAATTGCTAAAAACAACAGTTGAGCAGAAAAAGCAAAAAAATAGTTATGAAAGTTGGAAACTCTTCTTTGATGAAAAGGGTATCCAGAAATGCAACAACATCTACAAAAAGCTAAATGAAAGTAAATTTATTTGGGTGATGTAGGATTGCCCTTACACCACTGGATGCTCCTGCATCAAACACCCAGGGTAATTTGAAAAGTGACCCCATCACGTCTCAGATGGTTGAGGAAAACCCAAACAGTCAACCTCTGCCTTAGACAACTAGGATGAATCTTCCATAGGCCTTCCTCTCCACTTCACCAGATATTCTTCATACTGCCTATTTCTAGTACTCCTTCCCACACGGCTATCCAAGATTGCTTCAATCTCCTCCTCTGAAGTAGCTATTGGAATTTCACAATGTTCTGTTGCTGGTACTTCCTCTATGCCACCCTCATGATCCTCTGTCAAATTTGCAATGTTGAACACATGGGAAATGTTGACTCCATCTGGCAACTCTACCTCATACGCATTCCCTGAATCATGCCTCTTCAAAATTTTACAAGGCTCAAACTTCTTCATCATGAATTTGTTATAGGTTCCACTGGAAACCTTTCTTTCCTCAAGTGGACCATCACTTCATCACTAATCTGAAACTCCTTATACCTCCTCTTTTGATCTACCTTAGCCTTATACTACATATTCATCTTGTTAATATGTTCTTTTACCTTCTCATGCATATTCTTGATGTGCTCTGCAAAGTCTTCAGCTTCAACACTTGTCTTCTTCTCTTGGTCCATCTTTCTCAATTTTGGAGCAGTCCTAAGACTACTTCCATACACAATATGGAATGTTGATCTACCAGTGCTCCTATTAACAAAATTGTTTTAAGCAAATTTTGCCTAGGGTAAGATCAAGGCCCATCCCTTTGGTTTATCTCCTACCAAGCATCTCAATAGGTTACCCAGACTTCTGTTCACAGCCTTAGTTTGTCCATCAGTCTATGGATGGTGTGCAGAATTGAACTTCAACTCTGTTTTCAACTTCTTCCACAAGGTCCTCCAAAAGTATCCAACAAATTTGGTGTGATGATCTGAGACAATACTCTTTGGTAGACCATGTAGCCTCACCACCTCTCTGAAGAACAAGTTAGAAATGCAGACTGCATCATGGGTCTTCTGGCATGGGATAAAATGTGCCATCTTTGAAAACCTGTCAACTACCACAAATATTGAATCATTCCCTCTTTATGTCCTTGGCAGACCAAGAACAAAGTCCATACTTATATCCTCCCATGGCCTCTCTGGTACAGGTAAGGGTTGGTACAACCCCATATTCTGGCTCACTCCTTTAGCCATTTGACATACCCTGCAACTTTGCACAAACTTCTTCACATCCTGTGATAACTGTAGCCAATAATAATGCTCATTGATAATGGCAATAGTCTTATCTCAACCAAAATGTCTGGCCATTCCTCCACTGTGCTTCTCCTTTATTAGGTTCTCCCTCATGGAACTCCTCAGAATACACAATTGACTTCCCTTAAACAACATGCCTTCCTGAATTATGAAATCCAGCCACTTTGTCCTATCAACTGTAATAGGCTCCTTGCAAGCTTTCCAAGCCTATGCAAAATCAGGATCATTCAGATACAATGTCTTGAGTTCATTGAATGCAACCACCTCAATCTACATTTCTGTCAACAATGTCTGCCTCCTACTTAAGGCATCTGCAACCCTATTTGACTTCCCACTCTTATGCTTTAAAACAAAGGTATAACTCTGCAAAAATTCTACCCATTTCATATGCCTCTGATTTAATTTTCCTTGACTACTTAGGTACTGCAATGCTTGATGATCAGTATACATAACAAATTCCTTCGGCAACAAATAATGCCTCCATTTATTTAATGCTTGAACTATTGCATAAAATTCCTGATCATATACATAGTACTTTCTCTTTGCATGATTTAACTTTTCACTAAAATAGGCAATGGGCTTACCTTCCTGGCTTAACACTGCTCCAATGGCACAACCACCGGCATCACAATCCACCTGAAACATCTTATTGAAATCTGGGAGATCGAAAATAGGTTGTTCTATTACCTTCTGCTTCAATAGATCAAAACTCTTTGTTGCTCCAATGCTCCATTTGAACTCTTTTCTATCCCCTCTCATTGTTTCAGTTAGGGGTGCACAAATACTACTAAAGTTTCTAATAAACTTTTTGTAAAAACTGGCCAAACCATGGAAAGATCTCACCTCAGTAGCAGTTCTTGGGGTAGGCCATTCCAGAATAGCCTTCACCTTCTCTGGGTCCATCTTGAGACCTTCTGTCGAGACAACAAACCCCAAGTACACTAACTCCTTCTTCACAAAACTACACTTCTTCAGATTAATCAACAATTTCTCTTCTCTTAACTTCTCAAAGACTCTACCAATATGCATTATATGCTCATCCAGTGACTTACTGAATATCAAAATATCATCTAAATACACAATAACAAAACTTCCTAGGAACTCTTTCAGTACCTCGTTCATGAGCCGCATGAATGTGCTCGATGCATTGGTTAGCCCAAAAGGCAAGACTAACCACTCGTACATGCCCTCCTTGGTCTTGAAGGTAGTCTTCCATTCATCTCCCTCTCGAATCCAGATCTGGTGATATCCACTCTTTAGATCAATCTTTGTGAAGTACTAAGATCCACTCAAACAGTCCATCAGGTCATCCATCCTTGGCAAGGGAAATCTATACTTGATTGTTATCTTGTTTATGGCTTGGGAGTCTGTACACATCCTCCACTCCCCATCCTTCTTTGGTGCTGGTACCACAGGTACTGCACATGGACTCAGACTCTCTCGAATCAAACCCTTTCTCAACAACTCCTCATTTTCTATAGGAGTCATTCTGTGAGCTGCCTTGTTTGGCAAACTCGCTCCAGGGATCAAGTCAATCTGATGACTGATCTTCCTCACTGGTGGTAAACCCTCAAGTACATTATCAAAAACAATATCCTGAAACTCATTCAATAATCTAGAAACTTCTACTGGCACCTTCTCACTACCCGTCTTATCCATTCTAGGAATCAATGCATAGCACACACGCTAATGCTTTATACCTTCTAAAAATTTCCTTCCATCAACATAACAAATTCTAGCACTACTGCATACCTTTTCTTCAGCCTTCTTCAGGGGTTTCAACTTATGGCAGACTCCATCCTTCATCAGGGAATAAGTTTTTGCATGGCCATCATGTACAACTCGCCTGTCAAACTACCACGACCTCCCCAACAACATGTGACATGCATCCATGGTGATGATATCACAGAGTACCTCATGATGATAGCTTCCGATCTTGAACTTCACCAAGCACTGCTCATTGACCAAAACTTTGTGGTCTTCCTGCAACCAAGCAATCCGATATGGATGTGGATACCTTTCCCTCTTTAGCTTCAACTTCGTAACCATCTCTTTTGACACCACATTATTAGTGCTCCCGCCATCAATAATGACATCACAACATTTGTCTTCACACTTGCACCTTGTGTGGAATAGATTCTTCCTCTGTTCTAGCTCCTTCTCTTCAGTCACCAGGGCTCTTCTAACCACTAGGGATTCTCCCCTTTCAGCATCATCTATCTATCCTTCCTTGGTGTTGTGGACATTAATAGGCTCAATTCCCTTCTTCACCACACTGGAAACAAGTTCCTCTGAAACCACCTCTTCTAGGTCCTTGCCCAGATTTTCGTCGTCCTCTACCTCTTTGATCACCATTGTTCTGATCATGGGGGCGGTAGAAGTTATCATTCCTCTAGCTTCGACTGGTACCCACATCTTCATTTTTCTTCTCATCCTCATTTCGGTATCCAAAAGATCTTCCGCCAATTTTCGTTTTCCGCCAATTTTCGGGTCCATCCGGAGCCTCTAAGTACCTCAAAATTAGCTTTGAAGATTTTATAATGCAAAAAGTAGAAATTGAAACTTGAATAACTTTTGAACCGAGAATGATATTGGTCTGATTCTTTCACCAAAGTGCTTATCTTTCTGTCCTGAAGCTTCCCTTAAATTTTTGTCCTCTCATGCCTTCAAATTCATAACTGCTAAAAATAGCAGTTGAGCAGAAAAAGCAGAAAAATAGTTTTGAAAGTTGGAAACTCTTCTTTGATGAAAAGGGTATCCAGAAATACAACAACATCTACAAAAAGCTAAATGAAAGTAAATATATTTGGGTGATGTAGGATTGCCCTTACACCACTGGATGCTCCTGCATTAGCATGTGTTATGTATGGATGATTATGATTATTGATTTATGACATCGATTATGTATATGTATATACACAAATGTATATTATGTATATTTATGTATGGATGGATGTATGTATGCATATTATTATGACTATGATTATGATGTATGACACTAACCTTTTGTGATGCATGGTGCAATGATATACATATATATATATATATGTTATGCAAATGTGATGTGGACTAACATATTTGAGGCAAGATGAATATGCATGTAAATGTATGAGATCTAATGATGATGTAGTTATTATCCATGAGGAAAATTGGTGGATTGATGCGGTGTGATGTGAGGAACTATCTATTCTACAAAGACTAAATATGGATGGGATAAATTCTAGGATTGTCATGAAAATAAATAACCAAGACGAATTGAAACCTCAAGGGGCGAGTGGATCTTGTTATACAAACCAACTTGATGGGGGATCTTAGTGACATGATGACGTAAAGATGGGACCTAGTGACAAGTATATACAATGATGGAACCTAGATGGTGACACAAGACCAACCCCATATACACTATATAAAATAGATGACAGCCAAAAAAAGCCTAAATGATAGGAGGATAGTGAATCATAAGAATATGTTAGGATCTTTCAAAATAAATGGGTGAAGCTTAGGAATTGGGATAATAGATCTAATCTAACTAATTCTCAACCAATACATACATGCAATTAATAATGATATAGGAATGGATAATGGATGTGACGTAGATAGAATTGATAGGATGGATAGGAAATGTAAGTGGATGGGGTGAAAGCATGTAGAAATGAGGGATACTAGGTAGATAATGATTGAGACATCTATGAAAGGTTCATTTTTCTAGGTTTTCAATAAACACACTTGACCAATGTTCCACCAAAGGTTGTTTTCAACATAGGACAATTTATTTTTCTTTCCTATTGACTATATATATATATTTTTTGACGTTTTGATTTTTGATTTTGATTTTTGAAAGGTGGGATACACCAATTGATTCAGACATAGAATATATTGAGATGGATGATATTGATAGGCTTATCCAAGGGTTCACCTTATAGTGTAGCGAATTGATAAGTTACTGATTCATACTTTACAATTATAACATAAGGACCCACCCAATTAGCCTCAAATTCTCCTTTCTTCTCTCAATCCTATTAAGTATGCTAATTTTCTTTGAAGACAAGATTAAAAAGTTGGAAGTATCGAGGCTTCAATTTCTTGTTGTATTTTCTCTTTAGCCAATATTGATAGGCCTGAAGATGGTTATAGGCATTTAGGCACTACTCATCTAAAATCTCTAGTTGACTCAAATGTGTCACATAATACTCCTCATCATTGATTAGATTCTTAAAAGAAATGAGAAGTGATGGGATTTTGAACTTGATCGACAAGATCACCTCAACACCATAGACAAGGGGGTATTGATTGACATAGGTAGGGGTGTGGATGCTAGTGCAGTACGCCCAAAGGGTCGGATTCAAATGGAGGTGGCAATCATGAGCGATATCATTGAAAAATTTCTTTAGGACTTTATTTAATGTCTTGTTAGTTGCATTAGCTTGGCCATTACCTTATGTGTAATAGGGGAGGGACCTATTGGGATTAGGGCATCTCAACCTTAGATTCATAGTATTTATTATTCTTGTTTGATGTATTTATTCATATTATAATGTTTATTAGCTTACCTAAGTTAGTTTATTGGACTTACCGGTGATTTGGAATCCTACATGGCATGTGACATGTACAATTTATAGGATAAAATAGTGGAGGTAGGCCTCCACATTGGAGAGCCTAGATTTGTGACTAAATTGGTGGCATTTGTCATAAGTTTCTAAGTAATGGGCTATGTCAACTTACTCTACCAGGTTATGGTTGATTATGATGGTGGAAGAGTTAGTCATAATATATTACCAATTAACTATGATAGGTGGGACCCATGTGATGAGGACGCTTACACATGCAAGGTATTTGCATGCATGCAAACTCATTGCATGTGCAATTTTGGCTAAATTTATGGGACAAGGGATGATTTATGGAATTTTGTCATAATTATGAGTTTTTATTATGATAACATGTTGAATAATGATATCATGTTAGCACCTTGGGAATGGGATCTGGTTATGACAGGTTTTGGGTGCCTTGTTTCGTGTTGAGAGGTTACAATACTTGCAAACTGAGTGCATTTTTATGGCGATGGTTTTAAAGAAGCTTATATGCTGGATTATGCTACCATAATTTCTCCAGATTATTTTCATAGTGTGACGACTCCTAAGAATTTCTCTAGATATTGTATTGTAACTAATATTATTGTTGTTAATACAAGTTGAGCCATGCGATTTGAAGTGTGGGTTTTTTCTCGAAACGGTTTTCCCACATAAATATTGTGTTATGGTTTGTATTGTTAATCATGTTGTTTAAAGTTTTTAATGTGAATATTTTGATTCTATAACTTTTAAAGGTGTTAAAAGGAAATTTTTATAACTCTAGCCTACTTAGGTTAGTGTAGGGAGTTACTGTCACTTACCTTGCTTACTTTCAGTTGGTATCAAAGTCTGGCCAAATTTTTCTCTATTGTTGAATTAGAAGGGTTTTTTGAGATGATCTTTGTTTCAATGGGAGTTTTGTAGAGGGGTGTTTTGTAACCTTGTTCTAGGAAAAATATGGTAAGAAATTTTGAAATAATGAAGATGAAGAATTTTAAAGATAGAAAATTTGAAATTTGATAAAATGAAAATGGAGGATATGCTCATAGATAGAGAGCTTAGTTTATAATATCTAGAACCAAACTAGCTATAAAAACCTAGGCTGATTGGGATATGATGAATTGGAATGATAAGGGTTTGATAAGAATTTATTTGGCTGATTTTATTCTCTTGAATGCTCATGAGGAGAAAACTAAAAAAGAACTTTGGAAGAAACTTAGAGATGTTTATCATGCTAAGTCCTTGGTAAACAAGTTTTTCCTTGGAAAGAAACTGTAATCTATAAAGATGGAAGATGGATGATCCATGAAGATCACTTGAATGCATTCAACATGTTGATGTTTAGTTGGAGATAAGATTTATGGACATGATCATTGTATTCTCCTTGTTTTTTTTCTCAGACTCATGGGACTACCTAGTAATGTGTATTAAAAGGACAACCACCAATTTTAAGATGGATGAGGTGGTATCTTTTTTGTTATTAGAAGATATGTGGAGAAATTATTTCAAGATGACTATGGAGGCCCTTGTAGTTTATGGTAGATTGAAGGAGAAAGGAAAGAATAAGGAAAATAAATTGAATTCAAAATCTTTGGGGAAATCTAAGTCTCTAGGAAAGTACAAGGTGAAGTGTTGGAACTATGAAAATATTGGTAATTTCAAAAAAGAGTGCAAGAAAGAGAATAAAAAGAAAGGAAAAAATAATTTTGGTAATTCAGACTCTGAAAAATACTCTGAAGATGATGCATATGCATTTATTGTAGCCTTGGAAACCCATGCATCAGAAGATGTGTGGTTGATAGACTCAGGTGCTTCATTCCACATGACCTCTCATAGAGGTTGGTTTTTGAAGTATGAGGAATGTGATGGTGGGAAGGTGTATGTAGGTGATGATTCTAACTTGAAGATCATTGTCCATGGAAGAGTTAAAATCAAATTCCGTAATGAAAGAGTTATGGGGATTGATGGTGTCTTGCATATCTCGAATTTGACACAAAACCTACTTTCTATTAGTAAACTAAATGATGTGGGAGTGCAATTTTTTTTCTCTGGTGGATGATGTAAGATGATAAGATGAGCTATGGTTTTGGCTAAGGGTGTTTAGATTGGAACTTTGCACAAGTTTTATGCATGCATGGTTTAGTGCAATATCTCTTTTGATACAACAAACAAAAGGCCTTTGGATTCTTCATCGTCAAAGTCAAATCAGGTAGAGAAGAAGTCTATATTAGCTATATTTGATAGTTTTGCATTTTGTGTACCTAAGGGTGCTCATTTTATGGAAATGACGCTTCCTACAAAGAAGAAAATAATACATTGGCACCAATGACTTGGTCACATCAATGAGGAGGATCTTAGAGCCTTAAAAAATAAGAGCCGTATTAAAGGCCTTGATGATTATAATCTTGAGTTTAAATTTTGTGAACATTGTGCTTATGATAAACAATGTACCGTGTTTCTTTTTACTCTAGTTATCACAAGTCTTTTGGGGTTTTTGACTATGTTCAATAGATGTATTTGGTCCTGTGAATGTTTCTTTCATAGAAAATAATAGTAGAAGGACATTCATTTATTTTATGAGAAGTAAAACTAAAGTCTTTAATTAGTTTAAGGAGTTTAAATCCTTTGTAGAAAATCAGACTAGTAGCTCAATATTAGGTGTTTGAGAATTGATAGTGGAAGTGAGTTTTATTTGGTAAAGCTTGACATGTTCTATAAATATCACAAGATTTAGAGACATAAGACAACTCCATAGACCCCATAGTAAAATGGATTTATAGAGAGGATGCAAATGTGGTTTATGGAGAGGGCTAGGAGTATGTTGAGTGGTGCTAGCCTTGAGCATAATTTTTGGGTTGAAGAAGTAGCCACTAAATGTTATCTGATAAAAAAATATCCTACATTAGTGTTTGTTAAGAAGATACCTATGGAGGCGTGATCTGCTAAAAATTTGTCATTGATGATAGGACAAACACTGGGGTAAGAAATAATAATTTTAAAATTGGTCTAAATATCAATACGGGGATCATGAGCTTGCGAGAGGTGTCATGGATATTTCCACAAGGGCTATAGGTAGCGAGCTGAGTGGGGATGAAATGTAGTTGGAACACACAAAGATTTCTTAAATGAAATTTTTATTGAATTCCTATTCTATCTTACTGTCAAAACTATACTAAGAACTATTACAGGAATTTTCACCACCTGTAACAATAACAATTTATTCTATAATATAAATTCATTTAATTATAAATCATTTTAATCACAGTTCCAAAATATTAACCAATGTATAACAACAAAAAATGTTTAATTGATTTACAATAATAACATAACTTTAATTACACACTTGATTACTGAAATGTAACAAAAAAGCAATATAAATCAAAGCACACATTACTAAAATAAAGTTGTAGAAATAAAAAATCACCAAACACCCTATGAAGTGGGTCTTGCCTCCATAATTCACCTGGTAATGAAAAAAAAATTCTTTCCTACACGATAAGAAGAAACACTATTTTTTCCTTCATCAAAAATAATAATACAAAGTCTACGTATCTAATAATTTGCATCCCAATACTTTTAGCTGACCATATATATAGAGGCCAGGCCATGAAAAATAATAAGAAACAATACAAAATAGACTTAGTTTGCTTTGGCCCATGGCTAACAAACTATAATTTTAGAGGCTTATAGTATTATAAAAACTATAGATGTGAAGAGTTTTTTTTTCTTCACATGGTAAAGTTTTTATCATAAATCCACACTAAAAGGATAGTGTTGAGCTGGAAATACAGTCAAAACAACAAAAAAAGATGGCACCAACTATAACCACCAAAATCTAGTGTGCAATCTTGGCTGATGGCCATATATTATTTTTTTGTAATCAGTAGACAAAAATAAGAAACTTCAAGGTTTTTGGTTCTCTCCTCAATAGCTAGAAAGTACATCAATTCCTAACTAGAAACTGACAGGAAGATCTATAGGAATTCTTCATTCTTATGATGAAAAATATAATTTCCCAAGGCTTGAAATAATGATGCTTGTTAGTAAAGACAATCAATAGTTAATTTGCATAATTTAATCTTAAAACTATATAAAATACCTCTTATATATATTTAACTATATGTAGCATAAAGGTGACAAAATAGTGTGAAATAAAATGAAAATGGAATGCTGGAATGGGTTTAGAGGTGCATGAAATATGATAGAATATGGTACAAATAGAACATAAATGGCTCTCATCAATTGAGAAATCTTAGAGTATTTGGTTGTGAAGCTTACACTCGTTTTATGATTAAGATGAGGTATATGTTGGAGAATAAGGCAGTTAAGTGTATCTTTATAGGTTATGGTGTCAGTGTGATGGGGTATAGTCTCTGGGATCCAAAGGCCCAAAAGGTTATCTATATTAGAAGTGTAATATTTAGAGAGATGAAAGCTTCCACTGTTGAGTTGCAACCATAGAAAGAGGAGAAACATAAGAAGGAGTTAGTTTAGATTCCATCTGCTCCAATGAAAGTTGAACTATGCACTCCCGTCAAGGACTTGATCATGAGGAGAGATCGAGTAGCTCTAAAAGTTTTAAAGAAGAGTAATAACCTCAACCTCAACAAGTGAGGAGGTTTATGTGTGTTAGGTGGCAATTGAAAAGGTTTGGTTATTCCTTATTTGATTCCAATTTTATTTTTTCTTTGATTTCTAACACTGATGAGCCTAGGATTGTTAGAGAGGCTATGGGTATGAGTGACGCATAATCCTAGATGAAATCCATGGATGAGGAGATGGTCGATTTGAAGAAAAATAAGACTTAGAATTTTGTACCCTTTCCTAGTGGATGTAAACCATTGGTTATAAATGGGTGTTCAAGAAGTGTGGTCCTGATGGGAGTGTTGAGAAGCATAAGGAACGATTGGTTGCTAAGGGATATTATCAAGTGGAGGGAATTGACTATGGTGATATATTCTCTCCTATTGTAAAGTTGACATCCATCTAGTTCATGCTATCACTTGCAACAACAGATGGATGTGAAGACAACATTCCTTCAGAGTGATTTAGAGGAAGATATTTACATTTCACCACCAGAGCATTTCATTGTAAAGGGTAAAGAAAATCTAGTTTTCAAATTGAAGAAGTCTCTATATGGTTTGCAACAATCTCCTAGAATGTGGTACCATAATTTTGATACCTATGTGTTGTCATTTCTATTTTTGAGATATAAATCTTAATAGGTTGTGTGTATTATAAACTTAATAATGGTCACATTCTCATTATTTTTTATATGTAGATGATATGTTGTTTATTGGGAATGGGATTTCTTATTTGAAGTCTCATTTTTCAGCATAGTTTGAGATGAAATGTCTAGATGTAGCTAGCTATATTCTTGTAACTAAGCTAAGGTAGTGAAAAAACTTCCTAAACTAATCTTGAGAAGACAATGCAAAAATGTATAGATCTTTAAAATAGTTACATCAACTTAAATATAAATAAACATAAATATCATGCACACCACAACATAGTGATTTATGTGGGGACAACCCTTTCAAGAGAAAAACCCCACACTAAAAAAGCTGCCCTATATATTCAAAAATCATACATATTACAATATACTTGCAAAGAAAGTTTCGCATAGGAGTATCACCAACTAAAGATCCAGAGACAACACAGCCACTATTAGACTCTCAAAATGCATCAAAATACTTAGCCATAATACAACGCCCTCATAAAATAGGGTTTCCTTCTAGGGAAAGTCAAGCCAACAAAATATCTATTGTCAAATTTGAGACATAATGATGAACTGTCTAGATTTATAATATTAAAATATACATAAAAAATTTTCTTTTGAGGGAATTTCCCGGAGCCCCCATAACCCCCACTAGGGGATAATTCCCCCAAACCCCTCAAGAGGAGGTTACCCCCATGCATGCCCCTCACACTTAACTATAAAAAAACCTTATTTTTACAAGGATGAGACACATTTTCCCAACAATTCTAGGGATGGAGATCATGAGAGATATAGATAACATAAAGAAGTTGTTTAGCCAAGGCAAGTACGTGAACTTAGTGTTGGAGAGATTCAACATGCCAGATTGCACATAGTTAGTTGTTCTTGTGATACAAGTGATAAAGCTTTCTATAAATGATTTTCCAAAATATCCTACTGAGATGGTGGACATGACTAGAGTACCGTATGTAAGTGTTGATTGTAGTTTAATGTATGTTATGGTCTGTACAAGGCCAAAAATTTCCTAATTAGTGGGATTCCTTAGTTTATGGCTAATCTTGGACGAGTCCATTGGGATGCAATTAAGAGAGTGTTCAGGTACTTGTGGGTTTCTTTTGAGTATGCCCTATATCTTCATGGTTATCCTAATAGACCTTCGTATTCAATGAGTATTCATGGACATGTGTGTTCAGATTGGGTAGGTGACATTGACAATAGAAGATCCACTAATGGTTATGTATTTATGATATTTGGTGATGCTACTATTTGGATGAGAAAGCAACAAGTTGTAGTCACTTTCTTAATGAAAAAATAAAATTACATGAAAAATACTCATGCTGGTAAGGAATTCATTTGGCTTAACATATTGTGATTTGATATTGATTTATATGGATGATAGATTACTATCTATTGTGATAGTCATAGTTCCATATTTGCAGCAAAGAATCCTACCTTCTATGCCAAAACAAAGCACATTAATTTTTAGTATCATTTTGTTCATGATATGGTAGAAGATGGAAATGTGAACTTGTAAAAGGTTGACACTTTGGTGAATGTTGTAGATGCACTAAAGAAACTAGTGGGCATAGAGAAGTTGAAATGGTGTTTTGATTCCATGGGACTTGGGACCCTAAGAAGATGATTTCATATGACTCTTGATAGGCCTTCGACATGTGGATTTTTTTGGGATTATGGTGTCTCAACCTTAGAGTCCTAGCATTTATTTATTGTTATTTGGTGTATTTATTCATATTATAATTTTTGTTATCCTACCTAAGTTGTCACTTTGTGGGACCTATTGGTGATGTGGCATCCTACATGGCATGTGACATGTACAATTTGTAAGCTAAATTAGTGGAGATAGGCATCCCCTTTGGAGGACCTATATTTATGCCTAAATTAGTGGAATTTATGACAAGTTATTATGTAATGGGATATGACAATTTCTATCTAAAATTATGATTGATTATGATAGTGGAAGAGTAAGAATGATAGGTTTCTAGTTAACTATGATAGGTGGGACCCATGTGATAAGGGTTCCTACACATGCAAGATATTTACATGCATGTAGGATCACTGAATGTGTAATGGTGTCTAGCTTTATGGGGTAGAGGATGATTGATGGAAGATTTTCATAATTATGAGTTTTGATTATAACAACACATCATAATGAAGTCATGCTCACACCTTGGGCATGGGATTTTGTTAAGGAAATTTTTGGGTGCCTTGTTTCATGTTGAGAGGTTATAAATACTTGCAGACTTAGTGCATTTTTATGATGATAGGTTTGAAGAATTTTACATGTTGTAATGCTACCAAAATTACTCTAGATTATTATTGTTGTGTGAAAAATCCTAAACATTTCTCTAGATATTGTATTGTAATTGATATTGTTGTTAATAATACAAGTTGAGCTATGTGATTTGAAGTGTGGATCTTTTCTCGAAAGGGTTTTCTAGTATAAAAATTGTGTTATGGTTTGCATTGCTATATATGTTGTTTAAGGTTTTGAATCTTTTGATTCTATAATTGTTAAAGGTGTTAGAAGGAAATTTTTTTAACTCTCACCTACTTAGGTTATTTTAGGAAGCTACTTTTTCTTTCCCAGTTTCCTTTCGGGATCACCAATGTTGAATATGGAATTTCTTGCACAATTGATGTACATCTTGGTTCTTGAAAGGCTTTCCATTTTTAGTGATGATGGTGGATGGAACACCATATCTATAGAAGATATGATACATGATGAACTTAGATATTTGAAATCTAGTTTTGAGGATGAATGTAATAGCCTCTACCCATTTAGTGAAGTAATAAATGTTGGTGATGATGATTGTATGTCCATTGGATGAGGAAAGGTGGATCTTGCTGGCTAAATCTAGAACCCATTCTGAAAATTGCCATGGTGAGGTGATCAGTTGAAATTATTGGGAGGGATCATGTATTAAAATTGTATGTTGCTAACAAGGAACACATTTCTTAACAAATCCACAAGAATCATGCTCGATGGTTGGCCAATAATAACCCATTTGAGAAGCTTATTTATGAGGACCATGCCACTAGTATGAGCCCCATAAATACCATTTTGTACTTCATTTGACACAAAATTAGCTTCCATATCATTAATACATCTTAGTATAGAACCATCATACCCCTTATGATACAAGGTGTCTTCGAGAATAGTGTAATGGATGAGCATTGGATAAAGGATCAACATTGGTTGTGGGTGAGGTAAGATGGGAGGATGCTATCATGGAGATAGGGGTAAATTTCATGGTTCCAAGATCATTGAGGACCTACAATCTCACAAACCATTTCATTTTCTAGAATATCATATGCATACATTAATAATTGTTCAACCAAGAATTCACACTCATGGCGTTCATGAGGGATTTCAAGCAAGCAACCCAATTGTAGCGATTGTGTATACTACTTTATCCTAATGTTGAGGAACTTGTTCAAATTGGATGTAGGAAAAAAATATTTTTAAAGTAATCTACCATACATTTATAGGGGATAATCTTATCATCCTTGGTTTTAAATTAATCATTGAATTTTTTGTGATGAGTTGTGAGTCACCATAAACATGTAACCAACTAATATTCCATTGTAATACAATCCTCAAACTAGTGATGATATCTTCATACTTTATGATGTTATTAGTGCATGGGAAAGCCAACTTGAAATATTTGGGTATAAAGTCACCTTGAGGGGTGACCAAATGGATACCCACACTTGCACCATGTTGTTTGTAAGAACCATCAAAGTATAGTCTCCATGGATCAGGTTTAGAAATAGAAAACACTGATTCATCTGGAAATTCCACAAAGAATGGATAAGAATCCACCAAGGGAGTATTAGCTAGCTGATCTGTGATGAATTGAACTTTAATTTATTTTCAATATACATATGTGATGTAGAACTCGCTTAGAAGCATGACCTATTTAGCCATACAACTGATTAAGGATGTTCTTGATACTAGGTATTTAAGAGATTCAAACTTGGAAATGAATTTAACCAAATGAGTAAGAATGCAGTACCTAAGCTTTTGAGAACTAAACACCACTACTATTTATGATTTTCTATGGGAGTATCATTGAGCTCATATCCAATATGAGTATGAATAATTTAATATATGGCTCTCTCTTTCATGTTCTCATCATGTTGTGATAGAAGTGCTCCAATGCAACTGAAGTAGAAAAAATGTATAGCAACAATGGTTTATCCTCTATATGAGGCATGTGAATGGGTGGATTAACAAGATATTCATTGATCTTATCAAACCCCTATTGACATGAAACATTCCATTTTAAAGCTATATCTTTATGAAATATAAAAATTTGGTACACCCTAATGACCTAAGGTGTATTATCCCATCATTTCTAGGATTTCATTAAGATAAAAATCAACAAGGTGAATAGATTGAATTAAACCCTCTTAGGTGAGTCAATCAGACTTGGATCTACATAAATTTGATGATGGGGATGATTTAGAAATGATAAACCTAATTAAACTAAATGACCTAATATGATAAATGTAATTTCTTGAAGATAATAGATGGAAATAGAACTCTACAAGTAGATCTAGAAGTTATAGATTGATATGTATCTATCACCAAAAGTTAGATTTGAGTGTTGTAGAAAGATTGGGTCACCCCTAGGTGACTAGGTCTTTGTTAGGGTGTCTTTCTCAATTTCTAGGGTCCTTTGGTGCTAGATATGAGCTTCTATTTTCTACATGTCACTTTGTCGGAATGCCATCGATTAATTCTTTAATTGAGTTTCTATTTCTTGACAAATTTGATGATAATAAATGTAGCAATGTAAAATGGGTCTTCAAGATCTATTCAATCCTTTCCAAATCTACAACCTACACATTTACAAAGAGAGAATATGTTGTGCCATATAGGGGCTTTCCTCAATTAAACATCATGTAAGTGTTTCCACATCCATAATGGCAATGCCAATGATAAAATATTAATGGAAAGAAAGGAAATGACAAACAAATAAAATGTTGTAGCTCACCACTATTCAATGGCTTCCTTGAAGGAATCAAAGAAATACACAACACTTAAAGGTCCCGGATCTTGCTTGATAGAATGATTAAATGCTTTGGAGATATACAACAATGTTAGCCTTCACAAAACATTAACATGACCACATAAAATTTGAAATGATGTGGGATCTTGAATTGTTGTAATAAACTCTAATAATGGTGCTCTTGACTTGCTCAATAATTCTCTTAACAATAATTTTTGATATTGAATGCTAGAAAGTTTGTGTTAGATTTCAAATGATCAAAATACTAGATATGTATAGTTGTTTATCTAATTTTCCAAAAATTAGATTCCAAAAGCCAACACTTCATATTTAAATTTGGGTCCCAGTTAAGAAGGGGGACCCAATCATCCATGGGCAACTGGGTCTTTGCCTAAAATTAAATGGCATTGAAAGTCAAGGACTATTTAATGATTGGATGCATTTGTTTAAAACTTGTCCTTCTCTGGAAAACGGTAAAAATTAGGATTTTGAATGCACAATTTGGAAAATTAGAAGCTTAATTAAGTCCAATAAAAATATAATGTAAAATTGTAAGTGTATACAATTTTCTATGGTACACTTAATGCATTGTGTAAGAAAATGGTTGCCACTTATCTATAAGTTGAGCAGTGAAATATCAAATGGATTGGAGCTTACCTTGAAGAATTCTCGAGTGTTTGAGTGTCTTGGAGGAGGCATATCTAGAATAAATTTTACCTTAAAGTAGGATCAAATTTGATACCTCTCCTAGATACAATGAATCCCAAGAGCTTTCTTGAGGTGATACCAAAGATACACTTCTTAGGATTGAGATGTAGACTATATTGTTCCAATCATTTGAATATTCATTTTAGAATCTTAGGATGCTCTTCTCAGGTTTTGGATTTTCCTAACAAGTCATCCACATAGTCTTCCATGATAATGTGAATGAGGTCATGAAAAATAACTTCATAGCACACTAATATGTAGCCCTTGTATTCTTTAGACCAAAAGGAATGACCTGAGAACAAAATGTACTCCCAAGAGTAATGAAATTTATCTTATGCTCATCCTCAACTGCTATATATATCTAATTGTATCAAGAAAATCCATACATTAAAGAAAACATAACATGTCCCACCATGAGATCAACAAGAATGTCAAATTTAGGAAGCAGGAAATCTTATTTTAAACAATATTTATTTAAGTATTTTAAGTCAATGTAGATACAAATGCCCCTAGTTGGCTTGGAAATAGGCACAATATTATATATCCAATCTAAATAATCAATGGGTTGAATGAATCCAAACAATAATAATTTATCAAGCTATATTTTGACAAGAAAAACTACTTGTGGATGCATCTTATGAAGTTTTTGTTTGATTGGCTTAGCATTAAGACAAACATCCAAATGATGAGCCACTAGTGTGGGTTCAAGTCTTGGAATGTCAAAATAGGACGAAGAAAAAATTATTAACCCAATTTGAAGGATTTTGGAAAATATATGATACTCTACCTCTAACAAAGAGTTGGCTGCATATATGATCTTGGGTTCTGCTTCAATGGCCTAGTTTGATCTCTTTGGTTTCATTGATCAAGATTGAGGATCTTTCTAATAAGTGAGTACCCATAAGGGGAAGATAAATGTCCTCATCCTATAAAGCCTCAAAGAGGTTTTTCATTAGAGGATACACCATTTTATTTTACTTTTGATCTGTCTTAAGTTCCTTAGGAAGGTTTTCATTAGAAGACCCTAGATTATTTTCTTGTTTTCCACTTTTGAGGTTAAGGAATTCATCTTCCCCAAAATAGGTACATTGATCAAGCTCAAGGATAAAGTTTGATGAATATGCATCCTCTAAAACCATGAAATGTATAAAATCTTCATCATTAGGGAACATGTTAATGGGTGTGGACCCTTGTTGGTCCCAATCAATTAGTTCAGGATGACATAGTATGAGATTAATGGTGAAGATGAAGGTTCATAAAAGTTAGGAGAAATCAAAATCATCATAAGAAAGTTTAATGACCTATTTGGAATTGTCCGTAATGATAATCGATTCCACATTGACATTATTTGACGTACTAGATGATGTTGAAAGTTTCTTATGCTTTGTATCATATCCAAGTCCTTGATGTTTTGGAATAGTCGATAATAGGTTGGAGTATGTCTTCCTCATTTACCCCGAGTCATCTTTCTTGATAATTAACCTTTTTAGCCATTTGATGGGTGGAAAGATATGATTCTTGGAAGTAATATAAGAGGGTAGAAGAAATTTCAAGCTCCGTATTGTATACCCATTGACTAATATCCTCTTCAATATTTTCTTGTTCTAAAGTTCCCATAGACTGAAAGGTTGTAGTGCTAGTTTTTTTTATTGTATTCTCTTACAATTTATTATATGAAGATGGTCATACATATGTGTGTGGGGATGGGGGAATGGTGCCCACATTAAGCGCAGTAAGTTCATCTTGTATTCTCCATAGCCTTTGTCAATGATATTGACCTTTGTGAAAATGTCTTCAAGGGTGGAAGATGGAATGAAGGATACAAAGAGTGTGTTAGGATTGACATAGGAATAATATGAAATGATGTTGGAAGGCACTAATTCAACTCTAGGATAATGCCAAGAATGGGAGAAGGAAGACTCAAGAACAAAAAAATGCTCAAAAGGATGTGGATAGCTATAGATGGTAACCTCGATTCCGTTATGTGGGAATTTAAGGAATTGATGGTTGGTGGATGAAATAGTCTACATGGCATGGATCCATGGGTGACCAATGAGGAGGTTATATGGAAGGTCAAGATCAAGGAGATTAAATTTTGTATAGTGCATATCTAGAATGACTTGACTAAGGAGAAAAATGGTGCCTTCTCAATCTCTCTCCGCATTATCATAGGCCTTGATTGTGATCACATGATAATCCAAATAAGCTTGAGTGTATCCCACCCATTTAATGAACTTTAATGTACATAGGTTTAGGGAAAAAACATTATATAACAAGACATTGTTCACCTTATGCTTAGCAATAGGGAATTTAGAGTATAAAATATGATTGTGCACTAGGTCAATGGGAGAAATATCATTTTGGTTAAATCCCAACTGATATATAGATGATAAGTGTGCCATGAGAGCATGCAATTGAGTGGGGTCTATTTCATTCACGACATGAGAATCCTATAAAGCTTTGGTAAGGATCTCTTGGTGTATGGTGGAAGACTTTAACAAGTCTAAAATGGAAATTTGAATGGGGGTCTTACCAAGATGATTTAAGATGTTATATTGTTGGCTTATAGGTGGCTTCTATGATGAGTTGGATGGACTAGGAACTGATATGTGGCCAAAATGAGTGGTGACTACATATTGAGGTTCTTTATCCTTTACTCTAATCATTGAAATCCATGGATAAATTTGCATAATGAAACCAACCACATTGTCATAATTAAATGGAACTTTAGTATAATCAACAAAATTGGTCTGATTATTTTGGCTATTACCTGGACCAGCATTAGCATTAGGTGAACTAGCTACTTGATTATTCTTTGGGAAGGAATTTTGGTGTATTTGTAATTGAGAATTAGAAGAGGTGGATTGATTTCCCTCAATGGTATTATCACCCCTATCAATAAGATCTTATACATAGTTACTAAGCTTCATGCATTTATTTTTGGAATAACCTTTGATCCTAGCATAGTCACAATATTCATTTTCCTTATACCAATTAGGCTTAGGCTTAGTTTCATCAAATGGTTGGGTGATTGGATAAGTAACCGCATTAGATTGGTCTAACATACAAAAGATGACAAGAAGTGGTTTTCCTAAGGAAGTAAAATTATGTTTAACTTTATCTTGATTGGGAGGTTGTGAAGTTCTTTGAGGAACATATATGGTGCTAGTGGTAGATGGCGTAGGAATATTTTGATGAGTGTGGGATGTTTTAGCCTCTTTGATGTGTTTGGTATTGGTTACACCATCATTAACACAATTTTTTTTTTTCCAATAGTAGGATTTATCATTAGAGGACTTATCAATGTTCTCCTTATAGATCTTGACCAATCCCTTAGCAAAGAGTTCCTTCACAATGATGACACCCTTTTCAATAATTTTGGAAAAGGTGGAGGAACAATGAAGGTGCAATTGGAAAGCCATCTCAATATGTAAGTTTTCATTAAAAAAGACGACTAGCTTGAGCATCCCGCCTTTGTAAATAGTTTGCAAAAGACTCCCCAAGATTATGCTTGTTTGTACATAATTAAATTACATTGACTCACACTCAAGGTTATAAGAGAAACGTGTAATTTTTTTTTCTAATAGATATGTGAATGTAGAGATAGACCCTTGGGGGAGGTGTAAGAACCACTCCAAATATTGCCCACTCAAACTCCTAGGGAACAAATGAAGGAGATAGTTATCATTATAACTTACCTCTTGCAAATTCATGTAAAATTATTGAATATTTTTGCGGGGGTGACCTTTTCCATTATACTTAACAAATTTATGAATTTTTAAGTGCTTAGAGAAAGGTTTTTTGGTAATTGAGTGATCAAATGGGTACACACATAGATCCCCAAATTTAAAGGACTTCTCGTTAGTGGTTCTTGATTGCAAGTCCTTAAGAGCGACCTTCATGTCTTCCCACTCTTTGTTCAATTGTGTGGATGATGAGGGAGCTACTAGATTTGATTGAGATGGATGAGCATATGGATTATATGGAGGAAGAAGGGGATGAGATTGATACAGTGATGGATTGGGATATGATGATTTCTATTGCATGTATGGTTGTTGTTGAGATGATTGAATTTTATTGGTGGATTGTTGGAATGGATTTGGATATGTTCATTGTTGTGAATCTTGGTGTAATTAATTATGTTGTACCTTGTCCTAGGTCATAATTACACCTTAGTTAAGTTTACTTAGGGACCATATAGGAGTTCTTGGAGGAATTCCACCTTTGGTGGAATTATCTTCTTATTACTCTATCACCTCCACCTTTCATGGACATATCATGTGATTAGGTTTCCACCTTTTGTGGGTGATCCACTATTTGTAGTAGTTATCACATTATCACTTTCCACTTTAGGTGGAGTGATAGCTTTTCATTAATGTCCCATGTGATAAGATTACGACACTTGTCATAATCTTATGCACTCCTATGTTCTCACCTTGGCTATATAACCAAGGGGTCTCTCATTGTAAAACAAGCATATCATATCATTGACATTGAATACAGTTTATTCTTGTCAGATTATTTTCTCTCTTCTTTTTCATTTCCATTTGTTCCATAGATCTTGTCATCCATAGCCAATTCTAACATTGTATTAGATTAGGTTGGGTGCCATTAGAGAGTCTTTTTCTGAAGAGAGGTACCGATTTGGGGAGGTTCCATTTTTGACTCTTTATTGCAGGTTTATATTGGAGCTTGCTGGTGAAAATATGAGCTCACCATTGCATCTGGAAGGTTTGAGAAAGTTGATTTTTCCTTTTTTTTTCATCCAAATCGGACATATGAGGCTAAATCTATTAGGGTTTGAAGCTGCAAAGTGGTTACCAGATCCAGAAGGTAGCTGCATTTTTGGAGTTTGTATTTCATCTCTCTTTTGGGGAGAAGTTTGTCCCACTGGGTTTTCTCCTTTTCTCCATTTGTGAGAGATTGCATTGCATTTGTACATGGGTACCTAACATGG